>OX419591.1:4868098-5128488 GCA_948473455.1 Teleiodes luculella | reverse complement strand
AGCGGCGCCTGCGCCCGCGCCCGCTCACGCCCGCCGCCTGTCGCCGCCGCCGCACGCGCACCGAGCTACCACGCCGCCGCACAACAAAAGTAAGAATCAATTGAGAAGTTGTCTTTTGGGCATTCGTCGTACTTTTTCGACACAAGCAAAAAATAGGTAAATAAAAAAATTATATACTCCTGACGAGTTTTTAGCATTTTAGTCTTGACATATTTTGCTAGTAAATTTGATATCATAATTGGAATTTAATATGTAACTTAATTTTGATTCTTTTAAAAATATATACTTAAGTATACCTACCTAATTTGCATGCCTAGTCAAGGTAGAATACTGCAACTTACCTAAACTCATAAAAAGGTTGATTCACGAATGGATCTTTTTATTTTATCATGTTTGCTCCACTACAGGTCTTTAATATCATTTGTTTGGAGACCCATCGTCTACAAAAAGTTGGGCAATGCACAAATCTCTAGCGCAAGGACCTTAAATGATCTAACTTCACAGCCGTTCAAGAGGAACCGTTGCCGACGGCGGAGCTTCCAGGCACGGCTCAGCTGAAGCCGGTGACAGCTGTGTCGCAGCTGACAGTAGCCAGTGCGCCGGTCCGCAGCGCGCCTGCGCAAAGCAGCTACGCGCTAGAGCGGCGCGCGCCGAAACATGATCATCATCACCGCCCAGTCGATACCGTTGCACCTGTCCAGGTCAGTGACAGCTTCATTATTCAGGACTAGGTAGTATAACGTCCAAAAATTTAAAATTCTGAGATAACCAAGGATGTTAGATGAGATAACTTTAAAATATAACATTCTTAGATTTTCGCTGTTTTTAAATAAAACTAAAAGCAGGCTAGCTCAATTTAAAACTAAATCGTGGAGAAAACCCGTGAAAATGTGTGTAAGTAAACTTTAAAATAACTTTTATTCGATAAATTCTACACTTTACCACATTACATATATAACATGATGGAAGAAGGGCGCGCGGGAGGGCGGGAACGATTCCTGTACCCTCCCAAAAATAGCACCTTCTAAGAAGAAGGGCAATCGCGACTCTGTAAAATTCAAAGCCACATTTATAAATAAAGTTTTCGATCTAGAACTACAAAATATACGATAGAAATTACCGATAATAAACAGCGTCCGCCTACGCTCATCTGCTAAAACGTAACAAAATCTTGTCTAATAACTAGACTAGATTGATGATGACAATTTTGACTGTCGCCTGATCGTAGTAAGAACATCTACGACTGCTGCAATACGAGAGATTGCTGTTTTGGAACATGCTCCAATCATCAATCATGATCAATGATAAGATCGATTGTCGCATTGAAAATGTAACAACATCATTTAGGGTATAGAAAGTTTCTAAAAGTTTGATCTTTATAAAGAGATCAAGGATGTTTGTTGTTTTATGTAGTCTGGTGTAAGTGACACAATGGCTCTAATGTCACTATGTCGCGTTTGACAGCTTTTCGAGCTTCTTGCGCGTTACATAGTAAGCCTGCTGAACAACTATACCAGTGAAACGTTTCCTAAAAACAAAAAAGAAAACTCCGTCTAGTGTTCGATTAAAATGTCCATTTTGTAGCAGAATTTGCATTCATCGATTTTTTATTCATTTCCGAGTTTTTTTTTATTTGCTCAAAACCATTGAATCAGCATATTTAGATCCTTTTGTATTTGTTTAGCTCCCACTTACACGAACATAATATACACCTGATTATGTATTTTATCCGAGTGGAGTGAAAACTCTTTTTTTAATATAATAAATTCTCTATATTTCTTATCTGAATATCAAAATATTTTTTTCGAGAGATCAATTTATCTACATAATAAAACTATAGAAGTTGAAAATCTGTAAGAAAAAAAAGCTAAAATCCGATTCAGGGGGATGTAAGAAGTGATATGGAACAAATCCAGTTTTTCTTTTTTCAAATTTTTTGTTTCTCTGTATGTCTGAATTAGGTTTTGGCCTATCAACAACGAAAAAATGTTGAAAACAAATTGAAGAACCTTTGGTCCTTTGTATTTATTAGTTTTGAAGTCGAAGGATTATTTTGTAAAATATTACTTCAAATCAAAACCATTTGATTTGATTATCCAATTAGGTGCAGCCATTTTGAAGTGAAACACATATATTTCGGGGATTTTTTATATTAAGTATTTATGATAGATAAGTAAAGGATTGTCTCAAAATTCTCCGGAGTATATTTCTTATTAGTGTCAGTAAATCGTTTACATACTCCACTGATCTAAAATGTGGTATCATTGCGGTTAAATCTTGTTTGCTGAATCGTTTGTTTTGATAGACGCAACTTAGATCCAAGAGCTTGTCTTCATTACGCCAGTAGAACGAGTATGTACCGCACAAGAATTGCGGTACATACTCGTTCTACTGGCTTGGCCAAAATCGCAAATTCAATGTCGATTGTACACGCACTCGAATTTATCTTTCGACGGCCCCGAAGCATAGTTGGAAGTATGTCTGCTTTCGAAACACAGGGTCGCGGGTTCGAAAACATTCTTGTGATGAGCACTTAAATTGCCTTGTATCTGACTGAATGTTCATTTAAACACCGTGTTTCACAAAGTGCAGAAATAGCTAATATTTTTGTACTAAATGTAGATTTCCCCTATAAAATGTAGCGTATATTCTTTCCCAAGATGTATTCTATTTTCTATCTCTGTACCAAGTTTTGTCAAAATCTGTTCAGTGGTTTTGGTGTTAAAGCGCAACAAACAGAGTTAGAACCCAAGTGCAATAACTTATTAGACAGACTATACATTTATTTTGCTTTTCAGTCTTTTCGGCTGTTTAGTTTTTTGTTAAAAAGGCTTTATTAGTATGCGGTTTACTGGAATGGTGAACTCGAAGCATAAGCACGTAATCTGCTTGTGGTTTGCTATGCTGTAAGACAACCTCACTTACTTAGATCTTGCTTGTTTATTACAACTAATAACGACGGAAACGGGAAATTACATCCTGTTATTTTAAAGCTCTTCAGAATTTAATAACTACATCACTTGACTTGGCTTTCGTTGGAATAGTTTAGGGTAAATATTTATTATTTGGTTGGTAAAATATAAACAAAATAATATATTATTTTATTATATATTCTTTTATTGCACAATTTAACAAAAAAGGTGATTCTTATAATACTAGTTTAGTTTTTTTACCTATATAATATTTTTATGTGCACATCGAGACCTTTTTGAAACATATTATAGTCAATAAAATCGATTTATTTTACTTTCTAATTTATCAGTTGATGAAAAAATAATTTAAATTGTTATATATGTAAACTTTTCCTTATTTTTTCATCTAGTGTAAATGAAACTATACAAATCTATTACATAGTGCTGTTTTCAGACACGCAAGATTGGCATTAACATTTCAAAGTTTGTAGATGGCAATCTGCTGTATGAAACAATACAGGTGTTTAAATAAAGTGCTAGTAACATAAAGTTCTAAAATATTTCGTAGTAATCTATTCTCATTCATGTATTATACAAATGATGATAAAATTGTCTAGCGTTCTTATCTATTCACTTACACCAGCAGTCTGGAAAGATAACATCTTTTAGTTTCATAATTCCGGCCAATCTTCTTGAGGGTCGTGTACATGGTATAATATGCTTTTTTGTCGCATTTTCGTGTAACTTATCTAACGAACAACTAGCTTCAATTACTGAATTTACCTACTACAAACTTAGATAAGAAATCATTTCAGTTGAATGGCGCCTACTATAGACAAGGGTTTGCAAAACGTTCATGAATTGATTTAAATTTTAATATCAACTGCATCACGGTACGTAAAAAAACTTATTGCTACATATTGACCTACATTCTCGATTATATAAGGAGAAAAATAAGTTTTCCATGAAAATCTAAAAACAAACAGTTGGTTAGGAAAGTCGCTCTCGTTGATGTCTTTTGTATGAAATATTTGCAAAACCTTGGTAAGAATATAATTAAAAATCACTTTTAGGTTTTTTTATAACTTGTTAGTATTTATTTTGATAGAGATTTAACCTCTGTGGCATGTTTCACCATGTACCTAATTAATTATAATTGATACATTACATATTATTTTATTGTCCTTCATTTGCTGTCAGGTAATATTAATTGTTCTGCAAATGTTGTCTTTGTGTAAAAAGGTAACCAACATGCAGAGAGTTCGTCACCGTCGGTCAAGGACAATTTACTCTAGACTGAATCTTAGGATGTGATGTATTGAGTCCTAATAAACTTCTAATTAACCTTTCACTTCCCATGAATTCCTTCCGGTTCCAAGAGAGATCTAAAGCGAACCTTCCCCTTACTACATGACTAGTTATGTCGTCGATCGCTTTACACTCATGATCCCGCTTATTACGATTATCCACTCACTCGTAAATAGAAGAAGAAGAAGAAGATAGAAAAACATTTAATCAGTAAGAAGGTACACATACAATATAAATACAAAACAAAAATTTTGACACAAAAAACACAACTTAAAAACAAATACTCGTAATATAGTATGGAAGCCTGCGTCTGGGCATTATTTTTATGGCCGCCATCGTGCGCTAATTAGCCGCAAGCGCACCGTCAGCGATTACAGCAATTATGGAGGCGGCGTAACGGCGAAAGTGTTGCCAGTGGAAAAAATATATAACCATTGTCTTTAGCGGGATCCCACGATCTTCTGATAGGGAAAAGCGTAATCGGTGGGAAGCTTTAAATTTTCTGAAAGCGAAAGTGTGCGACAATGGCAGTGTAGAGCGCTTCGACGAAGATTGGTTTCGTTTTAATTATTGTGATTCTGACGAGATGCTACAAGTGCACAAGAAGGCTATAAAGCCCTCGGCATATTGCGGAAATTACATAATCGTCAGCAAAATATACCTACTTACTAGGGGGCCCGAGCCTAAATAATATGAATAGACTTCATTTAACCACGTATTAACAGCTTATTAATTCACAAACGATATTGCTCTTTTTAAATGACATTACTAACCAGAAGTATAAGGAACCTGCTCTGGGGTAGCGACGTGTATATTTTAATGTTATTGGCAACAATTTCCATTATAAAAATTGTTCCATTGTAGGTAATTCCGCAATACGGCGAGGTTCGCTTATTTTTCTGATTGGGTTTTACTCACCTTGTTTACAGAATGGTGTGCGTGATTGCAACAGCAGCTCAGACGAGAACAGGTCTTCGGGACATGCTTCCATGTCAGACAGCGGGGGAGGGGGGGAGGCTGGCCGGGACGAGCCGAGAAGATCAAGGCAACCACCACACAATAGGACCAAGCACCGACCGCATAATAAGGTACATAAAAGTCGTCATGGAATCCTTTTCCGAAATTGGTTAAATTTATTTAGTTCTTATCGTTAATGTCGTTTTGCTAAAGATTCCAATTTTGCTTTTCACTTACATTCCTACACTATTATCTCATGGCACTTCACCTGCAAAAGAGTTAAGAGCTTAATATATCTTCAGAAAAAGCAAAAATTAAAAATATTTTCTTGCTCTTTGTCACTGTTCTAATCGACGTCTTTTGATGATTTTTTACGTGATACAAGTTCCAACCATTAGAAATATTTGACATATTATTATCTGTACTACGCACTATAATAGGGAAGTGTCCTCGGAAAAAAGTAATCGATTCTAATTAATCCCTTTGTTAGATTATCGAAAAAAATTTAACACGTTTTTTTTTTTTTTTCAATTTGACGAAGATTTACCGAGTCAAAATGTATGAGAAGGGTACTATGACGTCACTTTTTCCGTACAATTTGTATGGCGGCGTGTCGCCACTGGAAATTTCAAAGTGCTGTATCGTCGGCATTTTTCGTTTGCCAGACGAAAAAAAAAATACGTGTACATTATTTTTTAGTAATCTAACTGACGGACTAATTAGATTTTTTTAGGACACTTCCTCATTGTGCGTGTAGCTATCCATTGATGGTTACAAAAGAAAAGTTCGAAAATAATCGATAGTGTAACCATAGGCGCGTGCTATCCACCGCGACGCAACGGACGCCCTAAAACATTTCTGAATGGTGTTAATATTTTCCACCAGCTCCAATCTCCGTGGCCAGGAGGCGGAGGACTGGAAGACATCAGGTCGGCGATTAAACAGCTGACACTACGATCTCGAGACAGCAGCAGCACTGCCACCAGTGGGGCCTCTAGTGCTGGGGGAGGCAGCAACAATGGTGCTCCAGGTATGTAACAAAGAAGTGTTGCCCCCCAGTATGTCTATTGAGACAAACTTAACATCCCTTACCTAGGTCAAAATACCACAAGAAACCCTGGCGGGCAATATGGCTATTGAAATATCCTCCAATAAGATAAGAGTATACGCATGACAAAATTATGTCTGCCATGCGCGAACGGTCATGCTAGGCGCAGAGCGTGGCTTTTTCCCACCTCCCTGGCTAGGAGGGCTAGATTAATTGATTTATGGGCGTAGATGAAAGACAAAAATTTTGTCAAATGTTTTCAACTACTTTTTTTTAATCATAGAGTGCTGCTCGCGGCGTATCGAAATTAAGTACCCAACAAACCCATTTCAAAAAAATTAATTTGTCTTAAATTATGTAACGCGCTCACTGCCCTTGCTATCCCCATTTAAAAACAGCTCGCCTAAAGGACACCGACTACGAAGTTTGTGCGGATATTTCAGTTCAAATTCATATCTGATCTCTAGAAAGCGGCAGCGCAGCAGAAGCTCGTAGAAGACGAGCGCCTCTGGTTCGCCAGCCTTCTCTGGATACGGTTTGCACAAATGTGACCAGCGCTGATGAATTCGTTTGGGTGGATTCCCATAACAGGTAAATAATAACCACCGACTATTTCATCCACATTCATATATCTCATCAATTACCTCTTAAAACAAAACAAACTCTAGTAATCCGAGTATGGAGGAAACACTTAAAAAAACATCAGGTACTTAAGGCGCAGAAAACACGGTGTCGCTTATCGCAGGACAAAACTCACGGCAGAGCTGAACTTGCTTTGAACTTATATGAAATCCTCGCGCGTTCCCTTTACACGAACGCGGCTTTTTGCCTTATATGTAGGCATTTCCCACAGATGAATAAAACTCCAACGAACTTTTTGTTGTTTACAGGCTAGTGGAATTGAGATGTGTCCCCTGGACAGCGGGCGAAATAAGCAGGGCACTCCAAACAGGCAGGTGCAGAGATGTTGCACCAAAAATGGCCCCTGATGCTCCCCCTAGGCTTGCATATTTATTGCAAAGGTAATAAATACACTCGTATGTTTTGTACTAAATCAATATAAATTTACCTAAAAGATTCACTACGAAACACAGAGATCGGTTTTACTTTAGATGCGTACCTACTGAATCTTATCTCGAACACTTTGCTAAAGGTTGTTTTAGTTTGGGGTCCCTTTAAACTTACAGTCTGCTCACCCTGTTAGGGAAATGAGAGTCTTTATATATGAAAACGTAATAGTTATATTATTAACAAAATAAAATAATTAAATCATAACAAATATAATATTTTTTCAGAGCATTAGTTCGAATAGCAAGAGAAGCTCAACGATTATCGCAAAACTTTGGATTTTGCTCAAAGCATGAAGTGGCAGGAGCTTTCAGAATAGTATTAAGCTCGGCACTCGCAGACGCATGTATTAAGGTAACTATTCAACAATTTTAAACTAATATTTTAGATTTTTTGGAGATTATTAGAAACTTTTATTCACTTAATGCCCCTAGATGATTAGACTCAGGTGATTTAGGTTTACGACTGGGATTTCTCAGGCTTTGATACAAATCTATTTCCAGGGATGTCAACGAGCTGCGACTATGTATGCGACATCTGGCAGTGCAGCTAGAAGGTTGGGTTCCGCAGCGCGCGCTCGAACCAGTTTGACTCCGGGACGATTCCAAAGGTGGATGTTAGACGTCCGCGTCTCTTCATTTGTACACGAGTAAGTTAGTGAACTCTGAATTCTATCTACCCTGTTTAGTATTCAAATTTGTACGACGTTAATACTTTTTTTCTCTTTACAGATACGCTGCTATTTATCTCTGTGCGGGTGTAGAAGCTCTTTTGGAGGAAATAGCCATAATAGCAGGTGGCAATACGTCTAGTTCACCAATAACTCCAGCTACTATTGACATGGCTGTTGCTAATTGTGCTGATCTGTGGGGATTGCTCCAACCCTATAGTCATTTAAATGCTGGACGAGTGGCTTCAGGTACTTTAAACTTCATCTCAAACAAAACTAGACCAAATAATTAAGATCCCTTAACTAGACCCCTTAACTTTTAATTTATGATTACAGGAGCATTATCACTATCTCAATGGGAATCTATGAGCTCTCTAGGATCCGGTTCTTCTTCAGGTGTATCAAGACCAGAACATCGACAGCTGGGAATGAGTCATGATTCTGGTATCACCACCAATGGTTCTGGTATGTATATCTCTTTGCACAATTTCTGTTTGTGTCAACGTACTACTAACATTGTTGAGTGCATATTTTTCAGGTGGCTCAGGCACTTCAGCGGGGTCCAATAACAGTTCTGGCGGGTCAAGCACATCAGTTTTGTTGACCACTTGTGCAGGATCGGCGGCGGAACTCCGTTGCGTTTTGCGCAGAGTCAATCCAAGACATTCGCCGCTTTCTCCATCTGCTGAGAGGGCTTTATATTATTACATGCGATGTGAACAGGTGTGTAGATAAAAAAAACAAATGAAGTAATCAAATCATACTTAAATTCGTTTTCTTACGAACATTTCATATTTTAGCTGGAACATAATACAAGCACATCAGGCAGCTGTGTAAATGGCGCCGGATTGTGGGGTGAACGAGGAGCTGGCGCGTTACCACCTCTTGGTGAATGGGTGAGGGTTATCCGAGCTCATGCCAGTTTACGTCCACCGCCAGCGGTACCTGACGCTGATGACGTCATGCAGGCTGCCAGGCTACTTTTGCCTCATGCTGATTGCCCACCGAGACCTGTATCGTGAGTATCTAATCCCCTGTGTCTTGATTGATTGAATCATATTCATATAATAATTATGAAATGTGATTTATTTCGTTCCAGTTTGGAAGAAGCTATAGAACCAGCATGGTCTAGATGCTCTCGTAATCCTGAAGAATTGAGCAGAGCTGCGTTAGGTTTAGCACAAAGAGCATTATTGAGTGGAAGACCAGATCTTGTAGGTGGGGTTAGAGCTCTGCTGCCATCTGCAGGAATTGACGCCGCTGATGCTTCTGGCTTAACAGCATTGATGAAAGCGTCTCTAGCAGGAGATGATCAAATAGTTGCTGTAAGTTATTCGAAGATTAGATTAGGATTTATTCAAAGGTTATTGATAATTATGATTATTTGGGCCTATATAACAAACTGTCTGTATGTCTCCTTATTCCTTATAACATACTTTTGTTAAATTTCTTTCCATTGTTTTAAGTTCATCATCGTCATTTCAACCAAAAACGTTTTAAGTTGTATCTTTGTCCGCTATGTAATTTTTAAGCAGACATTCATTCGATTCCCCTTTTGTTGCAGATGTTACTAGAAGCAGGTGCAGATCCCAATGTGGAGACTCCTGGAGCGGCAGCACAACACAGCGCGTTACTGTCACCGCGATCGGTGTCGAACCCACCTCAAACGTCGCCCGCACAACAAGTCACGCCCACGTATACTCCTCCCACTGCAGGTAACTTCATTAAAATGTTTTCAGAATCTAATTTACTGGAGACGATAATTATTATTCTACTTCTCAGACCTATTAGACCTCTCCCTAGACAACCTATTAGACCTCTCCCTAGACTACCTATTAGACCTCTCCCTTGAAAGAGACCCCCATTATTGTTAGCCGGTTTGAAGGTTGCCGGATTGAAGATATGCAGTTGTAGGTTACTGTACTAAACGCTGCTGCCAATTTCCTTGGTTATATACCTTTAGCCACCTCGAAGGACCTTTTCGGGTAGAGTAGAGTTGTCGTGTGCAGTTATGGAAACATGTTTTTTGATTCACAGGTTGGACAGCTCTAGTATACGCGTGTGCCAGCGCGGGCAGCGGCGCAGGCGCAGCGGGAGGGGGTGCCACGGCAGCCGGGGCTATTGAATGCGCGCGCAGGCTGCTGGCCGCCGGGGCCAGGGTGGACGGGGCGCCGGCGAGGGGGGAGGATGTGTGCACTCTCACACCGCTACAGGTAAGAAGAGAAAAGAAGATTTATGACGCTGTATAACGGGTTTGGTCTTTTCATGTACCTACTGTAATGTTATTCTATGAATAAATGATTTGATTTATGATTTGTGTTCTACCTCCGAGCACAGAATAAAATAATAGTACTAATCCGCTACGGGTGTAATTAGTGATGGCTTTGCAAATAAGTAGGTAATAATTATGTGTAAAATTATATTTTTTTCATTCCTGGGAAAAGATTTTTTGGGAAAATTACTGAAATCTTTTGACTGAACATGTCCGTTCAGAGTGCCAAGTGCGAGTTTTTTACTCACGAAACGCGCTCGATAACTGCAACGTAAACGAGCATTTAGTATGGAGAAATTTTAGTTCAGCGAACTGTCCACAGATGGCGTAATTTAATTCCATACAAAATCGCGTTTACGCTCTCGATTTCGAGCGCGTTTACTTTGGTTGGAAAACTCGCTCTCGGCACTCAGTTTCGCTAAGCCGTAGTCATTTCTTTTTCTTCTCAGTCGTAACACTCTTGGCAGAGTGGTCGTGGTTAACATGTAGAAGTGTATTAATGGGTGGCAGATGTAGCTCGCCTCACGATAACCCGGCATCTGTCTCTAGATAGCTAGTAAGCATGTTGTCTGACCTTTGAGCACTCTCTCGGCATCGTAATAATTACAGAAGTATTCAATGAAAGCTAGTTAGTTTCACAGTCCATTCGTAATGTAGTTCAGATTGTAGCCTAAATCAACATGGAAGCATCCCCAATTTGATAAAATCATCTTGGATGAAATCAACTCATAACCATGATTAAAGTTTAACATACTCTGTTATTGTTTTTCAGCTGGCTTGTGGTGTCGGAAACTTGGAGTTGGTCCAGCTTCTGTTGTCTCATGGAGCTGACCCATTCCTCTCGACGCAACTCAACGACGCTCTTTGCTATTCTGCTGCTGCGCAATATGGCTGCTATAGGTGATTCATCCATTCTAGAATGTAGGGAAGAGCTGAGTTCAATCAAAGTCCCTAGCTAGGGTATGTTGTGCCGATACAATACAACGAACGTTAATAGGTAGGTATGTGTGTGGTGAACATTTTTATGTCAAAATCCTTGGGGAGAAATTCGCTCAACATTCGAATTTTTTTAACCTTCTGATGTTGTAACGGAATAACGTATCTTTCCACGGCACTTTGAAATTTGTACTTACACTCTTAGACGCTCTGATTTGTATAAAACAAGTTATTATGACATACCCAATCATTTTACGAGTATATACGATAGTGTAGTTTGAATATCATAGACGTAGGTACGAATTATAATTCTGATGCTTTCTAAACTGTTCATCCAAACATTTCCCTCCAGTGCCGTAGCAGTGTGTTGTACTCACGGCCGCCGGACTTGCCTACGCGCAGCCGTCCGCGGGGGAGCGAAGGGTGCGGGCGGGGGAGCAGTGCTGTCTCTGGAAGAAGTGTTGGCGGAGGGGGCTTCAAGCGCCGCCCCGCGCCCCGCCTTCACCAAGCAGCAACAGAGGGCGCTGCAAGACGCTATGTATTATGCGGCGGAGACTGACCATCTAGGTAAGTTTTGTAATCTATATAGCCAAGTTATAGGACATTCTGTTGAGGGTTGATACTTCAAACCGGTCCCCTAGCATGACCGTTCACGTCTTCAATACGCAGTTAACCTATTGCATAGCTTCGGAAAATACATCAAGTCGCAGATCCTCGCTCCATTCAGGTAAAAATAAGTCACGTTTAATAAGTTACCTTTATTACATACAGTATACCATTAAGAAGAAGGCCCTCTAGATTTTCTTTCATTACAGATCCCACTAATATTATAAACACAAAAGTTTGTAAGAATGGTTGGATGGATGGATGTTTGTTATTCTTTCACGCAAAATTCTATCTATCTATCTATTTAGCCCACATCACGCAAAACTACTAAATAGATTTTTTACAATAGCTTTTATATAAGAATATAACACATAGGCTATACTTTTTGTCACGGGAAAAACAGTCATAGCGCGGGGCGGAAAGCTAAGAAGATAAAGATAAAATATTTATTTGAAACAATTAACACGTTCCCAGCGGCACAGATTTATCTGTACATTCGATTCCTGCGTTACGGGTCGTTTTAAACCTTGTCCTATACCAGAGATTGTGGCGGCATGAGGCATATTAAACCCCACCGCCGCCCGTAGGAGACAAAAATCCTTTTTTTTGGCGCCAAATAAGATGAAGTGGACGTCTTTTGACGTAATTATTATTACAATGAAATTATTAACCTAAATCTGCCGCCGCCCGTGGTTAGATTAGTTAGTTTAGTTTCTATTGGTAAAATAAAATGTGGGGCCTAATATACCCTGTATCGCACTGAAGAATGGCAGGTTTTCATACTATTTAGTGATGGGAAAATAAATATCGATTTTATTTAATTGTATTTATTCACCAAACTTATGGATGTGTTTCTAGTGTTTTTCATTAAAACATGTCAAACAATAATATTTTTTGCAACCAGTGCATTCTGTGAGAATTTTCTGCACTTTTTTGTCGGCTTCACGACTCGTTAAGAAGGTGCGGAGTTTTTCGTAACATCCTACACAACTCCTCTTCTTATATTCTGATTTTGACTCAGATTCTCTACCCGATTTTTCTTCATCTTCCTCCATAGTTAACTTTTTTCGGCAACGTTTCGACATAATCGGTAGCGGTATTATTTCGTCGCGTGCGAGCCTCGAATGCGTTGCACAACACTAACCGCGTGAAGCTAGCGTAGGGTGCGGTACGAGGTGCGAGGAGGTACGAGGTGTTCGCAACCTCGTTCCGCACTGTGTTGGAATTATATTTGTTCAGTGCGGCACGAGGTCTAACAAACCCGGCATTAAGGTTGGTGTACCATCGAACTAGGAATCAATAGCACATCTCAAACATATAGTTATCTCTCTCTTACTCTGAATCAGCTAAAAGTTATGCCTCTCGCACGACAAAGAAGTTCAAGTTTTTTCTTACCGCTTTAAAGACAAGACACGTAGTACGTACAAGGTGTTTTAAGCCCTGTTTCGCACTTAACGTGTTAATGGTGCATACATTTTGTAATGACACTGGTCTTCTTACTATGATACCCTGTTTCGTGGGACACCATGCACCTAAGCTCCAGGCTACAAAACTAGGAGTTTACCACCAAGTCCGGTGAAGCTTGATCCGTGTACCTTTTCGACTCAAGAATAGGTCAATAAAAAAAAAGAATTTACCTATTCTGATGTCATTATTAGTGACTTATTTTTTATGTGATAGGAATTTCAATTTTAACTTTAATTTTAATTTTTAACTTTTTAAGTGTTTTTTACACGCTTTATATTAGCTTCACTTGTAAGTAACTATGTATGTAAGAAAATCTTGGAATCTTAATTTGACACACTTCCCGGTCTTCGATTAGGATGAAATTTTGTACACGCTCTGAGTTCTGATGACAATACATGAATAGCTAAGAAACGTCATTACAAATCCAATATGGCGGCGTCCCCATTATTGTATCTAAAAAAATCTTGGAATCTTAATTTGACCCACTTCCCGGTCTTCGATTAGGATGAAATTTTGCACACGCTCTGAGTTATGATGACAATACATGACTAGCTAAGAAACGTCATTACAAATCCAATATGGCGGCCTCCCCATTATTGTATCTAAAAAAATCTTGGAAACTTAATTTGACCCACTTCCCAGTCTTCGATTAGGATGAAATTTTGCACACGCTCTGAGTTATGATGACAATACATGACTAGCTAAGAAACGTCATTACAAATCCAATATGGCGGCCTTCCCCTTATTGTATCTAAAAAAATCTTGGAATCTTAATTTGATCCACTTCCCGGTCTTCGATTAGGACGAAATTTTGCACACGCTCTGAGTTCTGATGACAATACATGACTAGCTAAGAAACGTCATTACAAATCTAATATGGCGGCCTCCCTAAGATGGCGAACTAGCTGTTTGAAATCCACCCCCATGATATGGGTATCAAATGAAAGGGTTTGCTGTCAGGAATACGAAAAAAAAAGTCACGTGACCTAAATCCAATATGGCGGACGTCCAAGGTGGCGGACAGGAAGCGTGTTTTTTAGTTTTTTAAACTATGTATTATTTTTTGTAGATATAACATTGGAGCTTCGGGCGCTAGGAGTGCCCTGGTCGCTACACGCGTGGACTCTGTCGCTGGCTGCAGCTGCTGATGCTGCACTGGATCATGTCATTGACCAGCTTCTTCAAGACTTCTTACAGGTAATGCAGTGCACAACAATATTAACAGTTGCGTCTAAGAGTGCGAAGAGAGTGATGTGTGTGTGTGGTGCACTACGAGAAAGATTCAGTGTATCTTGTTATATCTTTGCGACACTTTGCTAAGGGCCTTATTTCACTGGCGACAGAAGACAGAAGACGAAAGGTGCGCAGTTATGCGTTAGAATGAAATACAAATACACCGCGCTCACTCTTGCGCATAACTGCATCCCCTTCGTTTTTTGTCTTTGTCGCCAATGAAATACTAGCCTAAAAGTGATTTTAGTTTGAGCCCTGTAAGCTTACTAAAACTCTGCTCACCCCATTAGGGAAAAGAGCGTGTATGTAATTATATGGAGTGGATTTGGCTTCTTCAGTTTGATTTTCACCTTGATGGATATTTTATTTATAAACATGTAACTACTTATTACTTGTATGTATGTTTACAGGTGTGTCCATCTGACGACAGCCATTACAGCAAACAGTTCATTTATGAATGCCTTCCTCTACTCTTTAACATTCTACGATATAGCAAGGTAAGCTTTATATTGCTAGCAATAATGATTAACAATTAGAGATAGAAAGAAAAGTTTATAGTATCTTCAGACTACTAACGGCTTCCTTAGTGGAGTGGTGAAACCCTCGCATTACATTACAAAATATCTGAGTTCGAATCCTGGTGGGGTACTCGTCGAACAAATATAGTTTGGTTAGGACATTACAAACTGAATCACTTGAATTGATTCCAAAATGTTTTCCAAACTTTGAAATTGAATTGTAGTTTCCAAGATTTGATAAAAATATTCCGTGTCTCGGAAGCCACGTAAAGCCGTTGGTCCCTAATATCAACGGATGTAGAGATATAGCCGTTACCTCATTGGCCTCAATAATTCTGACACCAAGAATTGTACCTACGCATCTCATGTAATTTCTGAAATGTATGTTTAGAAGGAAGGCACAGTACTGCTGCTAGCAGATATCCTCTGCGCGTGCTACGGGTGGGAGCCAGTACCTTCGGTTGTGGAGCCGCCACCGTCGGCTGCTCCGACACCTTCGCGAGTGGACCCTTCCTACGTCAACAACCCCTCGCTGGCTGACGTCACGTTCCGGTAAAAGTTGTCCTTAGAATACCTAGTCTGCCCTTATTTAACTGGACATGAACACTTACTTTTTGACGTGACAATCTTATAATTTGATGGAGCCGGCTGCACGCATGAAAACACATGACGCAATGCGGCGTTACCGCGCGCCTGAGGCGTTCCATTTAGGCTTGAAGTGCAAGCGAGAGCGCGGAACGAGCGACAAAGAGGCACAATCGTTGTCACGTTCAACTATCGTCAGTAAACCGACTTATAGTAAAGTAATATAACGCATAACAGACTTTACTTGTGTAGAAAATGGTTCAATTATTATATCAAAAATCCATCGAAATCTATTTAGATTCAATAAAACCAAAAGAACCACTTACTAGATTTTAAAGAGAGAAGACTCCTTCCTACCTATTGCAAGTTTATTTTATTTTTACTTTTTCTCAATCCAGATACATTGCTTAAGTTTTTTATTCATCATAAACAACCAAAATAAATTAATTCACTGCAAATCCGATCGCTCTGTTTAAGACGTCAACGTCTTTCGGCTGAAATAATGATGATGATGATTGATGATGAAATGAAATTCAGCTGGACAGGATCTTCACTTCAACCGATCTTTTTCCACATCTCCTTCGTCCTCAGTCTTCGCCTCAACTTTTCAAATGTCTTTTTTTTTGTGTAAATTTATAGTAAGTACTGATTATTTTATGTACCTATTCCTACAGAGTGGAAGGGCGCCTCTTCTATGGGCACAAGATAGTCCTGGTGTCTGAGTCACCAAGACTCCGTGCTATGCTGGCGCCGGCTAGAGCTGGTGAAGGATTGCCCGCAGCCAACGCTACACCACCACTCGTGCAGATCAACGACATTAGATACCACATATTCGAAGTAAGTAAATAAATATCTGATACAGATAAGTTATTTTAATTTTTTCTCGCCATTGTCTTTTTAAGTTATTTACCCTTTATAGTCCCTTGTGACAGTTCCCTTAAAGGGACTAAAATGACCCTATTAAATCATACGATTAGCTATAAAAAAATTGATAATTTATTAACTTTGCGTAACTAACTTCAATTTATTTTTCCACAGCAAGTGATGAAGTACTTGTACTCAGGAGGATGTTCGAACCTGGATATTCCAGAAACAGATGTACTGGAAGTGCTGGCGGCGGCGTCTTTCTTCCAGCTGTTGCCTCTCCAGAGACACTGCGAGGCGCGTGCTGCGAAGACTGTCGACTTGCACAATCTCGTCTCAGTGTACATACACGCTAAGGTAGCTGGATTTCCACTGCACTATATCTACGGTTCTAAGCAACTATCCAAATCTAAGCAACTATGCGTCGACACGCAACATTTAAGAGGTTTTATTGAACGACAACGGAGAGCCAGTTGAGGGCTCATTGCGGATCTTAAGAAGTTTTTGTTTGTAAACATGTCAAATATTCTCGGCAACGATGAAAATGAAACCAAACTAACGAAATTTCCCATACAAATACTACATAATCATTTTAATCAGACAGTTTGTCTCGAATGGGATAAGCTATTTATATTGTCGTTTCCGGGATAAGTTCCTTTGAGAAAGTCTAAGACTCATTGTTTCAGTATGCCCTTTTAGTTTTCGCTAAGCAGTTCCCCGCATCCTCTTTATCTTTTCACCGTTGTTCCAGGTTTACGGCGCGACGCAGCTGCTGGAGTATTGCCAAGGTTTCCTCCTCCAGAACATGGTAGCTCTGCTCACATACGACGATTCAGTCAAGCGATTGCTCTTCGGAAAACGCCTCCCAGGTCACAACGTTCTCGGAGCGCTTCTAACAACGCTACAAAAACGAATCGAGGCAAGAAAAAATCAAGCAAAACCTAGGTAGCAGCAAAACTGTGTGAAATCAACGCTGCGGTCGAAATAACTAAAAATATTTATTATAACGATTAGGAATCATTTTCCTGTCTTAATGATATAATTTATTGCAAAATCTAAAAAAAGAGCTAAAATTTGTTTTTGATTTTGTGTTCCCATGTGATTCCGAT
The DNA here is from genome assembly GCA_948473455.1 of Teleiodes luculella. NCBI lineage: Eukaryota > Metazoa > Arthropoda > Insecta > Lepidoptera > Gelechiidae > Teleiodes > Teleiodes luculella. The sequence goes on along the minus strand of OX419591.1, from coordinate 5,110,935 downwards.
TAATTTATGTATTCTAATTAGTTTTTGTCTTTTATTATTTTTTGTTGATACCTACTTAACCATAAACTGTAAAGAAAAGAATAGTAGTCCATGTAGTTTTGTACGATTCCATAATTATGTTATTTTACTGAATTTCTTTACTAAATTTAAATAAAAATAATTATTATCTTAGTTCCATTGTAATAATGTAATTGTTGTTGTAATGATTATAAATAAAGCTTCATGTTGTAATATAAGACTTTTTTATTTATTTAATTATTTATATTCAATATTAAAAAGAGGAAAGATTTGATCGTTTGTTAGTTTGTTTGCATTGAATAGGCTCCGAAACTATTGAACCGATTATAATGAAACTTATTTTATAGATAGAATAGACCTTTGGTGAGTAACATAGGTTACCTTTCACTGCGGGAAAATTCCTCACTCCCACGGGAAAAACGTCCCCTACTTATCTTTTGAACGCTGCTGATCATTGCCTGGGTTATTAATATTATTAGGCTCGTCTTTACGACAGTCACGCAAAACCACCTGTCAACAACTGTACTTATTAAATGTTGAAAGTATTTTAAATTAAGGAAAGAGTTTCTTTGCAAAGTTGGTCAGATTAATTGACTGAACTGAACGTGTCCTATCAGTATATTGCTTAGCAGCCACTTATTATACTCTGTAAGTATTTATTATCATCTCTTTGCCGCTATTCGACACAGATCACAGATAAACCAGTAACAGTACTGTAGTAGAGCGAGTGGCGAGTAGTATAGTATCATACGCAGATAACTGTGACCACTATTATAAATAAAATTAAAGAATTTAATCTTTAGATTTCTTGAACTTAGATATACATTACAATGAAGAACATAGTGAGGTTACTATTTCTTAGTTTTAGTGAAATAATTTGTGGCTATATAAGTAATGTAAACGGATCTGGTAAGTATTACCTACTAATATTGTATTATAGGTCTTTAATATTTTTTTTAATAAACTTATAACTTACGTATTTTAACGCACGTGCCCAAGTCAGTACCTACTAAATTATTATTTTTTAATTTTCATAAATCTATTAAATCTAACTTAAACTAAATAAAATACTGGTTTAATTATTTACGTATTTTCTGTACATAACGATATATATTAAGATCTTGTTATGTGTTTTTCAGCAATAAACTCTCTATCAAAAATAAATGAACTACCAGAATCGTTTCTAAGGAAAACTGTGCACATTAGAGATGATCTAGAACTTGTTAGAAAAATAAACAAAGTTATCGCAGATGGTCACACCAGGCTGCAGATAGTGAGTGACTTTGACCAGACCCTAACGAGGCACGCTATGGATAATGGGTCTCTTGTACTCTCCAGTTTCGGTAATTCTTTTGGACTATTTTTATACATAATGCCCTTTAGTCACAGTAGTCGGGGCCCAGACTTAGAGGGCGGCCCAAACTGAAATGGACAGATGTGGTCAAAAAAGATCTTAGCTCATGCAATGTGACCGAAGACGACACGTCTAATAGAGCGAAGTGGAAGCGAGACACGAGCAATAATTGCCCTGGAGAGAGAGAGAGAATGCCCTTATTTAGTACTTCGTATATGATTAGCCTAAATAATTTACTATCTCCTTATAAGTATATTTCTGTGGAAACAAGTGGTATGCTTTAACTTGGATACTGATCAATGTGTATTTCTTCATTATCAGCTCATTTAAAAAGTCCCTACAGAAGGACTAGCTAGCTAGCACCTACCTTAAAGAGGTCTAATAGGTGGGCACTTACCCGCGTCTGTGGTTTATAAGTAAGCGCTTTTTTTAAAGCAAATGAACAGTTTAAGTATGTTTGCTATTAGGTACTTGCATCTTGCGTTGCATATCGATGTAGGAGTAAAGCTTCACGTTACCGGAATCATCTAGTTAGTACCTACCTAATGTTTACTATGTTGAATGAGACTTGATAGCCAATCATTATAATATGTTAGTGCCATAATCTTGACCTCATTAATTACCCACTTGAATACATTGATTAATATCATTTATTTGCAAATTCTCACGTATGTGTATTGTTTCAATTCAAAAACAATACTCGACAATGGAATTCAAGAATTCAATCACGTAATTAACAGAAAGTAGATAACTATGTTTAAAATTGTAACGTAAGTCTAAACATGACGTTTCGCTTTATAATAAAACTTGCGACCCGCCCCGGCTTCGCACAGGAAAATGATTATTGTGGGTTATCCCTAAGTACATTATGCATGTATTATACATATAAACCTTCCTCTGAATCACTCTATCTATTAAATGACACGCATCAAAATCCGTTGCGTAGTTTTAAATATTTAAGCATACATAGGGATATAGGGACAGAGAAAGCGACTTTGTTTTATACTATGTAGTGATAGGAAAAAACACATGGTAGGTACATATTGTTTGATTGACATAATATACCTAATAAGAGCGTCGGTTTCTTCCAATCATACATACCTAACACATAATATATATCTAATAAGGGCTTAAACCGTTTCTTCCAATCGGCTCGTAACAATGTGTTTAAGATTTTAGAATTCATTTGTTCTTTTAATCGACGCTTAATCTAACGGTGAAAGAATTAATCGTGAGGAAATCTATGCGAGCGAAACCTTCAAACGACGTGTATTTCTCCGCCCAACACCTTGCTTGCATGGACTGTTTTGGGCTAGGATGTAGTACAATTTTTACCGCATTTCTTTCAGGTATGTTCCAACAATGTCCATCGATACCTCAGTATTATAAAGACGAAGTGAAACGTCTCTTGGACACATACATGCCAATAGAAGCTGACCCGCACATTAGCACAGAAGAGAAGAGACGGCTTATGACGCAGTGGTACAACAAATCTCGTGACGTCATCATGTAAAATGTTTAACTTTCCTTCTTTTTTTTATTTTCTCCAGATTTCTTTTTATATAGATCTACAGTCTTTTTATTTGTTTCTTGACGTCATCGGATTAGGAATATTTTGATTTATAGGCTAATTATAATTACCGATACGTAATATTGTTAAATAATGGGCATAGTTCAAAAAGATTCATCACGCACGGAAGACGGAAAGGTCCCCACAGAGTCCGAAGCAGAAGATAAAAGTCCCTTTTTCTCATCCGTGGAAAAGTCTGGCGTGAAAGACTTGTTGCTTTCCCGAAACATAAATAAATTCACCAAAAACTTAACTGAAAATTTAATGTAAGCCAATTTCAAGAATATAATTTGGTGGGTTCTGAAATTCACCGCTAGAGGAAATACCTAGCCTAAATAGTTCGTTAACAGCTCTTCGATGTTTTCATTCACTGTAGCTTCGTACTCGAACATATTACATATTATGTAGTGTTAATTCATTTGTATGTCTTGTTACAGAAACATCACTTTCCCACACAATGAACTGTTAAGCATAGCAAAAGAAATGGTACCATATTTCAGGTATGAATAAGAACGAAACACTCAAATACCTTTTGAACTAAATTTTACTACTGCTGGTCCAGTAATTTAAAACAAATTGGCGAACGCGCGCCGGAAATCGTAGCGTGGGGAAGCCACAAGGTGGACCGACGATCCCCCGTAACATGCAGTGCTATGACCAAAGTTTGTCGCACATTTAACTGTCAAAAAGTTGCGAGAAACCCGCCATATTGAAATATCCTCGAATAGGATAAGAGAATACGCACGACAAATTTATGTCTGTCACGCGTGGACCGGGCATGTTAGAGGGTATGAGAGTCACGGGAAGTCGCTGGATGCAGGCAGCGCAGGATTGTCGCCTAGTAGGCCTCTATGTAAGTAGCGGCAGGCTCGAGAAGCTCTCAAACGCGACATAGTGACATTAGAGATGGCTCTAATGTCACTATGTCGCGTGACAGAACTACTATGGAGTCGTTCTGTCAATATGTCGCGTTTGACAGCTTCTCGAGCCTGTCGCTACGTACATAGTAGGCCTACTGTAGTGGACGTATTTCGGCTAAAATGATTATTAGATAACGGACCAGGCTAGTCGCTTTTGTGTTACCAGCTTCTGGTCAAGCTAAACCTTTATGATATCACCTTATGGTACCGTTATTATAATCATCCAGAAAAGGTGTGAAGGATTTAATCACCTGGAGCGAGAAGCAGAAGGTGCCTGTGCTGGTCTTCTCAGCTGGTCTAGGGGAGGCCGTCGTGGCGGCCTTGAAAGCAGCTGACTTGCTACAGCCACACGTCAAGGTTGGGTCACAATTCGGCTTATAACATACCAGTAATCAATCTTTGACCCCACTCTAGCGTTCGTTTACCTTTGCGGCGGCTTTTTCGTCTACCTAATTGAAACGACCGCCAAAGTAAAGTAGCTAGAACGTATTTTGAATGAGTCCGCTTTTTTTTTGAGTAATTGACCTATTCTTGTGTCGAAAAGGTACGACCAATCAAGCTTCACCGGACTTGTAATGAGTCCGCATCATAATTCCGAAATTATGTGGCCTAATAGCACAGAATAAAATAATGCAATACTTATATAGTGAAAACTCCGATTGGTCGTTTTGCCGACGAACTATTATAGTAGGTAGTCCTATAGGAAGAGAATATTTTTTACAACATCTTTAATTTTCCAGTAGTTTGATTCTAGTCTAGAGCTATCTTTTCGCCGACAAGCATTTTTTTTAAATCGTAGAAGTAGTTTCGGCTGAGATGATGACGAATAAGAGCATCGAATATACACGTATGACTCGGCGATGCTGGAACCAGAGGAAGCAAAGTACCTAACAGGCCCACACACAATCTTCCCCCGGATACTTACCTACATAATAATACCTACTTCTTTAATATAAAAATGATTAACCAAACAAGTTTTTACGATTTTTACAGGTAGTCTCCAATTTCTTAAAGTTTGACGATATCGACCACGACAGAATAATCGGTTTTGAAGGTGAACTCATAAGCTTATACAACAAGAACCAGGGCATCATAAAGGGCACGGAGTTCTACGAAGAAGTCAAAAACCGCACCAACGTAATACTTATGGGAGACAGCATTGGCGATGCTGATATGATAGAAGGAATGGAGAACTGTAATACCGTAATAAAAGTCGGATTTTTAGGGCACAAAGTATCAGGAAATCTAGATAACTATCTCCGTCATTACGACATTGTATTAGTTAATGAAACTTCTATAGATGTAGTAAATGCAATATTGAAATTATTATCGTAAGTGGCCGTATGTGTGTTGTTAAGATTTTAGAAAATAAATCACTTTCATAGATGAACTAGACATTTTGTGCATTAATTAAGTAGGTACCTATATATAAATAAATAAAATACCTCGTCATCAATATAATAATAATTTAAATGGAACTAATTTTATTAAGTATAATGGCGATTGTTACCAAAACCAATATTTGGTATACTGTGCCAAAGCCTTTATATTTCCGATTGGGGCTTAATTTAAGAGACACGTTAATTAGCATTTAAATTCATAGTTATACCTATATACCTAATTAAAGTTAACTACCTTATAAAATTATAATATCCTACCTATCTACTGTACGAACCGGCCCTAATGGTGGAGGACAAGGAAAACAACGAATGAATTTAAATTAGGTATTATATATTAGAGACTTAATAACGAAACATTACAAATGCAAATGCTTTAGAAAATTATAAGAATGGCGTCAGGCTCGTAGCACGGGCTACGGCCATCTCTCAAACATCAACCAAATTCAAACTGATATTACTTTACATCTTTATAAAGCCTCAAACGAAAAAGAGGCTGCCAGCATGAAACGGCGTGCATGAAGGACACATGCACACCACATCCCGCCCGGTACAGCTAAAAAAAATATATATTCGCAATACCATTTCAAAAATATATTTTTTTACGATATTTCGTTACAAATGTCCGTCCTAAGCTAAGCTACCTGCCTAAGGATGGACAAAACATCACAAAGTCACAGACATGTCAAAAACTGACTGCTGCTACCAGCTAGTTGGTGTTTTATTGTTATCCAACCAAGTTGATCAAAAACCATCAAAAAAAAATCAACACAGCTAAGCATGTCTGTCTACAGTTAATCCAAATAGACATTCAATAAAATTTTGAAAAAGTTTACTAAACCTATCTGTGTCGGATACTATGAATAAAATAATATCAACTAGTTATTAATAATTCAATAGTCACCAAATAATCAATTAAGAAAAGTTATAAAAATAAATTTGAAAAAGTTGGACGACCACTGATTTTCAATAACAAATCATAATATATATTTATAGCAAACGTTCACGACTATCTCGAATATCAAAACCTAGCTTTGGGCAAGACATGGGAATGGGAGCTATTTTCTTTCTTCAGCTCCAACCTATCCTCTGAAAAGATTAGTGGGAATTCACCTAGCTGCGGTACCGGTAACGAGAGTACTCAAAGTCATGAACCCAACCAAAGTTCCTCCACAGCACTATGTGCTTGATGTGGAGTGACAGTAAATATTCCGTCACGGAACACACCTAACTAAGCATCAACCCAATTAACCCCAAAAAAAACTACCCAAATTCTAGTTAAACGCGCACGTTTTTCTTTCTTCATACCGTATGGTCTCATCTAGATTTAAGTCGTCCAGCTTTCTCGAAGGGTCATCACATCAGAAACGATCATCATAATAAATTCGTCATCAGTTTTTTGGTTTTTTTTTTTGGTTAATCTGAAACATTTTAAAGCATTAATACAGGAAAACACTCGTACATCCTAACCAAACCTAACAAGACAATAAAGAATTGAAACTAACCTATATTTACTATATTTTATATATTTTAGCGTAAAAATTAATCAACAATTCATATATTTCAATGTTTACAAATTGTTTGACATAGTTCCGTCAAAATTGTCACGAGTCATTTTGTTCATGACACAAACAAAAATACTATTTGCCGAGCAACGAACCTATCACTATGACTACGTCAAATTACGAAAATAATAAGAAATTGAATTAAAAATAAGGGAAAATTTGCAAAATTATTTACACAATAATACACTTTCTACTCTAATCCTGCAAACTAGGTAGGCAAAAACGGCGACTCTTCCGTCGTCTCTCCACTTCGCACTCTTCTAAAACGCATCTTCAAATATCGCATCGGGAAAAACATCGACACGTTTGCCTTTCGTAGCAAATCACACGAAGCTCGCTAACTTCATCCAGGACACTTCGTCGAGAACACTTTATTAATAAAATTAGCACTTATCTTTCTCAACGCATCCTTTAGGCATTATTATCACAAATGCATCTGCAACAACTGCAACAACGTGCGGCAAACATCTTCTGGGCACCAACGCTCCTCGTCATGGCTGCCATCATCTTCGTATTTCATCTTCATATTTCATCTTCGAATTTCAGGGGTATAGCGTTGCGTAGCGGTTATTTCTCTGGTATAACTTCTTCTTATAGGGCTCCTTGCCCACACACCAGGCCAAGCTCTAGTGTCCTCGGGATCCACGTCCAGCTACACTGTAAAACGCGCCTAAGGCACCTCCACCATGTACGAACCGGCCCTAATGGTGGAGGACAAGGAAAACAACGAATGAATTTAAATTAGGTATTATATATTAGAGACTTAATAACGAAACATTACAAATGCAAATGCTTTAGAAAATTATAAGAATGGCGTCAGGCTCGTAGCACGGGCTACGGCCATCTCTCAAACATCAACCAAATTCAAACTGATATTACTTTACATCTTTATAAAGCCTCAAACGAAAAAGAGGCTGCCAGCATGAAACGGCGTGCATGAAGGACACATGCACACCACACTACCTACGCAAGAGCAAGTTATGTCTGCCACTTTCGAAACCCCCTATTATTCATTCGGCACGTTCGGCACCTACTAATTTATTTATGTGGGTTGGGTTAGGTATATACTTTGAGTTGAGCACAATGGAAATAATGTTTTATTTTAAAATTATTTACTGTAAGTAGTCAATACGAAGAAAGTGATGAAAATAATACTACCTTATGTAAGTACCTACCTACGCATGTACTACGTAGGTATTTGAAATTAAATTACGTTTATTTTACAGTATCTGCGCCATCTCGTAAACAAGAATAGAACTAATAAATCCTCTCTTCGCTTGTTTGCCGCCAGTGTAATTTTTTTGTCTATGGGCGCATTTTTTTTTCTTCTATATGGCACTAGATTTGTTCTTTGTGCCAGTGTCGAGATTTTGTCGAGTCGTCGTATAAAGCCGGGTCCACAGCTCAAATTTTCTAACAAAACATTCTAACAAAACAATGTTGTGCAATTTGTTTATCAAAACCGCCCGTCCACTGCGCATAATGTTAATGTTTTGGCTAACAAAACCACGCCCTTAAATGTGAATGTTTTGTTTCATTTCATTTTAAAAATGAGTTCCGACGATGAAGACGTGGAAGCTGTTATTGCTATCGTTAATTTAGTTTCCTTTGACTTTCCAAAAATTTTTGCAATATCCGACAGGGCATCTACTTTTTTGTACCTATCTTTGTGCTCTTCCAAAGTTACATCCCAAATTATCGGCCTTTCTCTTATAAGTTGTATTAACAACCAAATACTCTCTTTATTCCACTCCATTAATCAATATTTATAAGGTTCCACACAAAACAAACCAACACTTTTGCAACGCTAGTTTTATTTACATTCTCTTTGTCTTTTGCACTGACGTCTTCCTTCATTCAATGAGCGCGAGCGAGCAAATAAAAACAAATTCGACGCTTCCCCTCCCCGCGCAGGCGAACCCGGGGGATGTTATCCATTCGTCTCGGCAAACAATGTTATGTTTAGGCTGAACAAAATTTGTTAAGCCACGCCCCTATTTTGTTAAAATTAACATGTTAGACTGTTCAAAACACGAAAACACGGAGCTGTGGACCCGGCTTAATAGGTACTCTACACAACAGTTTTTTTAATTCGTCACTTTTCGTGCACAAAACTAGTGATGTGCCGTTCCCGGGAATATTCCCACACTAAGAATGCTACTTTCTGTTTGAGGCCAACTAGAATAAAATAGTAGAATAGAATAGAATATAAGTACTTTATTGCACACAAGAGAATAGGTACAACAAACATAATTAAAGCAACACAGGTGTACAAAAGGCGGCCATATTGCAATTTCTACCAGTCAACCCAGGCAAGCCAACTAGAACGAGTCAGTGAGATCTGTAGGGTCGGTAGGGTCGTTAGGTACCTACCTAACCGGAAAACACCAACCCGGTCTACCACATCTATCTAGCCAGCTTGAACAGCTAATTTCGTTAGGAATATTCTCGGAAAGGGCACATGACGGCACATATATACACAAAACAGAACGATGAGAAAATAGCACAATTTTTTAGTAGAATGAAATTAAAACAACATCAATACATCTAAATAAAACTCTAGACTGTTTAAGATAAATATTTGACACAAATGGCTCTGTTCATAAACGCTTGTACCTCAACTACATTGCAGAAAACTATAAAAGTTGGATAAGGAAAAATAGATTTCACCGACGCGAGCGTGACGTATGAAAAAAGAAAGTACGTAAAACAGGGTAAAAGTGGTAAAAGCCAGACCAAATAAATAAAAAACCTCGCCACATTGCGGAAATTCAATGAAACTAATTTTATAATGGAAATTATTGTCATAAACAAAAATATACACGTGGCACCCACCCCCAGTAGGTACTATGTAAGTAGCGCCAGGCTCGAGAAGCTGCCAAACGCGACATATTGACAGAAATAATATGGCTCAAGTCACTATGTCGCGTTTGACTGCTTCTCGAGCCTGTCGCTACCTACTTACATAATAGGCCTACAGAGCAGGTTTTTTATTTCTGTGGTCAGGCATTACATACAAAAAATGTAAAAATGGACATAATAATACATTGTTTAATTACTTTTCAAGTTATTTTATTTTATTGATAGTAAATTTTATTGTTTCATTATCTTTCACAAACGCAAACATAAACAAACATGTATTGCTTTTTTAAGACCATTGTGTAGCGTAAGGCACCTATTTCACTGGCGACGAAGACAAAAGACGAAAGGGACGCAGTTATGCGTTAGAATGAGATACAAATACAACTCTTGCGCATAACTGCGTCCCTTTCGTTTTTTGTCGCTGTCGCCAGTGAAATACCTGCCGAACTTGTAAATGTCATTACACCACGTATGAATAAAAAAAACTGACTGATTGTTTATGGTGCTCATGGTTGAAGGATGAGTTCGAGTGGCCGTGCAATTTTTTAAGTGCGAAAATAATAAAACGTGACGATTTATCAAGTGTAGTGTATTTCCATTAACCAATTTCATGTCGTGACAGTGAATAAAAATGCAGTTCTATAAGGAGAGGATTCTCAATGCTGCACAGTTAAAAAGACTTAGTGAACACAAATATTCTTGTACCAGTGCCAGTATATTAGACGCATGCCTCCAGCCTTGGTGGTGCTGGCTAGTGTCTAAGACACCGCTCTGGATCGCGCCGAATCTCATTACAATATTAGGTTTAATAGTAAATGTCGTCACTACATTAATTTTAGTATGGTAAGTCCCCGTATAACCTCTTCAAAATTGTGTCACGACGGATGGCCAGCTACCGGAACGACATTCATTTTTTGCCCATATCACCACTTTCTTTTCATCGCTTCCCTTGTTTATTATTAGCAATTTTCTATCTGTTGTTATATTTTGCTACTTGTAGTTACTATACTACTACAAGTGTTATTGCACATGATTGGTCGTGAAAACGTCGCGCCACCGACACTGATAAGATATAGAAAAGAAATATTGTCTGGTCATCTTGATGAAGTATCATACCCATGCTCTAAGATAAATGTTATAAACATGACAACCAACTTTTTGCAATCATTTGGTTTGTTTTGGTAGTTGTTATAATAATTTACATGCTATAAGTTATGAATCATATTTTAGTTTGTTTTATTATTAAGACTAGCGACCCGCCCCGGCTCCGCACGGGAAAATGGTTATTGTGGGTTATCCTTCAGTATATTATGCATGTATTATACATATAAACCTTCCTCTTGAATCACTCTATCTATTTAAAAAAACCGCATCAAAATCCGTTGCGTAGTTTTAAAGATTTAAGCGTACAAAGGGACATAGGGACATAGGGACGGAGAAAGCGACTTTATTTTATACTATGTAGTGAAGATTTGTGAATAAGAGATTGTAAATAAGAGATTCTTAAAAGGGTATTTATTTTTAGGGTATATAGTTTGTTTTATTAATAAGATTTGTGAATAAGAGATTGTAAATAAGAGATTCTTAAAAGGGTATTTATTTTTAGGGTATATGAATAAAAAATAATGAAACTAATGTCTTTCACATTAAAACAGTAAAATATATTGATGTAATTTTGTTTCTTTTTTATTTGTATGTTTAATAGAATAGGTAGTAATTGCTTTGTGCTAAACATTGTGCATTTTGTTGACAGATTAGGTATGTAGCTTTGAATTATTATACTAACTACTAATATTTACAATAACTTGACAATGAATAGTCAAGCTATCAAACAAACTTTACTTATCATACTAATATACTTATACTAATATTATAAAGAGGAAAGATTTGTATTTTTGTGTGTGTGTGTGTGTGTGTATGTTTGTAATGAATAAACTCAAAATCCTACCTAAACCTATTTAAAAAATTCTTTCACTATTAGAAAGCTACATCCACCCTAATATGTCTGTGCTGTCAATGCCTATGTTACGGCTACCTTTTACTGCGGGAAAATGCCTCATTCTCATGGGAAAAACTGTTAACGCAGGGGGATTTGCGGTGGAAAGGTAGTTGTACATAAATACAGTGAATATTTTTCTGATGAAATAGACCTGACTAGACAAATGAGATTTTTTTTTAATGAAATGTCGTAACAATTTTTAGTTTGGAAAATTGAAACTTGATGTCATTCTGGCATTTTTCTTCTTCTTCTTCTTCTGCTTCGCCTTATCCCGTTACACGGGGTCGGCTTTTCCAATCATGCGGCGCCATTTACACCTTTCTTGAACGTCTTGTTCGTGGAGTCCCAACACCTTCATGTCCCTTTGGACATTTGTCATCCAAGTTGTTTGGGGCCTTCCTCTGCCCCTCTTTTTTGTGGCGATGGAAAGGCACTTTTTGACCACGTGATCATCCGGTCTTCTCATAACATGGCCGTACCATCTTAATCTAGCCTCAGAGATTTTTTGGGCAATGGGTGCCACTTTGAAACTACCCTTAAATGTCGTAACAATTTTTAGTTTGGAAAATTGAAACTTGATGTCATTCTGGCATTGGTTGTTTTAATTTTCTACATCCCCCATATTTATAAATATTACTTAAGTTTTTTGATTAAATATAGTAATAGATATATGAACGGCCCTCAAAAATGGCATTGTCATTGTCTATGCCAGAATCAAGCATGGCATTGTTTCTGTTTCAGTAGGTAATCAATGGTGCAGATTGTCTGATCTGATCTTGGAATGAGAGTAAATAATAAAAATGAGAGAGAGGAATGAGAGTAAATAATAAAAATGAGAGAGTAAATGATTTAAATAATTTGCACATAGTTTGAATGGTATGATATCTGTACATAGACATGTATATAGTTGATAGTTGATGCAGTGCCGTGTTTTGCGTTTGATTTTGTATGATGTCTGTGCTTCCCAACACACATGTAGAGTATTTCCTGCACATTTTAATATCAAAAAGGAACAGAATTACAAAAAGGGGATTACATTTTTTTTTTGTTTAAAATTGCCACAATTATGTTAATACACAAGTGATTTATTATGAATGACTGTCCATTTTTATCCTGAATAGTTTAAATAAATTAGTTTTAAAAAACATTCCTTTTATGTACGCACAATAATCTATGCACTTCCAGGTACAGTCCAGATGCGCGGCAAGACCCGCCGCGGTGGGCGTGTGCGTTATGCGCCGTAGGAGTATTCGTCTACCAGAGCCTGGACGCCATAGATGGCAAGCAGGCCAGGAGAACTGGCAGCCAGTCGCCGTTGGGAGAACTCTTCGACCATGGTTGTGACAGCATATCCACAGTCTTCATTGCACTCAGCGCCTGCATAGCTGTGAAGCTTGGAGAGTATCCTACGTGGATGTTTTTCCAGGTCAGTGTAAAAGATAGGTTTGCATCTGCAAAGCTGTGATATATTGACAGCAAAAGAGAATAACATTATTATTATTATTTATTTATTTTTGCTATGGATTTTCTGTTACTGATCCATTATGTCATTAATAATAATAATAATAATAGCCTTTATTCCAGAATCTTTTTTACACTGTTTACATTTTTAAATTAATTATTTTTTTACAATATATCTCTGCATTCTGTGTGCCTTTTGGCATAGGCCTCCTCCAACTGCCTCCACTGTAGTCTGTCCCGCGCCACTCTTGTCCAGAACGGTCCCAGAGTTACCCTTAGCTCGTCCTCCCATCTTCTCAAGGGTCTTCCACGTTTCCTGGTACTGTCCCTTGGGTACCATAGTGTTACTTGTTGGCTCCATTTGTTTGTCTGGCAGCGCAACATATGGCCTGTCCAGCCCCATTTCAAATGGTCAATCCGAGACAGTATGTCGGTGACTTTGGTTCTGCTTCTTATATCGGTGTTTCTTATTTTATCATTAAGTTTTATCCCCAACATACTCCTTTCCATTGATCTCTGACATTTTGCTAGTTTCTCTCTGTGTTTTCCAGTAAGTGACCAGGTCTCGCAGCCATAAGTCAGACAGGGTAGGATACATGTGTTGAATGTTTTAGTTTTAATATGTATGTTCAAGTCTTTGTTTTTCATAACTTCTTTAAGGGCCCAGTATTTCTTCCATCCCACAGCTATTCTCTTTTCCACCTCCTTAGTCATCAGATCCGTTGGTGCAATTATTTGTCCTAAGTAAACATATTCTTTTACATATTCGAATTTGTTGCCTTCTATTTTTATTTCGGTTTCAGTAGAGTTTGTCATCAATTTTGATTTACTTAAATTCATTTCTAGTCCGACTTCTCTACTCTTGTTGGCCAGAGTTTGTATCATTACTTGTAGTGTGTTTGGATTTTCTTCCAACAAGATTAGGTCGTCAGCGAATCTCAAGTGGTTTAGACGGTTTCCATTGATGTTAAGGCCGTAGTTTTCCCAGTTTAGTCTTCTGAAGATACTTTCGAGCACGGCCGAGAACAGTTTGGGAGATAGTGGATCCCCTTGCCTTACCCCTCTATTAATAGGAAATGGATCTCCCTTAGACTCTAACTTTATGCAGCTTTTGCTTTTATTATATATTTCCTTCAATAGGTTGATATAGGTGCTATGTACTCCCTGTTCTTTAAGGCTTTTCCATATCTGGTCGTGAATCAGACTGTCAAAGGCTTTGGAATAATCTATGAACGCAATGTATAACGGTTTTTGGTATTCGTTGTATTTTTCCATGATTTGCTTGATGGTGTGGATATGGTCAATTGTACTATAGTTCTTTCTGAATCCCGCTTGTTCAATGGGTTGATTTTCATCCAGTACATTTGTCAACCTATCCAGAATCACCTTTGCGAACACTTTGTAAATGTTAGATATGAGACTTATCGGCCTGTAGTTACCCATATCATCCCTTGCTCCTTTCTTGTGTATAAGGACAATATATGATTCTCCCCATCTGTCTGGGACTGAACCTGTGAGCAAGATGTCATTAAATATTTTGGTTAATGCTGGACTTATATCTTCTATTGTACCTCTCATCAGTTCATTTGGTATTCTGTCAGGGCCAGGTGCTTTCTCTGTTTTCAGCGAGTTGATAGCTTTTACAACCTCTGATACTAGAATGTTTGGTATCTGTTCTTGATCTGGTTGTATTGAGCTTGATAGCATCTCCCCTTGTTGTTCATCAGCTACATTCCTGTTGTTCCAGGAGTAAAGAGTTTGATAGTAATTTGTAGCTATTCTCTGAATTTCTTCCCTATTTGTAGTACTTCTTTGATTGTTTCTTAATTTAGGAATCCACTCTTTACACTGTTCTCTTAATTTTGTGAAAGCTTTTTTCGTGCCTCCTGTTTTCTCAATGTGTTCTTGGAGGGTCTGATTTCTTCTTCTTTGTCTGTCCTTCCGCATATTTTCACGTAATTTTTTGCTTATGTTAGTTATTTCCCTTCGGTTTTCCTTGGTCTTTTCCATTGACATCAATATCTTCCTTACTTCTATCAGTTCCATTGTTTCTTTGCTAAACTTGTTTTCTTTGGTATTGCTCCCTGTTCTTTTTGTCAGTCCTATGAGTTCAGATTCAAACATATTGTACTTTTCTGTAGTGCCTGTGTCCAAGTTGACAATTTCCAAGAGGGATCGTGATGATGTTTTCCCAAGGTCTCTGTAGTGTTTTTCTGTTGCTGTATTACCTTTCGGTAGTATATTTTTTCTAGACGGCTTTGGTGGTACAAGATTTAGGCGGCTACGTACCATTCGGTGATTTGTGTTGAAGTTTAGGTTTTGCACTATATGGGTGTCGCTGAATGACTTTACCTTGTTGGTTATAACATAGTCAATCTCGTTTCTGTACTTCCCATCTGGGGATATCCAGGTCCATTTAGTTTTGGGGTTTTTCTTGTAGACAGAATTCAGCAATGTGAGGTTGTTTTCTAGAAGAAAACAGACTAGTCTGCACCCATTGGGGCTTCGCTTTCCGTATCCAAATTTCCCCAGTATAAATTCTTCTCCTGGTTCTCTAGTTCCCACCTGAGCATTAAAGTCTCCCATAACAACCAAGTGGTTTTTCGAGTATTTTCTCACTATCTCCGCGAGGGTGTTGTAAAAGCATTCAGCGTCACTCTCTTTGGCCTGTTCTGTAGGTGCATAAATTTGTATCAAGGTCCAGTCTTTCCGATATTTAGGAATGTTTATGTGCAACACTGCTATTCTTTCGTTTATTCCTTCGAACCCCTTGATTCTGTTTTTAAGTTTTATGTTAACTAGGAATCCTACTCCTTTTTGGCCGGCGGTTTCGCCTTTGTGGAACATTATATATTCTTTGTATTCTTCTATTCCTTCCCCTTCCCTTCTCATCTCGCTTATTCCTATTATGTCCCATTTTATGCTGACTAAGGCCAGTTCCAATTCCTGTAGGCTTTCGGGAGTTCGAAGTGTTCTAGTGTTTAGCGTGCATATGTATATCGAATCACATTTGTTTGGCATGAATAAACAACCTTTGTTTGCGGTATCTGCTGAAGAGTTGGTTGCTGTAGAATGATTATGGTAAGTTGGAGGGTGATGGTCTACTACTCCCGCTGGGACCAGCAGTGGTGGGAGAGTTGCTTTGTTGTTTTGTATGTATGTGTTAATATCCGTGTTGGTTTTTCGGTTGCCTTTTCTAGGTTTTAGTTGCTATTGCTCGTTTGTGTCATTAATTCCAGGTGTGTAATTGGGTTGTCCTATTGGGTGGGAGAAAACATTTGTTTTGTACACCTTCCGAGTTTGTCCATTCATTGACATTCTTCTGTTATCGGGCGTGGATGGTGAGGTTGTAGGTGACCGTTTCCTTTTTTCCCCAGTCCTCTCTTTGATAATAAGTTTGTCATATCTGATAAATGCTATTTTTCCACTGGCAATCTCTTTTTTCATTTTGGGCAGCAGCTCTTTTCTTTTCATGATGATATCTTTGGGGAGGTCTTCAGTTGCATACATGTTATCGGGAAACAGTTTGTTCAGTTTCAGGACCTGGGTTCTGCGCCAGGCTAGTGTCGGTTTTATCAGTATCGGTCTGTCTTTTCCGTCCGATTTTTTGCCCAATCTATATGCCTTGCTTATTTCCCATTTGTCCCAATCATCAACGTTGGCCTTCTTGCTAACTTTATTGAGGGTTTCTATTACAAGTTGTATTAATTCCATGGACGACCTCTCTTTTTCTGGTATCCCATGTATAATAAAATTGTTTTGCCTTGACTCGCGGTCCAGTGAGGACACCTGTTGTTTAAGTTGTTGTATCTCCAATTTTAATATTTTGTTTTCCTCTATGAGGGGTTTGATTTTTTCATCTACAGCTATGTTGATGGTCTTAGCTACGTTGGAGTTAATTGTTTCTGTTTGTAGTATCAGTTCTTCTCTCAGTTTAGATAACAGAATTTCCATTTGTGAATCCATCTTTGATGCTTTCGAAAATTCTACTAATTGGTAGATTTTTTTGCGTTCTGGCAACACTTAGTTGACAATCAGAAGATTTCCGAACGAAGTGCAGCTGTCACTGACTGACACTTGACAGTTAACCGGATGTGCGTGCTTTTATTTGCAAGAGGTTATATGTATATTTATATGGATGTATACTAAATCAGCCTCGTATTTCGCACTTTTTGACCTCATTTACACTCCGCAATCACAGAATTCTTTTGTTCTTCAACGATTATGTCATTATTATACTAATATATAAATGCTAAATTTTGTAACGATGGGTGTATAGATGTTTGTTACTCTTTCACGCGAAAACCACTTGGAATTTAATTAAACTTTACAATAATATAGCTTATATACATCAGAATATATAACACATCGGCTACCTTTAATTTACCGTGGGGAAATTCCTCATTCCCAAAAAAAATACTGTAAGGTCAGAGTCGCCGGACGGAAAGCTAGTATAACTATAATATTATTATCTAGTGTCAGTGTGTGGTAATATCAGAGTAGTTTGTACAAAATACAATATTCATGATTTCGCTAGCACACAAATTACTTCACAACACAACCTAACGTAGGAAGGAATGGAGGTGTCTTACAAACTATCAGTCAGACCTCCTACGAATTCTACAAGTAATAATAATATGTGGGACATATCACACACGGCCACCTGACCCCAAACTAGGCAGAGCCTGTATTAAGGGTGCCAGACAGCTGATATACATACATATATAAATATACAACATCCAGACACAAGGCAAACACAAGTGCTCATCACACGAATGTTTGCCCTGGGCGGGATTCGAACCCGCGACCCTGTGCTCAGTAGGCAGACGTACTACCAACTAGGTTACGGGGCCGTACAAACTAAGACAATATTCGTAAATGATTCACATTAAGTGGTAGTGATGCAGCACGGGTCGTCGGCCCACTTACAAGAAACCGACACGGTACATGAACATGATTATTTCCTAAAAAATATATTGCAACAAATCCAAAAAGGTCAAAAAAGGTTTGAATAATGCATTCTTATCGTGAGCGCTAAAGTACCTTACGGACCCGGTTATCGAATGATTACTCGTACTACTTGTAAATTACTCATTTTATGAAGCTCTATCTATCATATTATGCAGAATGATTTATTCACTGTCTTCCCGCTGCGGCTCCTCCCGCGTTATCAGTTTTTCCCGCGGGAATGAGGCATTTTCCCGCGGTAAAAGGTAGCCTATGTTACTCAGGGTGAACATAGCCTTCTAATGGTGAAAGAATTTTAAAAATCGGTTCAGAAGTTTTTGAGTTTATTCATTACAAACATACACACACACACAAATACAAATCTTTCCTCTTCACTATCATCACTACATAGTATAAAACAAAGTCGCTTTCTCTGTCCCTATGTCCCTCCCTATGTCCCTTTGTACGCTTAAATCTTTAAAACTACGCAACGGATTTTGATGCGGTTTTTTTTAATAGATAGTAGACTTGGGTGATAAATAACGTCACAGTGAAAAAGTCACAGTGATCAGGTGCCTGCAAAAGTCACTGTGACTTTTTAGAAAATATCAACGTTCCAAAATAACGTTGTTACTTCGCGGCTTCCAAGTCGTTCCGAGCGCGACGGCGCACAGTGATCGATTCCGCAAAAATAGGCTCGATTTGCATTTAAATTATTTGTTTTTGTTTTTACGGGGTTTAAAATTGTGAAAAAGCAATGATTAGGTATTAATAACGTCTCAGGGGTTTGGATCATCTACTATATTTATTTATAATGACTAGTTTTGGTAGATAAAGAGGAAACAAAACTAATCGAAACAATGTCAATCATAAATAAATGCACGATTAAATAGATTAATGTAATAATAAAAAAACAACAACAGCAGCATATAATACGTGAAGAATTAGCATGGTACTCAACTGAAATTGCATTCTGAAGGAAAACGGAAAGCTGCTAATATTATAAAAGAGTTGATGCTTAATTTAGAAAATGATAATATTAAGCTGATAGAAGAGAACCACTTGACAAAGAGGTGTTGATGTTGTTAAAAGAGGCACCAGCTGATTCAACTGTTGATGATATAGATATTTAGTAGAATAGCACAATAAGTGTTCAACTCTTTTTCTCTTTGTTTCCGAGGAACACGCATGAATGGACTTTTTATTTATAGAAAGAAATGATTCTTCAGTAGAAATATTTTGATTGCTAATTTCTATTATCTCTTCCAACGAAATTGATTTTTGTAGCCAAGCTCTGTGTCTGTATGTAAAATTAGTTACAGAACATCTACATTTACGATATTTTTGTAGAAAATTTATTGAAATATTTTTGCATTTTTCACTTAGTACCTTTGAGACTGCCGGATTATCAATATTCAATCCAAATTTGTCCTTCAAAAATATGAAAAGGCATTTCGTAGTTCTGTTCTCCTTCCAAACTCCGAAAAGTTCGTCAAACGAAATTGCGGCTTCCGTACCTAAAATGTGCATAACTTTTTTTTATGACATCTTATGATCTACAGCTTACTAACAACTACTAACCAATATGTCAGCTAAATTTTGAGAGTAGTAAGAACTTGTGCAAATATGTGCAAAAAAAGTAAGGCCTTATGAAAATACAAGATAGAAGATAAATAAAAACGTTAATGTTTAGACTGGTATATTTTAGTATTGAATTACACTAATCGATTGGTTTTTATGTCAAAACATTGCACATACCTTGACCTTCCGAAGACATGGTAAAGAAAAATTTACTGGTTTATCTAGTATCACTTTATAATAAAATAGTTCAGAGCGGACTCGAGACGCGCAATCAAAAGATATTTGGAAAGTGTTAAGTTCATTGCGTTTTAAAATTCAAAAGAGGGTAGTTAAATATATATAAATTGCTGTTTGTTTATAATACGTTTATTGTTAACGGAATAAAATAAGTACCATCATTATTTGGTTATACATACTTATAAATGAAATCGAGCCTATTTCGACCCAATCGACCACCGTGCGGCGCCGCGCGTTATTTGTCACGGTTGGCGCCAAGCGGCCGCGCTCCCGCCCGGTCCGCGGCGGCGACCAATCATCGGTAGGTAGATTCGGCGATATAACCAATATGGCGATTATTGCAAGCGCGCGACGACGACAGAGCAACAAGTATAGTAGACACGGAAACTATAAAAAAATGTCTTATTTGATTATTATTTTTTTCGATACTTACAGGATAATGTAACAAATATTTAGTAATTACGGAACTTGTCAACTGTTCAGTCAGTCACTCTCGCCCGCGCTCAACTATAATCGACTATCGTTATGATTCCAAGTTCCAACCGTTCCACCTAGTTATCTAAGTTCCAAGCCCAATGTCGTTCCATGTAACCGATAAGTAACGACGTGACAAAGTCACGGTGATTTTTCACAGTGATTTTTTTGGAACTGGAACGACAGTCACGGTGATCGCAAAATAACGACTTAGCCCATGTCTAAAGATAGAGGGATTCAAGAGGAAGGTTTATATCTATAATACATGCATAATATACTCAAGAATAACCCACAATAACCATTTTCCCGTGCGGAGCCGGGGCGGGTCGCTATTATAATATGTATGACTAGCGACCCGCCCCGGCTCCGCACGGGAAAATGGTTATTGTGGGTTATCCTTCAGTATATTATGCATGTATTATACATATAAACCTTCCTCTTGAATCACTCTATCTATTAAAAAAAACCGCATCAAAATCCGTTGCGTAGTTTTAAAGATTTAAGCGTACAAAGGGACATAGGGACATAGGGACATAGGGACATAGGGACGGAGAAAGCGACTTTATTTTATACTATGTAGTGATTAGTATGATAGTATGATATGATAATTCCTAAAATATGTAATCATACTATTATACTATATTATTATATTTGTATTTTTGTGTGTACTTTTACCATTAGAAAGCTACATTCACCCTGAGTAACATAGGTTACCTTTTACCGTGGAATAATGCCTCATTCCCATGGGAAAATCTGTTAACCCGGGCGGAAAGCTAGTGTGTAATATTTTAGTAATTACACTACAATGGCGAGGCCGAAAGGAGTGTATTGTACTACGTACTGGAAAAGGGTCGTCTTTTTGGTCTGTTTGCTAATGTGTAATTAATGTATCTGTTCGTGACGCGTGTCAGCTGTTCACTTAGTAAACTAGGCTAATGTCATTATCATACGGTCGTCGGGTAATCTCAGTGGACTCGACATTCTTACACTGCTAATTGATTAGAAAAACAATGGCTGATTGTCGCCTCATTATGTAAACTAAAGGCCCCACAAATTAAACAAACAAGTCGTCGCTCATCTTACTAACTGACGTATCTGCAATTTGCACCAAAAAGAGTTATTAATACTAGGTATAACGATTTTTGAAGACGAATCGATCGATCTAATCGACGTATCTGTATCCCCAACCGTTACTGAGAAAACACATTTTGACAGGTAGACGTAAGTAGAATTTTATACAAATATGATTCCTGCTAATAGACGTAAGCGTATACGTCTTTTAGACTGATTTTTTTTAAATTAATCTTGTTTGCAGAATGAGTCGTAACTGAATACGTCTTTTAGTGTGAACTAAAATGTTGAATAATGTACTGTTTTTGTTTCACTTACGCCTAAATAAATCTAACCAATCACGAAATTGGAGCGCGGTTTGCGGGGGGAAGCAATGCAGATCACGCCACCCAATCGATCGGGAAGGACTTAGTTGCCAAATTACTGTGCAGTGACAGGACGCGTTCGGTTGAGCGTAACAAAGGCTCTAAAGTGTTCGCAAGAGATCTGTCTATGGGGCAAAGCCAACTGACGAAGCTGAAGACTTCGGACGGTAGAACCGTGTCTTCTAAGCCTGAGCTACTGGAAGAAATCGAGGGGTTCTATGGACAGCTGTACACGACAACACGGACACCTGTCAGCCAAGCTGCAACTGACCCCAGAGCTAGGCTAACCCGACACTACACCGAAGACATCCCGGACGTCAGCCTGTACGAGATTAGGATGGCTCTCAAACAGTTAAAGAACAATAAGGCGCCGGGGGATGACGGAATAACTGCTGAGCTTCTGAAGGCAGGTGGTACACCAGTCTTGAAAGCCCTTCAGAAACTGTTCAATTCTGTCATCCTCGAAGGTACAACGCCGCAGGCGTGGCTTAGAAGCGTGGTGGTTCTCTTCTTTAAAAAGGGTGATAAAACCCTTTTGAAGAACTACAGACCCATCTCGCTTCTGAGCCATATCTACAAATTGTTTTCGAGAGTCATCACGAATCGTCTCGCGCGCAGGTTCGACGACTTCCAGCCTCCCGAACAAGCCGGTTTCCGAAAGGGCTTTAGTACCATAGACCACATCCACACGCTGCGGCAGGTTATACAGAAGACCGAAGAGTATAACCAGCCACTATGCTTAGCGTTCGTGGACTATGAGAAAGCCTTCGATTCGATCGAGACTTGGGCAGTGCTGCAGTCTCTTCAGAGGTGCCAAATTGACTACCGGTATATCGAGGTGCTGAAGTGTTTGTACGATAATGCCACCATGTCTGTCCGGCTCCAGGATCAGAACTCCAGACCAATCCAACTGCAGCGGGGTGTGAGACAGGGAGACGTTATTTCTCCGAAACTGTTCACCGCTGCAATGGAAGATGTCTTTAAGCTTCTGAACTGGAAAGGACATGGCATCAATATCAATGGCGAGTACATTTCACACCTTCGGTTTGCCGACGATATCGTGGTCATGGCTGAGACCTTGGAGGACCTCGGCACAATGCTCGATGACCTCAATAGAGTTTCCCAACAAGTGGGTCTGAAGATGAACATGGAGAAGACAAAAGTCATGTCGAACGCCCATGTAGTACCCACTCCAATAAAAGTTGGGGACTCCGCTCTCGAAGTTGTAGACCATTACGTCTACCTGGGACAAACAGTCCAGCTAGGTAGATCTAACTTCGAGAAGGAGGTCAATCGTCGAATCCAACTTGGATGGGCAGCGTTCGGAAAGCTGCGCAATATCTTTTCGTCCCAAATACCGCAGTGTCTTAAGTCTAAAGTCTTTGACCAATGTGTGTTGCCAGTGATGACTTACGGATCTGAGACGTGGTCGCTAACGATGGGCCTCATAAGAAAGCTCAAAGTCACCCAAAGAGCGATGGAGAGGGCTATGCTTGGAGTTTCCCTGCGTGATCGAATCAGGAATGATGAGATCCGCAGGCGAACCAGAGTCACCGACATAGCCCGAAGAATCGCTAAACTTAAGTGGCAATGGGCTGGGCACATTGCACGTAGAACCGACGGCCGTTGGGGCAGAAAGGTTCTTGAATGGCGACCGCGCGCCGGAAGACGTAGTGTGGGCAGGCCCCCCACGAGGTGGACCGACGATGGTGAGGGTCGCGGGAAGCCGCTGGATGCGGGCAGCGCAGGACCGATCATTGTGGAGATCCTTGTTCAAAGAGTTCAAAGAATTTATTGTTTAACTTTTGGACATTATTACATCATGTCATTTAAATTTAAATTATCTTTTTTTTTTCTTGGGGGAGGCCTTTGTCCAGCAGTGGACGTCTTTCGGCTGAGATGATGATGATGAGTTTTATAAGAGCTTGGGTGTTAACCTAAAACCTAAATAAGTATTATCTTCTTATACAGCCTATAAGGATACCACTGATTGGTATTGATAAGGGTCTCTCCCAAAATCGTTCGTTCGTTTCAGCTGGAAAACGTCCACTGCTGGACAAAGGTCACAAAATAAGTACTTATTAACATATACATTAAAATTTATCTTTTGTTGAAATTGATAGTAACTCGAGAGACTGTTTTTACTTATATAAAGTATTTGAGACTGATTTAATTTAGAAATAAGCACAAAATAGTGAGTTTTCTGAATAAATAAAAGTTGATTTTATGATTTATGTGTAGTTTTACTGTAATTTTTCACAGACGTATCTGAAAATTTAATGAAAATTAACTTTTACAAAGTTCTAACAAAAGTGACGTATCTGTTTTAAATGCTTGTAATTTATTATTTAACAATAATATTGAAAATATATTTATATTTCTAGAAAGACTAATAGATAAATTAATGAATTATAGCAATTTTATGTTGATATGTCTCGTAACATTTGAGTAACAATTCTACAAACATAGCACGAAACCGAATAAAGCTTGTTCTGAAAAGTCATCTCTATGTTAGTTACGTCAGTTAGTAAGATGAGCGACGAAGTTACATATGGTTTAAAAAGACAATGTAATTATCATTCTTAAATCTAATGTGTACACGGAAGTAGGTATCAATGTTGTGTTATCGTGGTATTCTTTCACGCATTAGTTAACACAGTGCGTCAATTATAATTTCTGCACAGTTAGATGATTGGCTACAGCATAAAGGCTGCCACACACCGGATACGCATTGCGTTGCATCTGCGTGCGACACGATCTGCAATGTATTAACCAGAAATACGAAGTTCACACTGAAAGTGTCGCAGACGCAATGCAGCACGTCTGCGTGCATCAGACGCACGGCACGAACACAACACAAACTGACATGGCTTACCATGGTTACAAATCAATAAATGCCAGTTGCGTAAAAAATATCGTGCATTAAAATGTTCATTTTCCTTTATATTTGTGACCGAATTGGCGCGCGCGGCAGCGGAACGGGAACGTCGCACGCGCAAAGGCGGACGTAAACGTTGTATAAGGTTGTATTACACGGGATTTCCTATTGACAATGACACCGCTCTGCTGCATGCGTCTGCGTGCGTCTGCGATACTGTGTGAACGGCTTCTGTTGCGTGGTGCTGCAGACGTATCCGGTTTGTGGCAGCCTTAATACGCAATCGACAAGATGAACATGAACAGCATGATGGATGACGTAGGCTTGTGTCAAGTTTGACAGTCCGAGTAGAAGACCTTGTTTTTAGACCATGGGAAGAACTAAACGCGGAAAACAAAAAAAAGTAATAAATTGAAAATCTATAAAACTAAAATACAGTTTTAAAAAAGAAAGAACTGACTGAGATGTATTGCGTAAAGAGCAGATATATAAAAAATTGGTTACTAATGATATCCGGTAAAGCTTGATACGTCGATTTTGCGTGTAGTTCAATTGAAAAAAAGTGTAGATCAATTAAAAAAAAATACTCTGTATTTCAGGAACTATATTTTTTTCTATCTGTGAAAGTATTTTTATATTGACCTTATTTATAATAATTGCTAATAACTAAAAACGGACAAATATTTCTGTCATATTTCGTATTTCAATACTCGCTAAGAAAGTTCTGAATCGGGAATATTGCCAAGCGTCAAGACTGGTCATGTCCCCATGGCCTCTACCGCTGGACAGTTGCCAGAAGAGATTCAGTCTACTTTTACCCAAATCGGTGGTAGAAATAGTCCATCCTAAGTCAAGGTCGGGTGGACAAGTCTGTGATTGATGGGTTCTTAAATACATTTACAAATTCAAGATCATGGTTCTCTAATTAGTTCATTCTCAGTTTATGCATTTACACAAGCTTAAGCCTACCCTATGAGTTGGCTTTAGTTGACCACATTGATCCAATAAGACTCGTTTAATACCACAACTTAGGAATTTCCTCGCAGATGTGTGCACTCTTTCTCACGACTATTTTCTTCACCGTAAAGAACGATAAATAACGTAATGTACGTACTCGTACAGACAAAAAACCAGATAGCTGACCCCCCTGCCGAACGCTGTGCGAACGCCATCGAGGGCGCCATCTATCGCTCCAAAAGGGCAGAAAAGAACGAACCAACGGCCAATGATACTTCTAAAACAATGCCATCTGTCTTACACTTACAATAAACTAAATTGTTACAAGAATGTTGTCAGTATAGCTAAGCCAATAATTAGGAAGGTGTAGCCTTATTTCGAAAATGTCGCTAAGTCACAGCGTGGCGAAGTTGCGCACGGTATGGCTGTAGATCGAGATTTAACTGGATCGATCCCGCGAGCGCATATTCATGTTTTAGTCTTTTTTTATTTTTAACTTTTTTTATAAGAGACGCAGTGTTTGCTATGGGGATTTCATTCTTTTAATAAAATTAGAATCAATACAAAATATATTTGTAATTTATGAATGTTATGTCTGCATTTTATTCTACAATATTTCATCGATTAGAATCGTCGTCATCTGCAGAGTAGATGATTATGTGCCTACACTTGCTTCACAAGAAACTAGTTATCTCGACCGCCGCGACGGGCGGCGCCGTCACTATTTTATATCTTGATTTTATAAATATTATAGTGAGAAGTCCGTTTTTATTAAACAGAAAAAAACTATGATAGTCAACGGATTTGAACCGCGTAACTTAGCATTCACAAGCTTCACAGCTAACGCTAAACCACTGCGCCAACTGACAAGTGGTCAAGTGTATCGAAATTTGATATCATACCACACTTTGCTATGACTCATAGCTATGATGTATTTTTTTTGAGAGAGAATGCATGCAAAGTAACACGAACAAATTATGTGAGGGTAGTTACTTATTATTTCAAGTTTTACACTATAAAGAAAACTAATGTTCGTGGCAAGGTATTTACTTTACGTCGTCGTCGTTACGTTCATGCACTCTCCGGTTACTTTTATCATAGTAGAAAGA
Organism: Teleiodes luculella; assembly: GCA_948473455.1. Taxonomy (NCBI): domain Eukaryota; kingdom Metazoa; phylum Arthropoda; class Insecta; order Lepidoptera; family Gelechiidae; genus Teleiodes; species Teleiodes luculella. Next base: position 5,084,170 of record OX419591.1, on the reverse strand, counting down.
CTGATAAGTAAGTTATCTTCATACTAACGCACCGAGCGCGGCTTATATGTGTGCGTCATAGTATCTATGCGTCGCCGCACGCACACTCAAACAAAATCTCGACCCGTTTCTCAGTGCGCCAGTCAGGGCTAACACCGCACTAGCTTCGCGCGTCAAGGCTTTTCGGTCCGACAAAGTCAATCAAAAAAATGGGTGATAATCGTAGGAGAACGTATTGCTGTGTGTTATAACGAAATCTCTAGCACTTATACTTTCAGAAATATAAAGGTATTTAGCATCAAATTTCAGCAGCAAAGTTAAGTTGGTTTTATTATATAAAATGTATGCGAAAACAAACAAAACTTTTCTGTTAGATGAGATGAACATGAACATCAATAACTAAGTAAACATTGACTAGGGAACCCTACATAATATAGTCGGTCGCTGCTTTTTTTATAAATAGTATTGCTCTGAATCTTGAATACATTTCTGTATTTGTTAGGGAAACTACTGTTGAACTTAATTGAATCACTGAATTAGTAATAATAGAGATGTGGTACATATCTTCTGGTAAGAACCGGGCTTTTAACTAATGAACTGGTTGACAGTACTATCAGTAAACTAGGTACCGTAGTTACTCGTGCCCATCACCGGCCCGCATCGCCCGTATCTGGCCCCCCAACCACATAGGTAAAAGTGACAACCCTGAGACAGGCAAGTATGGTAGGTAATTAAATCGCGGATTGGGCCGGAGATAGCTTACTTCCCCCCTCTTTCTACTATGCTTTTATTTAAAATAATCTGTTACCAATTTTCATTACTTCTCATATACCTACCTAAATGATTTTATGAAAGCAAAAACAACAGTGCGTTGTAAAGATAACCACAGTATTAAAAATATTTCTAGAGAATTAGGTGTCACGGTAAGTAGATAATACGTATATGAATACCTATTTATAAAACCTAATTATAAAAATAATAAAGAATAATATTTTGTGGAATGTGATTTCGTGACAAAAATTATATCATAGTATTTTATATTGCAGAGAAATACAGTTCGTTTATGGATTCGGCGATACCAAGAAACTGGTGATGTGAAACGTAACCGCTCTGACCGACGACCACCGGTAGCTTATACTGCTGCATCAGAACGTCATTGTGGAATTGTAAGGCTTCATAGCGAAGTCCCATTTAAAACGACTTGGTCAACTACCATAACATATAATATATCGCTTGACTCAGTTTGAAAATACTCCAAGCATGTGAAATACATAATTATAAGCCAATTATAAAAAAAACAACCATCGGAAGCCCATTGTCTAGCCAGAACAGAATGAGATTCGCATCAGAATATTTAAATTTTGATTGGGAGAACGAAATTGTAATTTTTACTGACGAAAAGAGCTTCAAGTCTGATAAAGATGGAAGAAAATTATTGTGGAGAAGACCTGGGGAACGTTTCAAGCTTCAAAATAAGTATTTTGCCTTTGAGAACCAGCGGTTATGTTAGCTACTTTCCCTTTCTTTTTTTATTGTATAACTTACCACTATTTGGCCTAACTTTGTTTTTATATAAACTAGAATCATCCTGAGATTGAAACAAAATTAAGAGAGATATAAATTGTTACTTTATAATTTTAAATGTAATTTAAATTATAAAAGTAGCATGTTGGTTCTCTCTCCTAAAAAATGCCAGTTTGAATCTCTGGATATTACATTTTAGTCGATAAAATATTAAAGAATAAAATGTAAACATATTTATTGAATCATATATTTTGTTTTATTTCAATCTTTAATGTAAGAATCAAATCCTCATAGCAGTAATTGCATCTTTTTGGAAAAGTAAAAAATAAAAAAACAAAATAATTAAAATGCTCTCGTGGATTTGATCCAGGCAAATCTAGATCTACAGCCATACCGTGCACAACTTCGCCACACTGTAACTTAGCTACACAATCGAAATAAGACTACACCTTCCTAATTATTGGCTTAGCTATACTGACAACATTCTTTTAACGATTTAGTTTATTGTAAGTTACGACAGATGGCATTGTTTGACATTTTAGAAGTATCATTGGCCGTTGGTTCGTTCTTTTCTGCCCTTTTGGAGCGATAGATGGCGCCCTCGATGGCGTTCGCACAGCATTCGGCAGGGGGGTCAGCTATCTGGTTTTTTGTCTGTACATACAATATCTATTCGAAAATCTAAAACAGATTGGTAATGTGGCGATTATCAAGTTGTATTTTATTTTACTACTTTTATTATTTTAAATAGTTTTACTCTAGCAACAATCGAATATTTCCTAATCTCGTACTCCGATAAATGGACGGAAACCTGTAATTGATCTCACGCATGTCGCATACAGCTTTACTTTAAATATGATTACAATAATTACAGCCTATAGTTATATTCCCAAGAAAACATATGATTACATGCTCAATAACGCCCCTCTTTTTAGTCAGGGGTTAAAAACAGTCAAGTTCATTAGCACCACTACCGAAGAGGGCGCTCTATTTTAACACTAAAAGTGGCTCAATAATGTTTTTCTTTTTAACTTTCAGTGTTTCTGCGCAATGACGTTGTTCTACTGCGCGCACTGGCAAACGTACGTCACGGGGACCCTGAAACTCGGGCGCATCGACGTCACCGAGGCCCAGTACTCTATCATCGGCATACATATCGTGTCCGCCATACTCGGACCTGACTTTTGGGCCACTCCGGTAATGTTAACATTCTAATTTGTGCTTTATGTTAAGGTTATTGAGTTGATAGTTAAGTTGCGCCTCAAAAAAGTAGAACATGATAATTTGAGGTTCCTTACTTCTCAGAATTTTCATTGTATTTCGATTGTACTGTGTTATTCCTCTTCTCTCTTATGGTCTACTCCTTTATGGCGCATTTTAGCAAGTCATCCAGCCCGTTTGTTGATGTTTTGCCAACTAGAGATGGGCAAAATTTATATATTGAAGAACGGCAATATATTATAACTGAATTATTCGTAATTTGAAATATAAATTCCTATTAGTTAAAACACAACATAAGATCCACTTTATTGAGGCTATTTTTAGGTAATAACTATAACATTCATGTGCAAGTATCACGTGTGCCTGTTATGATAAATGAAGTCGCAAAAAATTACTTGAAGTTATTCTTATCTAAGTTATGAATAAATTCGACTATAATTTGACTCAATCTATGCATGTGATTTTACATGTAGGTATACATTGATAGTGGATTTTTAAATATTATGTAGGAGTTTTGCTTACAATGTAAGAAATGAGCTACATGAATAATAACTTACCTATCGTACCGAGCGGTGTTCAATGGTGATTCACCAATTATGATACAATTGATTAATTGACGCTGCAGAAAAACCCACAGCCATCGTTCGAAGATTGCCATAGACAAATCGGTTAGGTAAAAGTAACTTTACCAATGCCATAAACCAAGAAAAAAAATACTTTGCCAATCTTTTTTATTGCAATTTGCAATCCTGATTTATACGGTTGATGTTTTTTAAAAATAAACGACAGGTTCATGCGACACATCGAGTGTGATCGGATATTGTGAAATAAGAAGTCTTAAAGTTATTGAGGACAAATAAATAAATAGTTTATGATAATGTGCAAGCTAAGTATAATTTATGTTTAAAAACAGAAGGTACAACTTTAGTGTATTAAAAAAGTTCCTTTCCAAATTAGGAATTATTTCTGGATACAAATGCTGTATTACAAAGCACATATTATTAGGTTTAATACTTTGATTGTCATGTTTAGATATACACTTACGGAAGGACACTAATTAGAGATAACAGATAAAGAACTTACCTGCTTGTTATCTCTCAGATTATCGTTAATTAATGGAATAATAATCTTTCTAAAAACATATCAGTCGTTAGGCAAACACATAATAAAAACAAAGCACAGTACTACTATAAGTACTGCAATTCGCAAAGATCGAAGTATATTATATACAACTATGCTTAAATATTGTTGGCAAATGAAATGTGCAAAGCACACAAGCAAAAATAGAATCATTATAACTCCAACTCCAAAGATGTTGTCACGATTATGTAATTAATAACTATTATTGAACCAACTTTACATATACGCCATACTGTTTAAGAGTGACTTAATTAAGTGCTAAAACTACCACATTTTAATTTAAAAATACCCACATGAGTTTTAGTAGTTTTTCTGGTGCGTGCGGTCACAGAAAGTGAAATCATAAATTTCCTTTTCTACTGTAAAAAGGGATTTTTAGGAAACGCTAGGGCTTATCAGGCACTCTTCTTTAGTTAAAAAAAAGAAACAAATTCGAAAATGTGTAGTCTTGTCGTATAGTATAATAGAGGTTTGAAGTAACCTAGTCTTTCCCAAATAACTCTTTTTACAAATACTTTGATATGCAGTTCTATGTATGTAAGGGTCTTAAACCGGGTCCAGACGAGTGTAATGCGTAATGTAAGATTACGTGTAATTTTGAGTTCAGACTACGCTATAATATAATAGCATATAGCTCATAGCACACAATATCGTGCACCCACATACATTGTTATGGACACGTTCTACTATAAAATTCTGTGATAAAATTGGTGCGATTATACTATAAAATTGGTGCGATGCGCTGTGCTATATCGCGCGCCGCTCTCTTCCTCCTCCCTCACCCCTGGCCGTCTTGTGTGTGTGCTGTGCAACGTATGTGCAACTGTGCACACTCTTCAAAGATTGCGATCAACTGAGCTTGCTATATACTATACTAGCGACCCGCCCGGGCTCCGCACGGGAAAATGGTTATTGTGGGTGATCCTTAAGTATATTATGCATGTCTCATACATATAAACCTTCCTCTTGAATCACTCTATCTATTAAAAAAACCGCATCAAAATCCGTTGCGTAGTTTTAAAGCATACAAAGGGACATAGGGACAGAGAAAGCGACTTTATTTTATACTATGTAGTGAAGTGAAATGCTTGCGACAATATTGCGTAATGTGAACGCCATGCTATATAGTAAAGCATTAGGTCCTTCTTTGCTATACTATATAGCACAATAGTATAGCTTAGCTTTAGAATCTATTCTAAACGAGCACTGCGAGCGCCTTTGTGTTCGCGTAATTCGTTACATTACATGTACCTAATGCTCGTAGTGACGTAGAATTTGTGTTACTACACGGTGGATTACATTACACCCTCGTCTGGACCCGCCTTTATATGATTAAGGAACTGTTACGCGATTAATTTCAGTTTCCGTTAGTGTTCTAAATTATACATCAATAATGTTCGTGTTAGATTGTATGTACGTAAAGCAATACGATTTCCTTCCTTGCGTTTCAACATCCTAAGATACCTACCATTATTAGTTAGTGCGTAATAATGAAACTAACCACTATGTAGGGTAATATTTTTTTAAACAAAATTGCAATGTGTAAGTTTGAAGTGGTGTATTTAAGTAAGTGATGAAAAAAAAACAGTTTAGAAAGGAAAATATTTTTTTCTCCATAGGGCTTTTAAGATACATACATATTTTTGTAAAATCGCAGAAGATTATAATAGTTTCAAATGCAAACGCCAAGTAATTTTATACTGTTAGATTTCTGTCAAGACAAGAAGCCTACATAAAGAAGATGACTGTTCAAAATTATCTACTCCATCGAGGATAAAAACATTTCAAAGTAGGCTCGAGCCCTTCGGAGGGGACCGTTATGGGCCGTTAACGACGACGGTGAATGCTGCTGCCCTTCTCCTGGGTTTGTTACCTTAGTCGCCTCGTACGACAGGAGTTGGGTTGATCCAACACGGTACAGTCAGGCTTCCGTCACTCGCTCGCGTACTGTCGAAAGTACAACGGACAGAGAGGCGCCGAACGCCCGCCTTAGCGCTTGAACCGCACGAATCTCTCCAAAACTATGAAATCACTAAGACTTTAGTTCTGAGCAGAAAGTATTATTATTAATATTTAATTTAAAGAGTAGGTATTTTCGCTTTTGTATGGAGTGATGTATCTGTTACATTAGTAACTATTTATTAATCTGTGGTACGGTCATCAACCAAATTGGACGCAAATAAAAACTTAAGCATATAGGTGGGCGGAGCGCTGGAGGTGCGCTATTCGTTGGCGCTGGCGGCCGTGGCGGCGGCTTTCCTTACCTGCGGAGCCCTGGCCGCGGCCATAGTCGCCGGCGGCGTCGGCAAGAACGGCTCCACAGTAGCTGTGAGCACCTTTCCTCGCTTACCGGCTTTAGTGCACGCGTAGATACTAGATGCCCTCGCCAAATACCTCTTTTCTATTTCATCTTTTGGGAGCCGGATCACCCTTTTTAAATATAAATATAGCGTACTTTAGTTTGTACTATTAGTAACGCGATTTACTGCCCATTCAAAACAGAATGAAAGATAGAATATAATGTGTATATCACTTCAGAGGATGATTTTTTTTAACAACATGAAAATAAAAGGCTTACTTATAACATAAATAGATGTAATTTCTCTAGGACGAATTTTATAGACAACAACTTGTCTAATAATTGCCATATAAAGGTAGCATAAAAATTTAAACTTGGGATTAAAAATAAAACAAACTTTATTCTTACTAAAGCGCATGACTCCATAGTCATAGTAAAAAAGTTAAATAATTTGTTTTGCATTAATACCTATTATATTACTTGATAAAATAGTAAAAGGACTGCAATGAAAATTAAACTCTCAGACCTTTTTTGTTCAAGTCATCCGTGGCTTATTTTTAATTTTCCTTAGTAAACTTAGTCGTTGGGAAAAGAAGTGTTTGAAGGTTGGCAAACAGCCTATTTATCTATGTACGAGTATTCTGTTTTCAAAATGGGCAGTTAATGTTTGTTGCAGGTTCTATAGACTGACATTGTGTAGAAATAATTCTGTAACATTTCGCTTTTAGAGAACAATCACGGCGTATTTGATCGATTTTTAAAATTGTTCATTTCTTTTTACGATTGGTATTATTATTGTCACCAATTTTTATTGTTACTTACTTTCGTAATATTTTGTTACCTACCCATTTTTTTATCGTTAATATACTTACGCCTGCACTATGGCTAGGAATCTTTGGAAACGTGGGAGAGTGTATCTTAAATTTAATTTTACATCTGTTAAGAAATAGTTTAAAAGGCTGAGTTGAAATAAAAATGTGTAGCTTCAGGCTATTGCCTTAATGTGACTTCCTGAGCCGAATTATTTCGTGACATTACATTATTTACAGCATATTAGAGGCCATGAACCAACAAAGACTAGTTTAACATTTTGGCTATTTTTGTAAATTGATCTTTCTGTCTTTTTGTGAATTATGTTTTTCTAATGTGCAATAAAGTGGGTGTTGTATTAATTTTTAAATGACCCTCCCGCGTCGCCAACTTAATAGAGAATGTGGGCTTCAGTTACAATATTGTATACTTTGGAACATCTAACATAGAGTTGTTAATTTTGAAGTAGAATTTCAATTGGTACATTTGATAGTTTGATTTCGTTAAGTAATTATTTAGTGGATTAGGTGTGAAAAAGCCTTAACAAATGACGATAGCTTCGAAGCGTTTTTGACTAGTTGTTGATCCATGGCTTATCATGTGGGTTTTTTTAATGGCATGACGTTCATTTTAATATGCGACGATTTACAAATTCGTATTCATTCTCACTATATTGACAACAATCGTTTGTTTCATGCAGTAAAGCTGTGTTGGTTTTGTTTATGCATTGCTATAACTTTTTTTTGAACAGCATTCTTTGAAATATGTTTAATTTTTTTTTAGTATTTTCATAGTTTTTTATTTAAACAAAATCTAGGTTCATTTTTTCTTTATTAAAGGTATAGTTAAAACTATCACTTCCTTTTATACGTAAACTTAATTATATTTTTCAAGAGAGTTTTTTTAGTGGGTACTTACACTTAAATAAAACGAATGCATATTTTTTTAGTATGTCGGTAATGTACTAATGACAATATCTAGATTAAAACTTTGTTACTTAGCATCACCAATACATATAGATATAGCTAAATGTATACGTACCTACATATATAGTTATGTATTTTACAAATGCTATTAACATTGATATTGAAAATCTATTATTGCCAACATTGCACTTACAATTTTATTTTATCTAAACCTAAAGTCCCAATTCGTCACGATTGACTGTTAATTGTTTCTCAATCAATCGTGTCAAAAACTGTGACGAATGAGACCAAACTCTAGGACAACTAAATTAATGTAGTGAAATAATGAGATTTTCGATTACATACCTACATTACTATAGTTATTACATTTAGATATTTATTGACATAAATTGAAGTATTTTTGTTATTAATATGTAGTCCCATAATTTAAAATCTAATCTAATGTGGGTCTTCACTCATTTTGATGTTAAATGTTCATTGTAACTTATTTAATAAAAATAATATTTTAACTATTACAAACCGTGTCATCCATAGACGCTTTTGTGGTGCAATTTTAATCGGACTTTCATTATTTATGTTGCAAACTAATTATTTACCCACATTTAAAAAATAAAAAGTGTAATTGTTTTGGAAATGGAAGATTTTTTTACATAAAACAGTTTAACGAGCCGATCCCGATTCGTCCCACGCGATTTCGGTCCATTTGGGACAAAACAAGAATTTTGAAAAAAAAATCCGATTTGACCTATCTTTTTTATCGTAAAATACTTCAAACAAGAAAAAATAACCAGTATAAAACGAAACGATTATAAAGCTTTTTTTATTGTTGTCATAAAAAAAATTAAATTCACGATTCGTCCCAAATTAAAAGGTAGGACGAATCGGGCACTACTTTTTTCATCGAGTATTGCCACTTCGATAGATGGTCTACTTGATTCCACATAAAAGTTTAGGTATTAGGTACTTAAACTTCTCAGGAGTTACTTTTTTGTAAACGAATAACTTGAAAGGTATCTTATTACGTGTTCTTTTGAAAAAAGTTTTTTTAGATTTAAAATATTTAACTATGTTATAGCAATCCGTTTAGTGTAGCTGAAAAACAATGAAATAGACATAGGTCCGCGCAACACGAGGATAAACCAAAACTGGCATATTCTACCCGTATTCATGTAAACTCATTAGAAAATACTTATAAGTCATTCAAATGTGCAAAAATAAAACTATTTGTGATACTTCTTTTCCAACTTCTTACTAAACTCTGTATCGCACGGACGGAGCTATCGAAATGGTTACATTCTCATTCTCAGAGATGGGACTAGGTACCACGGTTGGTAACTTAGTTGTGTGTGTGTGGTGTGAGGGCCACTTTGCTTAAACTCAATGAAAATATGACCTTTATTTAGTGTGCATTGCAAAACAATTGTGCAGTTAATATCAGATTTTGTGCAACTCAATTGAGCGAGTTGTAAGCTGAAATGTTGGGCCCTCAATCCTCCAATGGAGGATTGAGGGCCCAACATTTCAGCTTACAACTCGCTCAATTGAGTTGCACAAAATCTGATATTAACTGCACAATTGTTTTGCAATGCACACTAAATCAAGGTCATATTTTCATTGAGTTTAAGCAAAGTGGCCCTCACACCACACACACACACTTAGTTGTCTTTGAGAATGTATGTGTGACGCTCATATAACTTGTTTGAAACCAGTTATGTTTCAATAGCTCCGCCGCGTCGTGTGAAAAAGGGCTAAAACGTGTTTTGAGATACTGCATTAATCACGTGATCTTTTTTTTTAGCATTTTTTAACCCCTCCCCCTTGGTGATACGTGGTGAGGTTTAAGACTACCCCCCCCACTCAACATCACGTGTATTTTTATTACCTGCAAAGAATCTTAAAATTTTAAGAAGATTATCTTTAAATACAGGTAGTAGCAGTATAAAGTATAAATAACCTCATTTTACTCTGAAATTAAGGACTGTGATAAAAATGCCTAGACAGAAAGGTTGCAGGTTGTTTTTGATTGGAAAAAATAAATACACGTGATATCTTACCACACCCCCCCTCCCCCTTGAGATATTTCGTGATTTTTGTCAAACCCCTCCCCCCCCCCCTTTCAAGCCTCACGTGATTAATGGACGGCCCCTATACGGTATGAATATTTTTGCACATTTAACAAATCCGACTAGTGTATCAGGTGTATTGACTGTGAGAATGGCACACAGATCGCAGGCGTCCAGCTGAGCGTCGTGTGTTGTGCCATGTGCTTTGCCGCGCAGATGTACTGTGGCTCTGGCTTCCTAGCCACCTTCCGAGTTAGGGGCTGCGGCAAAAACGGATCCACGGTCGCTGTAAGCGGGTCTCATTACCAATGCTATGGCTGTGAAGGGGGTGGCGAGTCAGTCAATGCTGTTATAGAAAAAAACAACGGAAAAAGGACAACTGCTCCGCTAAATACCTCAACTGTAGTCCTGGTGGCAAAACGGGTTAATTTTGCATGTTTAGTCGAAATTATTGCATTCTAATTTATCCGTCATGCCCCTGGGAGTAAGGTTGGGGTATTGAGCGCAGTAGTCGTTGGAAAAAGCACTGTGTTTGTTTCACGTCGAACATACTTTTGTTCCATAGTCACAAAGCTTTGGCAGGGTACGTCATTTTTGGCTTTATCATGTATTGTTGCAACATGTCTTGAACCTTCAAGGTGTCATGCGAGCAGTTCTTTATGTTCTTTTAGAAACCATTCCATAGTATCGTGAGTGTAGATGCTATACTTGGCACATTGTATGCTCTTTTGTAGACAAGTATGCCCGAAATAGTACCATAGAAATCGAAAAAACAAAACGTACGCTATTTACGCACTTGCATAATACTGCATTATCATGATCACATTGTACTGGTACATTCCACGAGATTAACCAGGACTTTTTAATAAAATTCCTGTACCCCTACCATGAGTTGCTAACGTAACTTACGCGCTCGATATCGACTACGTAAACGTGCATTTAGTATGGAGAAATTTTACTTCAGATAACTGTCAATAGATGGCGTAGTTTTAATTCCATACTAAATGCACGTTTACGTAGTCGATATCGAGCGCGTAAGTTACGTTAGCAACTCATGGTAGGGGTACTGCACAACACTTACCATGCAACACGTCGCGATTCGCCGATACAGTAATATTTTTGCCAAAAACATGCCACCTTATTTAGTAGCTTATTGACTGACTCGACTATCTTAACATCGTACACGCCTAAAAATCTATTATCTGCTAAAAAGCATGAAGACTGTTGTACATAAACATAATGTCCCTTAATACTTCGTGGTGGAAGTTCAATATTGGTTCGTCTGCTTTTAAAGGCCACTATGGTCCAAGTAGCATAATGACCGCAATTCCCGCAATAATTTACGCTGTAAAATACAATATCGTCTTGTACTTGCTATTTATATTTTAAAGAAAAAAGGAACAGAAAATGAACGCCCCGTCGTGAATTGGTCCTTATTAAATGAATATTAATTTTACACAATTTACATGTAGTTTGCGCAATGCGATCGTATACTTCTGTCGTAAACTAAAAATATATAAATAAAAAAGACGTTTCAACATCATCTTCTTTCGTAGACAAGGTTTTCTTATTTTTTCATGATAATTTTATATTAATTTAATAAAAATACAATCTTAATAATCAAGTTATCTCTTTTAATACTACACGTAAACGCTCAGTTTTGTTAAAACCTTCGTGTTAGAAATAATATTGCGACATTATTAATTTGTTAATGATGTTTATCGAAATATTGTTAGTATTCTTTAATACTGATCAGAGAAGGACTACAAATGTTGAGAAATAATAAATTTAATATACATAGGAGATTCAAAATATGAATTGTAGCCTACATTATTTTAGCCAGAATTGCGACTATATATCAAGTTCAAGATGTAGGGTTTCTAACTAACAAACAATCATCTACATTACCTTAACATTATGAGTGAAGACAGCACATACATATCTAAGGGAACCTTTGGTGTAAGAAACTACTTGAGAGAGAGAAATTTAATAGGAAAAACATTCGGGTCTGTTTTATATTACGCATTATTATTAGCTTTGACATGAATTGATCTCAACCGTAAAAAAATAATAATAATAATGTTTACACAAAAATTGTTTAAGAAAACAGTACAGATTTCGTTTAAAACATTTTGTAACAATTTTATATCGTTTAATCGATCACTTGTTGCTTGAATGTTTTTCTTATATGAATTACAAAAATCGAATGTTCTTGTAGCATTAGCCGTACGGAAGAAAAAACAGCTGAGGAAGTGGCATGTGGATGCTCTTCCCTCCTCCTTTGATAAACTATACTAAAGAAACATTAGCTGTACTTGGAAATATGCGAAAAAGGTCCTTGAAGTGCAATTTATATTGAAAAGTAATGTAATTCTTTTGAAGGAGTACCTACAACTGGTTAATCATGAAAATTAAGTCGAGTCCGTGATGATTTAAAGTCAACTTATTTTGGTTTTAGAACAGTTTTAATGGGAGAGAAATGTATGTCATTTCCCCTTTTGTTTTTTATTCCGTGGTTACCCCACTCTTAAGATAATAAGTAAACAAAGGTTTTAATTCATGTTCAGTTACAGAGTGATATTGTGTTTTTATTGACATTAGTTAGGTACCAAATGGAATAATAATGTTAATTCCACTATCAAAATATGAGACAAATCTACGTAACCAATATCACTTCGTAACTTCAATAATTCTGAGCAGGGTTGTACACGTCGCTCCATCAATATCCTTTTTTTATTTTCAATATATTAATGGCATGTCTGTATTTATTTTTCGGCCGCCGCTGTCGTCATCGCCGGTAACTGCATGGCGACCATTCACCGCGCATGTCTCACTACTGTCAACTAAACAACAGCTACCTACCATAAACATCAGTCTGAATTTAGCGTCCAATTACGTGGTTGTCGCACTCACACTGTATCTGATAGCCGGTTATGGTAGAGTGATACTCAAGGGTGGAGTGGGCAAGAATGGGTCCACAGTCGCAGTAAGATACCTACTCTTTGTCCCGTTTGACAGTTGACACTTGCCGCACGGTTGGTGTGCTAGCTAATGATGACACGCGCACGCGCATTGCTCCTGAAGGGTTGGTGGATGGCTTCGGTGCCTTTAGAACAAATGTATTTTTTTGTCTTCGAAATTAGGCAGTAATGCATGTAGTTCTTCTATACTAGAAATAAATACTTGAAACTGACGCGATTTATTTACTAATGCAATGAGGGAAAGCAAATAAGTAGCTATAAACTACAACGAATATCTTTCTCTGCTTTACGCTTCGTAAATGCTTAGAAGATTGAAGGGAGAAGAAATACTGACGTTTAAAAGTCAACAAGTTGGTCGTAAGCTTTAGCTTCGTCGAAAATATTCGTTTGAAAAACGATAGTATAGATATACAAAAAATTTGGTTCAAAATGCGACGTTGCCAAACCGCCACTCTTCAGGCGTTTACTTACCAGGCTAGGGTAGATGCTCGTCATGGGATGGACGCCAATTTGGGGTTATTTGGTGTCCATTTTGGTTACCAAGTTATTTTGCTGCTTTATACACCGAATCTAGGAATTAGATGCGCCAATCTTGCTCCCCCTCTTTTATAAGCATTTACAGAAAAGAGGGAAATAAATATACTTGCGCATATTACATAATATCTAACTGTTTTCAATTTAATAGCTATGAAATCTCTTGGTAACATGTACGGGGTGCCGAGTGCGAGTTTTGCAACCAAAGTAAACGCGCTCGATAGCGAGAGCGTAAACGCGATTTTGTATGGAATTGAAACTACGCCATCTGTAGACAGTTCGCTGAACTAAAATTTCTCCATACTAAATGCTCGTTTACGTTGTAGTTATCGAGCGCGTTTCGTGAGTAAAAAACTCGCACTCGGCACTCGGAAATCTTTTGTCTTACAAATCTGTTGTGCTGTGTTCATTAGTTTCATCTTCATCTCTTGTGAATAACTGTTTATTTGGGCCGGCTCAAATCGAAAGCATTTTCATAAATTCTTTTGTGAAATAAGAGTGTAAAGTGTGCCGTAAACCTTGTCAAGTGAAATCGTATTTTCATTTCAATATGAGCCGATCCTAATGCATTTTCTAATTAATATTATATTTAGAAGGTTGACTATCATTTAAAAATGCTTATGCTTTTGGTTGCACGGTATGCTTGTTTTTCTGCATGTTTTTAAATATTAATTTAAAAAATTTTTAATTTTAATTTGATGTCCCCTTTTCAATCAAATTTTTTTCAAGTCATTTAATTTTGTTTTGTATTATAATTCTTTTAAAAATACATCTATTTCTCGAAATACCTACCGTCTATTTAAAACGCAAGTTACAGGCCTGTCTTCCTCTCAGGGTACGAGCATTCTGTCACCAGTGATACCATTCTCCTTCGTGGTGGTCCCAGCCTTCATTATCTTCCAGAAGAGCGAGTCTCAAGTGTACGAGAACCACCCAGCGTTATACATCATCGCCTTTGGGATGGTGGCTGCCAAAGTCACCAATCGACTTGTGGTGAGTTCTTGTTTTAGAATTAAAGTAACTCTATGAACTATACAGATAGGATATAACATCAAATACTTTGATTTATTAGTAAAGCCCGACCAAAGAAATAAGAAACTTCGCCATATTGCGAAATTTCAATGGAACTAATTTTATAAGGGAAATTGTTTCCATAGTCGTAAAAATATACACGTGGCGCCCCCAGAGCAGGTTTCTTATTGCTTTGGTCAGGCTTTAGAAATTACTACATGCATAAATGTACCCCATACTCTTCTTGTACTCTTTCTTTTTTTGAATAAAATAATTAAATAAATATGAGTAAAATTTGTCAGACATATTACTCGCGCAAATCATTTGAGAATTATGTAGGTATTTATTTTCCTGTTCTTTTAAACTTCAAAGTGAATCATTGCACTGCAGGTGGCGCATATGACAAAGAGTGAGATGGAATATTACGACTGGTCTCTTCTGGGGCCCGCCATGTTGTTTCTCAACCAGTATTTCAACAACGCTCTGCCTGAATACCTCGTGCTTTGGTTGTGCACGGTAAGTTCTTGCTAAATATACTCCGCAAAAATTCGTAAAACGCACTTCAAAAATATTACAATCAAAAACAGTACTGACTACTAAACAGTATTAAGTCTGTTCCAAAAGTCGGAAAAGAATGCGTGTGTACAGGCGGATTCCATAGTTAATTTACAATTACTTTATATTGGTTTCCGTCTCCGAAACTGAATCAACAAACGCGGGCAAAAGCTAGTTATCATAATATGTAATATACATACAACGTACCTCCTGTCACTGTATAGTTTTTTGTAACTTGGTTTTTATTGATCCTACTAATATTATGAACGCAAAAGTTTGTAAGTATGGATGTATGATTGTTACTCTTTCACGTAAAAACTATTTAATGGCTTTTAATGAAACTTTACAATCTGACGATAGTTGAACGTGGCCACGATTGTGCCTCTTTGTCGCTCGTTCCGCGTTCTCGCTTGCACTTAAAGCCTTAAATGGAACGCCTCAGCCGCGCGGTAAAGCCGCATTGCGTCATGTTTTTTCGTGCGTGCAGCCGACTCCATCGAATTACAAGAAGTTGTCACGTCAAAAAAACCGCATCAAAATCCGTTGCGCAGTTTTAAAGATTTAAGCATACATAGGAATATAGGGACAGAGAAAGCGACTTTGCTTTATATCATGTAGTAATGTTCCTTATCACCTGTGCAGATATGGACAGTGACAGACCTGATGCGCTACTGCGGGCAGATCTGCCTGGAGATCTGCGACCACCTGAAGATCCAGCTGTTCCGCATCCCCTACCCGCCCCCCGCGCAGCCGCCCCCCGCCGCCCCCAAGGCGCAAGACAGAAACGGTACGCACCGCCGGCAGCCGCCGCGACACGCCAAGCGGACACAGACGTAGGCAGGCCGGTAATAGTTAGCTACAGGGCGCCACGGACTTGATACTACGGATTAGGCACCTATTTGGGACGCAGTTATGCGTTAAAATGAGATACAAATACACCGCGCTCACTCTTGCGCATAACTGCGTCCCTTTCGTTTTTTGTCGCTGTCGCCAGTGAAATACCTACCTTAGAGAGGGAAGAGGAGATGCCTTCTTGCGATTGTACGACAGCGGGTGTCCCCAGTGGGAGGGGGTGCGGGGAGAGATTTTTCTATGGCACAGTGGCGCCATCTAGCAGTGAATATCTAATCTATCTTGTTTTACGCGGGAATCGAGAGGAAACGGCGGGTTCATAGTTTCGTCCTTTTTAAAATTAGTTTTTCATGGTAATTGTGGTGTTAATATGGTGGAATTAGTGCGATAATGTGCCGTTAAAGAAGAACTATTCAATGAAAGTGAGAAATAATGAGTGGTTAGCTGTTTCTGGTTTGATACCCCGCGTTAAACTTCAGTATCATTGGAATGTAAGAACCACCCTTGCATTTCAATGATCCCGTAACAAGAAATGAAACTACCTACCAAGAAATGACTAAAGACGACGAAATGAAACTGAAGAAATAATGACTGAAGACATCGGATAATGCAAGAAACTACTAAAGACTAGGCTGTATGGGCTTAGATCCCTTTGCCTTTCCCACAAGGGAGAAAGAAACTAAAAAAAAAAATCTAATCTATCTTCTGAACACGTGCATAAACAACGATCAAGATGTTTTACTCGGTAATAGAGAGCGTGGCAGTCGCCGAACATTCTAGTACAAATAATTTACAGGCAATTTAGTAAGAGCAAAACAATACTTACGTGTATGGAAAGTTATACTTTTTTCGTTCTCATGACCTCGATCTGTTGAACTTTTGCAATTTTTAAAACAACACTGCATCTTTCTTGAACTAATTTCATAGATAAGTATTTTTTTATCAGATACGACGAAACACGTGCGATTACGAGACGAAACAAACTTATAACTGACAAAAGCGACAGCTAGTGGTGAAAATTAGAACCCAAGCTAGTCACTTGCGGATACACGGCTATTATAATACTCGTATCGTTATGCCATCTCCTCTTCCCTCTTCTCCGCGCTTGCTACTGACGATCTATCGCCGCGTACCGTAGGTGTACGAGCTACGTAGTGGCGACAGAGAAATAAAACCAACCGATACAGCGGAGCGTCTTTAATGCACTATTAATTAATAAATTACAATATGTTCTAACAGTCGCGTGTGACGTAAGGCAAGTCAATGTACTACGTACTGTAGAAGTGGTAGAAGGTAAGAAGCAAAATTAATACACTACTGTTTTGACAGGCGCGCACATTACCGCCTTGTTTCAAATTGCGATTACTATAAATGTTGTCGAAGATATTCACTCACGCACATTCAAACAGTTCTAAAGTAACAAGACAACAGATAGAACAGCAAAACAAAACGTACGATGTGATGCGTCGTCTTATACAAAAAGTGGCCAAACGTGTCACCATTTTGGTTGGACGTCGTCTGAATACAAATTGTAAGCGACGATAGATCACCAGTTCCTGTAAGATTAAGTCAACCATTACTAGTAGTCTGTGACGCCCTTCACTCATTAATTAGGCAGGGAAACCAGTGCTTACTGACCGGGTTCAAATCGTGACGTCTCATGGTTTATTGGTTGTAGATGTAGACAGTGTTATATATGTTCATATCTTTGTGTCGTGAAAGTGTACGATTGAAATATCGATAGTAAGTTTAGGGTTGTCGACGATATTGTTCTTTTTTTTTAATTAGAATATTGATGTTTAAATATTATCCATCAGCGACAGTATCGCAAAATTAAGCATGTATTGTATACAGATGTTAATGCACTGGCTTATTGATAAGCAAATAACATTTATTTAGCGTCTCGCACTTTACAACAACGCACAAGAAAATGGAATAGTCCGTTCTTTTTAAAAATATGACGTAAATAAAAGCATAATCTTGCCTCTTTCCTGATATGTTTAAGGGGTTATATAAATATATAATTATTATATTACACACGTCCTTCTTTCGCACTCATTGTCAGACCGTATTCGTTTGGGTAGTGTAGTTTGGTCACGGTGCAAATTAGTCATAATAAAAAATATATCATGTTTTCTTGTTTCAGTTTATATCGGAAACACGATTTATAAATGCTAGCGATGTGCCGACGTTATTACCGGTATCCTTTTAGTGATTACTACAATTGGAATGACAGATGTCAAAATAAATCTCTGTGTTTTATTGTTGTAAGTTATGTTACAAAATGTATGACCAAATGCACTATGTGACCAATTTATACTTAATTGTTGTTGTTAGTCTAACATTTATCTGAAAGTGTTAAATGTGCGTTTTATAATATGGTAAAAGGGACGCTAAGTGTGCTTTTGTCACTTGTTTATTCGAAGAATGTAAGAAGTATATTTTCAAAAAAATATTAATACTTGCGAGACGTGTGAAACGTAAACACAAAAAGTCGTTGTTTTGTTAGAAACATCAGCTCTAGCTGTCTCATTTTTATTAGGAAACAAAAGGATAGGATTTGATTTTAGGTTAGCGTATTTTTGAGCGCAGTCCAATTTAAGATTACATTCATATAAATATATCGCAAAACATCACCTTTAGCTTAGTAACCATTAAATGGTGCGTACTTAGGTTTGTCTATTTAATTAAACATTCGGCTTATTTGTTTAAAAGATTTTAGATAGAGGTGTTTTTTGACTTGAATAAATACAGAGTTGGAATATCGACGTGGTTAAGTCAAATATTGGTAGAATTGTTTGTGTGAGTGTGTGTGTGTATATATATAGGTTTTCCTTATTGTTGCATTATGAAAAACGTTTAATAAATATTCGAAATATTTTCTGCTCTACCTGAAGAAATGCCCTCATTAGACTCAGTCGGAAAATAGTTCTTTATTTTAAGACACGTACAACATTAATATAACACAAAATACAAATTAATAATTAACTAGGTACGCTGTACAAAGTAGCAAAAAATATATGTAAATAAACAGTTTTAGTTTGTTTTCATAAAATCTCAATTTGTTTGTGAATGTATTATGAACTAGTAAAAAAGTATGAGATAAGATGCAAACTCAAAGTTTGTATAAAGATTAGCTGTGGATTAACTTATGTTTATTACCGAGAAATGCAAGAAGCACGACTTTCGTTTTATAGGAATATTTTTGAAATTGTTGTTTTATATACCTTATAACTATATAAATACAATTTTCAGTAGAATGCTTAGTTAGACATAGCGAAGTATGTTTTCTTTAAAAGTTACGCTATGAAATAGCAGTTATTTCTATCTATAATTTCATTATCTGTAAGTTTACAGATTGAAACAATATTTTGGTTAGTGAAATCCATTTTGACCTTTGGGTAGCGAAGTCTTTAGTTCTGTTAAAAAAAAATAATTACGGTGACTAATCTTGTTTTAGATGATCGCCATTATGTTCCTAGTTGTGAAATTATCATGGGATTCGAGCAGTGAGTAATAATGAATGACTAGTTAAATTCGCTACTTTTGCTCGCAGTAATACTGCTAGAAATTGATTTTGTTTTAAAAAGAGACTTGTTAACTGATAAAAAAATATTAAGCCAAAAACATGATCTAAATTCGTGCAGAAAGACTCGATGACGAGTACACTTAAAAATTAAATATGTTTCCTCAAACTAACAACCTCAAAATAAATCTATCACGCACTTTGTACACCTCTTTTGATCTCAAAAAGTAAAATCGTAATTTCTCATTGTAATTCAGTGCAAGTTCTCCATCTTTATATATTTATTTAATAATTTTTTCAACAAGTACATCCACATCATATTATTATACATCTCATTATATCTTATTCTAAACGTAATATTCCGATGCATGCAACTATAACGGAGTACATAACTTACATAGAATTAGGTACTTACATCTTGAATTAATACTCGCTCGCTTACCTCAAAACTAAAGTAGTCAAAATTCTCGTCGTTTAGATAAAGTGACAAAGCCCTAATTGTTTTTATTAATAGAAAAACTATATAAATAAGTCAGTTGATGTTATTGAGTAAATCGTTATGAAGGCTGGGTATAGTATCTAACATAAGTGTAAATAGAAGCTAAAGTAGTATTTTTATCCCCTAACTACTTAATTGTTCTGATATGTGTATAGAAATACGTTTTTTCTTGTGTTCAGTATGAATACGATATCAATATTTGTTTACTGTTGGGACCACAAAACTTATCCGTTGAAAAAACCTGTTTAAGACGAAAAAAGTATACATTGAAAATATTTCGTTACACGTGTCAGTACATGATTGATTCGTATTTTAGTATTACTTATTAAGATATCAAAAACATAATTGATATCATAGCCTGGTAACAAATATATTGACTGGTTTCTAGATTTTACGTTAAATTAAGAGTTATTAGTACTTATTAGGGGTATACTCCATTCTTCTCTACTCCATATACCCACTCTACTGAACTCATCGGTAAGATTATTGATCCACTTATGCATGCAGTATCTCTAAAAAGGCCCAGATAAATATTTGTTGTCAGGCTTAAACTTGTACCCTTAAACAAACATTAATTTATTCTTTAATGTAGCTATACTGGTGTTGGCTGTTACTAACAAAACTCTCTAGATATCGTTATATTATTCTCTACTCTGTCTAATATATATCCCTGTCTATTATATAGTATTTGCTAGAAAGCTTGCAATTTTAGGGTAAAAGGTGATTTTTATGCAAAATCATGTAAGTGTGGAATGAACCGTTTTCTATAGGTACGTATTATTACGAAGCTTTGATTCGTCGTATGATAGCGTAAATCTATTTTGTTTGAAAAGTAGTATAACGAACAAAGATTAGTTTCTGCTGAAAGTGTTTCTGTTATTTTATTTGGTGTAAATACACTTATAAATATTTTTGATAGTAATAGGTAATTTTTAATACGATAGTATCATGTACAAAGTGTGACCCACGGATCAGCAGAAAACTAAAAGAACTTTCTCCGTTAACGAATTTGGGTAACATTTCAAAAAAACTTCGTAAACGCAAAAAGAAATCAACTTCTTCATATAAATAACTGTCTTATTAAAATTATAACCATACGCGTCAAATTGAGAACCTCCTCACTTTTTTAAGGTCGGTTAATAAATAATCTGGATGGAATTGTCGATATAATTTTTATCGTCTGAAAAAAGTTACTCAAATACATTAACTGCGCAAGTTCTTTCAGTAAGCCGTCACACCCTGTGTAGAGAAATAAAGTGTTTTTTATAAACTTGAAAACGGTTCGTTATTGTAACATTAGCATGCTTATTCAATCGAAGACTCATTCATACAGGACACGATCAATTCGTGTTCTATGTCTTAACATTTTCTCGCGCTATGACCGTAGTATCTGATTGAATTATGCAAAATAAGTTTTAAATTATTTTTTGTAATATAATGAGCTGTATTATTTCTAGAATCCATATCTTATCAAAAGTAATAAAATATTATGGCTCTTGTTTCAAGGTAGTCAGTATAGACGTGGCTTAGAGATTTTTTCTGAAAATTATTAGAAATACTTTTTTAATGGAATCAGGTACCCGTTTTGCGTTAGACAATGATGTAATTAATAATGCTAATGGCTATTATTGTTGAACTAGGGGTTATATTTCACATCATGTAGAAGTATAATTTAATAAGTTTTCTAGTTTCTCAATCTCGAATAATATTTTTATCATAATAATAAACCCGTATTGCGGCATTACTGGTGAAAATCAACGGTTGTCTTACGCACTATCTAGACGGAGATAGGTTTACATATTTTTTTTGTAAACGTAATCTATCATGTTTGTTTGAAAGTCGAGATTTTTCGACTGATAAAAAGTCCTACAAACCATTGAAATTGCATTCGTTTTAAAAAATAAAACAAGTAACTTGTAAGTGTCACTATGAATGCATCCTGTGAAGCTAACACACGACGAGTCCGCAAAATGCAAAAAGTGATGCCTTCTGTCTAAAATAATATCGTGGATCGAAAGTTAAATCTTGTGACAAACTTGTCATGGATTTTGTACTGCGCTTTAAGAGTGGCAATTTATACTAGTTAGCTTCAAGCTAATGTTCATTAGTTTTATATCACTTGCTTTTCTGACTATTTTAGTTCAATTTTCAGTACACTTATTTATGACCCTTTTTAATAAGATGACATTTTCTGCTCTCAGCTAGATAGTGTGTAGTTGGCCTCTTATAGTAAATTGAAAATTGTTGATTGATAAACCACATACTCGTAAATGGAGTAGCAGAAATCACTGCTTCCGCTATAGCGCCATAGTTAAGAGATTGTAAATATATTGTTATTATACATAATATATTGTGTTACGAATACACAGCCAGCTGTATCATACTGTGACGTGTATTTTTTATGTGAAATACAAGGAAATGTACATTTTCGAATAATTGTTTTATTGCAACGATGGTAAATTATATTCTTATAACTAACACTTAGGCGCAGTTTAATTATTGAATATTGCACAAAGAATGCAATAGGGCTAACATAATGCTATAAAGCATTTTCTTCCAGCTAACCTTGGTGGTTGAGAGCAGGCGAAGGGTAGAAAAGCTTTAGCGCTACTTTAGTAGCGTTACCCAATATTTTATATATGAAACAAAAACCAAAAAGAAGTTTTAGCTGACAGAAAAACTGGATTTAAGAATAATTATTGCTAAGTTAGTATATTTTGAGTATAAATCATGCGCTATTTGACTTGCGGTAATAATATAGCTGCTAAGTACATCGTTTGAATAGTTTCAGTGCAGTCGAGTGCTAAAAGTGTTAAAGAATATTACATCTCCAGTAAAATTGGAGAGTATCCTCTACGAATAAGTGGATATGACATTATTTATCAGTATATTTACAGCTGAAAGACTACGGTTGTGGACGCTAAGGTTAGTGATGCTAGTTGGTATTACAGTTTCATAGTGATCCTATTTTATAAAGATACCTTAATCTCCCAACACAGTCAATAAGTCCTTAGTCAATGTTAGAACGTGAAAAATATTGAAGATAATATTGAATTAATATAGACTTAAACCACGGAGGTGGTGTGATTCCAGAACAAAAAAATGTATTTGGTACAAATGTTATAGACAAGGTTGGAAGTCGATTGGCTATAACGGTTTCTTTATAAAATAGAACAAAAATCCTGACCGTATTGCAGTAAGTTAAAAAATATATACGTTTAGTCACTTAGAATTATTTGTGTGTTATTGAAATGATATGTAGTTTGTTATTTTAGTTGTATATAGGTATTATATTACACAAATTGCAATATCCTACACAATTTATACCGTCAATTCAACGGGACATGATTAGTGTGTTTGTTGTTTTTCTACGACAATGTTGTGTTTTTTTCTAAAGTAATTGCTTTATCACTTTTGAGGCTTTTAAACTGGCATATTGTGCATTTGCGTATTGCATATTTTTTATGAAAAAGAATGACGCTTATTATTGTATAAATTGAATATTTATATAAAATAAATCACAGCCCGTAAATCCTATACAGGGTGTAATTCACATTTCCGAAGAAACTTTCTTCAGAACGATGTCCTTTCAGATTTACTAAGCCATTTACGCCTTGTATAATCGCAAACCTAGTTAGTATTTATTATTTATGTTATAGCTTATATGCGTGGTGGATGTAGAACACACCTAACACTCTTTTTATTTTTATTTACTAATTGCATGAGCTTTGTGTTCATTATATCTTCCTGTTACTTTGATAAGAGAATGTATTTTAAACTATTTTTAAAATTCAATTTTTTTACAGCATCGAGTGACAGCGATCGAACAGAAGAAGACGAAGATACCGTTCCATTTTTAAACAATAACAGCATTTAATTAGTTATGTCTTATGTCATAAGGTTCGGTTTCTTTTGAACATCACACTATTTGAATGTAGGGTATAAGAATGAAGAAGAAAGAAGAATATATGAATATAAAAATAAATATGGTGGAAGAATGGTAGTGAGATAACTATAGAAAATTGTAGGAAATCTATTATTGGGTCATAATTTATATGAGAGACCTGTTCAATAATATTCTTTGGCAGTAAAACTCAGAAGGACAGATACGCAAAATCCCGGAATAGCAAAATCCCAGATTAGCAGGAGGACAGATAAGCATAAAGACAGATAATGTACAGTCGTGTTCATATAATATGTATACGTATACAAACCCTATTAACCTTATTATCAATTTTGACCTCTCTCTATAATACCACTTTTAATCGTCATAAATAGTGAACATAATCTATTTACTTGTGACCTCTTGAAAGGGTTTAAATTGGCTAGCTAAGAAAAATCTTTTTCTTTTATAGAGAGCAGTATTTTTATTTTTGTGTTAATTAACTCAGGGAGTGGGTGGTGGCCTTGGACCTGCCTTTTATAATGTAAACCACAAAAGAAAATTATTAGGAAAAAAAAATATCTTGAGGTAAGAAAAATATCTTCAGGTAAAACTTATAATCTGCCAGAATCGGAACTAAATTGTTCTGTCAGAATCAGGGCGCCAGTGGTTTATATCATAAAATGGATCAAGACTGTACTGTGTGCAACAAAACAAATACCAGGAAACCTTTTAAAACATATTTAATGTAACATGACAACAATTAAAAAGGTTTAAGAATATCTGGTGAAATAAAAGGATACCTAAAATAACACCGCTGTCTTCACAGAGAACTATTCGTATAACAGTCTCAACAAACAAGGTTACATACTTAAAATTATTAATTAAGTTTCACTGTTATGGAGTTAAATGTCCAGCCGTTGGATAAAAAATAATATAGGTTACCAAACTCACAACGAGTACCTTATGGTTTTAAAGAAACATGTTAATATAAGGTTATCTTTATATAAAAGCAGACATGTTTCAAAGGAAATCTAACAATAAATTAAATCCTATGAATAATATGAAATTCTGCAACCATCTTCCGAAGTTAAATCTGAACACAGGTGATTACATGAATAAAAGAAGATCCAAAGTAAGAACTATTGGATAGTTTAAGAAAAGTTTGTTTTATCAATTACCTACATGGTATTGAAATGAAAGGTACGCAGTACTAGTAACCTAGCATTAAAAACATGGTTTTAAAGAAAACCTTTTAAAGAATATTAGGTAGGTACATAGTACCAGAAACCTAAATGTGGGTGGGGCAAAACCAAATCCCTATATAAAAACCCAGCATAACAACTGCATATCAAGAAAACTTGCATAAGAAAACCCTGCATATCAACCCTGCATATCAAGAAAACCCTGCAACAAAGAGAAAACTTGTTACAGTGATGAACGTCTAACAGAAATCTTTAGTTTTGAATTAGCATAATATTTCAAAGCACTTACCCATTACGGGGTTTTCAATGTTAAGAAACCATGTTGGGAACAGAGCCCGGACGACAGCCACCTCAAGATGTCCGCGCCATGTCTAAAGAACAAACCACGTGGGTTATCAAAAAGGTTCAAGACCAAACCGTAGAATGAGAATTTGAGATCTCAATAAATATCACAACAGACTTACCGAGGTTTCAATCAACTTTTTCTTTAAGAGTCCAGACCGGAAAGGGGTCTCTGAACAAACATCCTTCACATACCTATTAAAGAAAGAGAAACCAATTAATCAAAAAGGTTTTAAAACATAACTATCGAACATGGAATTGAGAATCCATTTGGATAATTTACACTTACCGTTGTCCATCATAATTTCACTTGAATATAGTGTTGCTGCTATAACGCAAAGAAGAAAATGAACGAGTCATTCCTCGAATCACTTTGACAGACCGCGCGTTCCGAAACGCAACACCAAAACAATCAAGCCAGAATTCTTTTTGAGGAAATCAATTATTTTTAATTTTATTTTAAACAAATTAAGGAAAAACAAAAGGAATAATAATCCATTTGGATAATGGTAAATAACCTGTATTTCCAAGACTAATATTATTAAAAATATTTATACGAAAACAATAACTGTCTTTTCGACTATTAGAAACGTTCCGAAACTTGACTCCAGTGCTTAAAAAAAAAATTTTAGATTTATGGCTTTGGATACTTCCTCTTTTGGAAGAAGTCGAGAATAAAATGAGTTAAAAAAAATTATCAACGCCAATTAATTTGGAAAAACAACTAGTAATTTCTACGAGGTATTATTTTTATCAAATGACAAAAAAAACGGTGTTACAGTTCATCTTTAGTTGGGAATGAAAAATTTTATTTGAAAATTTTAATTTTCAAATAAAATTTTTCGCTACCGATCTACATGAGGTAGTAACGAAAAGCTAACTGGAAACAAAACCACCGAACATGGTTTTGAAAAACCAGAGTTCAAAAGCTAAAAGAAATTCACTACCAACGAGCAAATTTTTAAAGGAAAACGAAAAATAAAGAATGTTATTTTCCTGAAAATAGAACTACAACTGTATGCAGTATTGACCAGAAAAACAGTTTCTGTCAAAAAGAAAACACATTCCAAACTCAAAAGAGTTAAGGAACTTCCCTTCCTTATAAGGAGGTTTGCTACTATGAGCTAAAAAGACTTGCTACTATGAGCTAAAAAGACTTGCTACTATGAGCTAAAAAGACTTGCTACTATGAGCTAAAAAGACTTGCTACTATGAGCTAAAAAGACTTGCTACTATGAGCTAAAAAGACTTGCTACTATGAGCTAAGTATACCAGAAGAAAACTTCTGTCAAAAAAAAACATCACATTCTGAACTCATAAGAGTTGAAGAACTTTCAAAAGAAAATATTGTAGTCACCATCACTATGGATGATAAATGACTTAAAATAATATAAAGCTTGCTACTATGAGCTGCTTATACCAGAAGGTAACTCCTGTCAAAGAAATATCAGGTTCTGAACTCACCAGAGTTGAAGAACTTTCAAAAGAGAATACATGAAGTCATCACCACTATGGGTGCAAAATGACTCAAAATATACTAACTTAAATATAAAATAGACAAAGTGTTTTCAAATTCAAGTTTAAGAAAAACACAATATGTACTTAAACTAATACCAAAAGAAAATGAAAAACAACCTTAACATAAAACGACAAAAGTTTGTCCTTAACAATTAAAATAGTCCATAGTCTTGTTTTAGTCTGTATGCATACTTATCGTCTTGGTTTGTCACGTTAAAAGTCAAAGTCCCTTACACTTAGATAGAAAAACTTAAAATATATAGATTGTAAATACTATCCGAGGAGAATATTTATCTAACTTAACACACTTATATACACCTACTATGTTTCAACCACCTTCGTTATGACCGCGGATGATCAAATCTTTGATATGGAACGTACCAAAGGACTTACCCTCCAAACTTTTGAGAGAGTAGACCAACTTACTTAATTTCTTGTCCACAACACACTTTTCAAACTTGGGAGCTAACTTTGCTGAAAAGTGTTTTGGAGCACAAGATAAAGGAAAACACCTTTTATAAATTATTTGACCTTCGCTTAACTCTAAAGGTCTTTTTCTTAAATTATAATATTTACAGTTTTGTTGATGTGACTTATGTAAATGACATTTTACTTGTTTATAAACATCTTGAAGTTTGGGAAGTTTTTCCGCAAACTCTTGTGAATCAGTATTTAAAGCAGACCCATCAAAAGGTGTCTGAGAAATATGCGTAGCACCATCAAGAATCATTTCACGACCATGATTTAAGAAGAAAGGAGTGAATTTAGTTCCCTCATGAACACAAGTGTTCAATGCACATTGAATCTCCGGAATGTTTTGATCCCATTTTCGGTGATCAAAACGCACATACGAGGCAATAGCACGAACAATATCTCGGTTCACTCGTTCAGTTTGATTAGTTTGAGGATGATAACGGGGATTATAAAATATATGAGGAACGCCTGCATTAGTAAGAAGATCCCGAAATTCTTTAGAAGTAAACTGAGCTCCATTGTCGGTATAAAGAACACGACAAACACCATGTACAAGAAATACACCATTATGCATACATTTGCAAATGGCTTTTGCAGTTGCGTTTCTCAAAGGAAAGAGTAGTACGTATTTACTGAAATAGTCCGAGACTACAAACAAATATTGGTTCCTAGAATAAGATGGAGGAAATGGACCGAGAATATCACAAGAAATTGCTTCCCACGGCTTTGTTACTTGACGTGGTTCGCCCATGAATCCTGCACGAGCAGTATTAACAGGTTTATATGTATTGCAAGTTTCACAATTACTAACATATGATTTTACATCTTTAAATAAAGAAGGCCAGTAATAAATAGCAGAAATCTTTTTATGCGTTTTAGCAACACCAAAATGACTAGCCGACGGATCATCATGATATTTTTCAATTATTTCACGACGCTTTTCTAAGGGTACAACAATTTTCCAATCATGTTGAGAAGTGATATTATATTTATTTTTAGAAAGTCTATAAAGTTTTCCCTCTAAGATGGAAAAATTTGGAAACTTCTTTGCATTTTCAGCACAACCCGTAAAAATTTTAATATACCATGGGTCAGTTATAGTATGAGGATCAATTTCAATAGAGGCGATTTTAATTCTAGAAAGAGTATCAGGTAATACATGTTCTTTACCTTTTCTGTGAATGATTTCAAAGGTAAATTGGCTTAGACGACATGCCCACCTATTAAGACGGCCAGTGGGATTTTTTAGTTTATAAAACCACTGTAAAGAGGCATGATCAGTAACAATGTAACATAATTTGCCTTCGACATAGGATTTTCACGTAATAATTTACGCAAATTATCCACAGAAGCAGTAATGTCAAAAGATATGTTCCTAATTAGGAGTTCATGAGTTATCTCATCTTTTAAAAGAAAATTAACATTACAATTTAAAGTATCCATTGTAAAAATATAAAGTATAGTGAGTACTATTTACTTACAATAAAGCCGTAAAATACAGCACCAAAATGTTCAATATAGAAACCTTAATACTTACAAGAAGCACTAAGTACTAAAAATAATATAGTATAAAACTATTTTTCAAAAAAAAAACTTCAAAGAAATATTTAATATTAATTTTCATTCCACACAGCACTAATCTTACAGGGCCACACGTTGGGAACGACACTGAAAGGGTTTAAATTGGCTAGCTAAGAAAAATCTTTTTCTTTTATAGAGAGCAGTATTTTTATTTTTGTGTTAATTAACTCAGGGAGTGGGTGGTGGCCTTGGACCTGCCTTTTATAATGTAAACCACAAAAGAAAATTATTAGGAAAAAAAAATATCTTGAGGTAAGAAAAATATCTTCAGGTAAAACTTATAATCTGCCAGAATCGGAACTAAATTGTTCTGTCAGAATCAGGGCGCCAGTGGTTTATATCATAAAATGGATCAAGACTGTACTGTGTGCAACAAAACAAATACCAGGAAACCTTTTAAAACATATTTAATGTAACATGACAACAATTAAAAAGGTTTAAGAATATCTGGTGAAATAAAAGGATACCTAAAATAACACCGCTGTCTTCACAGAGAACTATTCGTATAACAGTCTCAACAAACAAGGTTACATACTTAAAATTATTAATTAAGTTTCACTGTTATGGAGTTAAATGTCCAGCCGTTGGATAAAAAATAATATAGGTTACCAAACTCACAACGAGTACCTTATGGTTTTAAAGAAACATGTTAATATAAGGTTATCTTTATATAAAAGCAGACATGTTTCAAAGGAAATCTAACAATAAATTAAATCCTATGAATAATATGAAATTCTGCAACCATCTTCCGAAGTTAAATCTGAACACAGGTGATTACATGAATAAAAGAAGATCCAAAGTAAGAACTATTGGATAGTTTAAGAAAAGTTTGTTTTATCAATTACCTACATGGTATTGAAATGAAAGGTACGCAGTACTAGTAACCTAGCATTAAAAACATGGTTTTAAAGAAAACCTTTTAAAGAATATTAGGTAGGTACATAGTACCAGAAACCTAAATGTGGGTGGGGCAAAACCAAATCCCTATATAAAAACCCAGCATAACAACTGCATATCAAGAAAACTTGCATAAGAAAACCCTGCATATCAACCCTGCATATCAAGAAAACCCTGCAACAAAGAGAAAACTTGTTACAGTGATGAACGTCTAACAGAAATCTTTAGTTTTGAATTAGCATAATATTTCAAAGCACTTACCCATTACGGGGTTTTCAATGTTAAGAAACCATGTTGGGAACAGAGCCCGGACGACAGCCACCTCAAGATGTCCGCGCCATGTCTAAAGAACAAACCACGTGGGTTATCAAAAAGGTTCAAGACCAAACCGTAGAATGAGAATTTGAGATCTCAATAAATATCACAACAGACTTACCGAGGTTTCAATCAACTTTTTCTTTAAGAGTCCAGACCGGAAAGGGGTCTCTGAACAAACATCCTTCACATACCTATTAAAGAAAGAGAAACCAATTAATCAAAAAGGTTTTAAAACATAACTATCGAACATGGAATTGAGAATCCATTTGGATAATTTACACTTACCGTTGTCCATCATAATTTCACTTGAATATAGTGTTGCTGCTATAACGCAAAGAAGAAAATGAACGAGTCATTCCTCGAATCACTTTGACAGACCGCGCGTTCCGAAACGCAACACCAAAACAATCAAGCCAGAATTCTTTTTGAGGAAATCAATTATTTTTAATTTTATTTTAAACAAATTAAGGAAAAACAAAAGGAATAATAATCCATTTGGATAATGGTAAATAACCTGTATTTCCAAGACTAATATTATTAAAAATATTTATACGAAAACAATAACTGTCTTTTCGACTATTAGAAACGTTCCGAAACTTGACTCCAGTGCTTAAAAAAAAAATTTTAGATTTATGGCTTTGGATACTTCCTCTTTTGGAAGAAGTCGAGAATAAAATGAGTTAAAAAAAATTATCAACGCCAATTAATTTGGAAAAACAACTAGTAATTTCTACGAGGTATTATTTTTATCAAATGACAAAAAAAACGGTGTTACACTCTTTCTACATACAAACTACATGGCCACTTTTCATTGTCGAAAATAATCAAGTTAATCTATTTTCTATTTCAGTATAAGTCAATGTCACTTGCATTTGTTTTTTGTCATGAAAAACATTTTCCTCAATATTCAAATGATAATTATAATAACTATAATATATACTTAAATATTACATTAATTATGGATCAAGCTGGTGCCAGTGAAGGTGCATCGTATGTTAAATTTATTAGAAGTCAAAAAGGTAAAAGTGTTTTGTTACATGCCGGCCACAGATATAATTTTGTGAAGAAAAATGAGAGTGGGAACACAAATTGGCGTTGCTACAACAAGAATCAATGTAGTACATCTATTACGTTGAATGAGAAAAATGAAATTATAAGAGAAGCGAAGCATTCTTGCATTCCTGATTTTCAACGCAATACCATGGATGAAATAATAGACCAGTGTAAGAAAAAAGTGTGTCAAAACTTCGAACCTATTCAGAAAGTGTTTGAAAACTACATATATAAGATAAAAGAAGAATCGAATTCAATTGATGATGATGATTTGCCAGTATTTTGTACAAAAAGGGACACTCTTTATAGATCCCGACGAAAATATCTAAAAGTCACTGAATGTAAAGATATAACGAAATTAAAACTGCCACACTGTTTAGTGGATAATTTTTTTTTATATGATGATGGTGTGGATGAAAGAATTATAATTTTTGGAACTCCACTGGCTAAGCAACTTTTAATAAAATACAAAGTATATTACGGCGATGGGACATTTAAAGTTACACCGACACCCTTTTATCAACTTTATACCTTGCACGTAGACATTACGAATAATGACGACGATACTGTCAGTTTTGTACCCCTTCTTTACATTCTATTACCAAACAAATCAGAAACTACGTATAGGAGACTTTTTTTAATACTGAGAGACCAATTTAAAATGGATATTACAGTCTTCAAATGTGATTTTGAATTGGCAACCATAAATGCCGTCAAACATACTTATCCACACGCCACTATCAAGGGTTGTTATTATCACTTCGTTAAGAACGTCTGGAAGATGGGTAAAAAAATTGGATTAACTCAAGTTGAAGATGGTCACAAAATAATAAACTTGTGCACACAGTTACCTCTTTTGCCACCAATTCTGATTCCGGAAACCTATCTTGCTGTATGTGATTTGTGTCCCGAAAAACCAGAATTTAACGAGTTTCAAAAGTATTTCAATAACCAGTGGATCCTCAAAATAACAAAGGACATTCTTAGCTGTCACAAAGAAAAATTTAGAACAACAAACGGTGTTGAGGGATGGCATCGGAGGATTAACACAAAAATACCTGCGAAACCTTCTCTTTTCCTGTATGTTCAGCTGTTAAAAAAAGAAGCATATTTTCAAGATCTGAAGTTGACCGGCAATAGTAAACCACAAAAACGTTCATATCTTACTACACTTAAGGATAAAAAAATTGATCAGGTTATCACGAGTTTAGTCACTGATAAAATTTCTGCAATAGAATGTTTGATACGTTTGGCCAAAATTACAAAAACGAATTAATTCTTCTTTGTTCTCTGTATTTGTTATGAAGTCAACTAATAAATTCATTTATTTTTCTGTGTGTCTGTACTTCTGTCTTTATGCTTATCTGTCCTCCTGCTAATCTGGGATTTTGCTATTCCGGGATTTTGCGTATCTGTCCTTCTGCTGCGGAGGGCGAGTTTATGTCGCAAGTCTTAAAGTTTTAATAATATAATAAAGTAAAATAAAATAAGCATGCAATTAATTAAATGGCACGGAAGTGTACAGAAACGCAAATTTTACACTGAACTTAGAACTAATCAGTACTTGTAGAAAAATCACAGAGTATATTTTTATAGTATATGTATACGTAAAATTTGCGTCTCTTATATCGACTATTTAATTTGAATTTGCACTCCGAAATATCTTTCTTTTCTATTGAATAAAATTACTGTTACAAATTGGTGATCATTGTACCCGTGTGTAGGGGTAATATTTATACCGTAGTCTGATTACGTGCTACGTGTGGCTGAAGCCTTCATCTATTAAAAGTGCAATTTAATTATAAGTACAACTTATCAATCATGCTGTGTCATCTTATTTATTTATCATGCGATCTGCTTGCCTGTGGTACCTAGCATAATACACGTATGTACCTACATAGTATTGTCTCGATATAAATGTTGTATATTACATAGCCCATTTACCTTTTAGATAACTATGAAACTATGTTATTAAAATGTCCCCGCAGCTTATAGAATAGACGCTTAATACACACATTATACCCATGGTTCATACTTACCATTTTGAAATTGTGATTGTTGTATGGAAAATATTTTTGTATCAATTTCTTAAGTGATTGGTTTAGACTATGATTTGTATCTTGCAGTTTCGTCGTACGTAACTGTTTGAATGGTGAACAAATGGGAAAGGAGGGCGCCACTTTCTTCGTATTGTATCGTGCTATCCTGCTTACACCTAAAGAAAAATGAGTTCAGTTCCAGAAGACTTTTTTGCCTTTTTTATGTATTTCAAATTATTCCTATTATTATGACGAACAAACTGCAACAAGCTTAGTGTAAATGAATGTAAAGATTAGTTGTTCGCACTGGTTATATCAGAGAGATTGGAAGAGCCGCTTCGCTAAGCGGTTCTTCCAATCTCTCTGGGTTATATAACTTTTGCTGTAAAATTTGACGTATTTATCGTTCTTAGAGGAAAATTGGCTCTAAATACGCGCCGACATAGATTTTATCGATATAATAATTTTAAATATTTTTTAATTTAAGGTTCTTGTAGACCCAAGCCCCTTGGTGGGGACGAATATGAGCTGATAATGACGACTAATTGTAAAGAAGGTTGATTTGTAAAATTTGCATTGAATAAAAACGTTTTGATTTAAAAAAATGGCGTCAGTTTTCCTCGAAGCTTATCTCAACTGTTCGATCAAAACTGATCAAATCCGTAAAAAGTATTTTTTTCTTTAGTGGCATAGCATACTTAGCAAAATTGTCTATTTGTGATTTGTTGACAAATTTAATAAAATAGTCTATATTATTATTCCTGTTTTTATTAATTCTTTATCCTTTCCGAAGACGATCTTAAATTAAATAAAACCGATAAATTTTCTCGGGCCATATCTGCACGGGGAGATCTCATATTTTTGGACAATGGAGTGTTCCGAAATGATGTTTTATAATATAGGTACCTACTTACCTACTTTACTAGTAAAACCACACAGAAAACGATGTATTCTCATAAATTATAATCATTACGCTATGACTGACAGTTTGTTAACAATAGCAAGAGAACACAATGCAAGTAAGAGTTATTATTCATCACCTAAATATTTCAATAGTAACGGAAATCTGGATTTTGACAAACTTAAAATACTTACCACCTAAATGAGTGTTTCGCAGGCTTCTAAATGTCTGAAAATGTCTCTATTTACCTTGATTTAGCAAGTTGTGTGTTCCTATTAAATTTTAAATGCTTATTCAGGTACATAAATATCTAATATCCAGCTATGTTGTCTACTTACATCTTACGCAAAATAAATACCGGAACTAGGCGCTACAAAAGTAAATTTTAGATGTTTAAGCTCTCTGCGCATAATTGCACACGCACGCAATAATAATCGGAAGGAATAATAATTAATCTGTGTGGATGTACTACGTCTTCCAAGCAATTATTGCAATCTGAACGCGGCAATAATGGCCGCCGCCGCCGTGACGTCACAAAACCCGCGCGTGCGCAGTCCCCACGGAGACGCCGGCGCGTGTTTATGTTCTTTTTTCGTGTTTACAAAGTGATATATTTATAAACAATGGCCCATAGGACTCAACCACGGAGGCGAGACTACGAACCCCTTCGACGACAAGGTATGGAAATTTTCTTCGTTGTTTCTGTACCTACTTTACATGCTCAATTCAAGAAGGATAGTGCTGCGATTTAGGTAGGTATACAAGACTATGTTATACAAAGTTGAATAACTGTTCAAGTTGTATGACTAATTGGGATTCACGATGAGTAGGTACAGACAGTCGAAAGTATTTGTTAGATTTAGAAAATTAAGTCTAGTCTGGTAGATGGGCTTTATTGGGCGTGTCGTAGTAAATGTAAGTGCACTTTTTACATGTCCGATGACTGACGTTAGATAACAGCTATTTATATCGCATTTGTGTCAATAATTGAGCCGTATCGTATATCCCGCCGCTTATCTGTCCAGCGGACTTATTTGCCCGTCACATTGTAACCTCCGGGTTCACGGGCTCCGATTCAGATAGCGCAGTTGCAAAATGTAATGCAGATCTGCGGGCCGTGTATTAGGTTCGATTCCTGATTAGACTAAACTGCTAACTTAATAAGACATTTTATTAAGAATATGATATTGAGAAATTCTGTAGTCTGTTATAGGACTTATAGGTAATAATCTAAGAGTAAGTTGAGCTATCTAGAAGAAAGTAAGTTACAGAAGCCAACACATGCGGCTGGGTATTCGGACTTCGAAAGCCCAATTCAGATGCAGCATATTCATATTAATACCTATGCCCAGCTCTAATAAATATTATATCTCGGCACCACACATGGTAGCTGTATTGAAATATATATTTTCACCCTTACTGCGTTGACTTACGGAATACCTATAAGTAATAGGTCGAGATTTAAGGTACCTTATTCATTGCGTTCTTTTATAGGGATAAATAAAATAGGGGTAGTAATTAAACGAGTGACTGTAAATTACAGTTTTAAGTGTCAAAATTAATTAATTTGGGTTATAGAATTACTAAGTGAGCGACTGACTGCGAGGGACTAGAAATCAACAGAACAGCAACTTACAAACATTAATTTGAGTTACTTAAAATACAAAATGAGCAGTTTCATAATATTTGAGCGACCTAATATTTGTTTGAGTGTCAACGTTACGTCCTGCATTTTTTTCAATATTTGGCAAATGTATTTTTTATACTGAGCGTCATTTTATCGTACGAAGTGTTTCGAATACAAAAACAACTTTGAAAAAATTAAAACTCTGGCGGTCCCCGGCCGCTGCCGCGGCACGCTCTCTCCGCTCGCTCGGCTCCCTCCGCTCTGTTATTGACATCAGTCTAACCTAACCTAACCAACCGATTTGATTCTGGGTAGATTTGTTTTTTTTTTAGCCACGCGCCCCATCCCCCGTACCCCCGCTTTGTTTAACGCCCTGACTACTATTATCAAAGCCAGTGACCTTCGTGTTGCCAGTTGCCCTTTCTGTATTTCCAGTCGCTCACTTGGTAATGTAGTCGCTCACTTGGTAATTTAGTCGCTCACTTGGTAATTTTAATATCTGCAATGGATTATTCACAATGCACTTTTTATAAGCTCGTTCTGGATTTTATTATAAATCAATGTTCGTCGTTAGTTTAGTTAATTTTTCGCTTACTCAAATTCATGCCGCTCAAGTTATTAAAACAGTAGGTCATAATCAGTCGCAAAGTTGTTTTTTTATTCGCTCGTTTTATAATTCCCCATAAAATAGTAACACAAATGCTGGCATGAGCGAGACCAAGTGGAAGTTGCAGGCATGCACAGACGAGGCGTTATAGATGCGCATTGACAACGTCAGCTGCGACTTCAGGATGCCAGATGGCCTGATGGTAGCTGTCCAGTGATATGGGCCAGTGCGCCTAACGCTGAAACCATTTCAGAGTCGGCCGTGCCTTTGCAAAGTCACGACTGTTATGGAAAGTCTCTGCTGACTTGTGTACACTTCGGATGGTGCACGCTTGAACGTACTTTCGAGTCTTCCATTAGTCTGCGATGATACAGTTGGAGAAAAAGAGATAAAACTTCATTGAATACATTGTTTAATGAATAAGTTTATTAACCACATTGATAACCTATAGGGTAGACCGGGGACAAACGTAACACTTTTTGTTAAATTACCTATAACACAAAATCTACGCGATTTATCCAAAGTTTGGATCATTTGGTAGTAGGTTAATTTCATTGTCTTTAAGCTTTTATTTTTAAATTACACTTAAATTGCATTTATCGTACCGAAAATCCAGTTTGAATTCGAGGGGTCTCACTGCTACTATTGACCCCTAGTATGGGTCAATTGTAACAACATTTTAAAAGACAATAAAAGAAAGAGTAGATTAATATCACCACTTTTATTTACTTATATGCGTAGTTTAACCACTTATTTATCAGTCTCAATTATAAGGAAACTTGTTTTCATAAACTTATTAAAGAATCAACATGAAAGTTTAACAAAATTAAAATAGATTGTTAGTAGCTTTAAAGAAAATAATAATTAACTTTAAGTAAACACAGGAACGCTTTGGGCCAAATACAACTTCTGAGGATTAATATTAGTTAAATAATGACAGTAAAACGTATAAAAACATAATTTTATTTTTTGTATGAAGTTACAATTGCCCCTGTTACAACCGTCCCTGAATTAAAAAAATATTAAATTGAAAATGGACTTATGACGAACATGATTTGCTCATTAAGCAAACGGATCACTCTAAAAAAATATGCACTAGCAGGAGATTGAAAGTCGAAAATTTGATTTTTCTTCATAAAGTAAAATGTCTTTTGAGCCACGATCAGTTTTTATTCGTTATTGAGGCATCTGGAAAACAAAACATTAAATTTAGAGTATTACCACAACAACACACAACAACAACGTAAAATTCAATTGTTTTTGTTTTATTCGAAAATACATATATGAAATTAATGCGTGTTGGGTCAATTGTAGCACGGGGTTGATTGTACCGTTACAATTGACCCCTTCCCTGCTGTTACAATTGCCCTCAAGTAGTACATTTGACAAAATATGAAATTTGCAAGAAAACTATCGAAATTTAGCAGCGGAATTATCACAATTATGGCAGCCAATCATCTTAGTAACAGAGTGATTACAATGATTTGGCTATAAATCCTTCACTAACTACAAAAAAAGTGCGTAATTCAGAGTAAAAAACTTACCTGTCGTGGTGGAAAAACAAAAATTCCCTCTGAGCACGTCCGTTTCACAGCGAGTGCGCCGCCGATTGGTGAGCAGATCGAGACACGTTAGACGCGTGATCTGGCCGACGTACACATTTAAGCGTTGTATATGTGTGGAAATATCGCCAATGGTGTCGATTCGATGTTGGCCAATGCACTAATCTTAACTAAAATTTAACTAAAATTTAGTTAAGATGTGTCAGATGACATATTTAGCTATTCGGAACGCACGACTTAACTTAATTTTGTATGGAATCTGACAGGACTAAAAATAAGTTGAACTAACGCCATTTAGCTATTCGGGAACGACCATTTATCTGTCATTTTTAGTTCGTTATCTGTCATTTTTAGGTGTTTGTAACTTAAAATGGTCTTAATTTAGTTCAGTTGTTTTAGGTGTAGACTTATTATATTTTGAAGTTTTGAGGTTAACAAACTAGGAAATCGGGTAAAAATTAAATAGTGATGAGTGGCTTCAACCAATCTTCTTTCGTTAATCCTAGATATTTACTGAATCGCTCATCCTCAGTCGTCTTTCAGCTAAAAACTCCATCAATTGTACAAGCAAGAGCATGCTAAGCAGATTACTTTGTATTTTGCACCTTTCTTATGTCCATCGAATAAGGAACAGAATCGCAATCGCGTTGGCCTAGCTTTACCTTCACTTAATAGTACGTGCAGAAGCCGATTTGTTGTACAGTAAGCAGCACATGCGGTTGGACACTTGCACTACGAAATTCACCCCTACTTCTACGGAATACGGGCGCTCTCAAGGTCATAATGTCCAGCCGCATGTGCTGCTTACTGTACAACAAATCGACCATAAGTTCTCTTTTGCAATTTTGTTTTTGTTTTACGCAGAAAAAATATAAATTTCTAAATTCCGAAACTAAAACGGAACGTAACACATACTAAGTTGCGTTTCGTTGCGCGTGCGTTCGATTCACTAACGTTCACTTTATTGCGGATTAAGGTTGCATGACTTTATACCTTTGCCTTTCTGTTGAAAAAAATATATAGCAGGAGCGTGCACAGGAGTGCGTTCTGTGGCTTCGAGCGTAGTTGTTTGGGTAAAATTTAACCCGTTTGAGTTGCAACCGAGCCACTGAACGATCGAGTTGTTTTTATAACCTCAAATATTTGACGAGAGAAAATTCTTCTCCTGTCTCAATTGTTTTCTACTTTTATATACATTACAGACGTATTAGACGTCTGTGATATACAAATTTAACAAAATTATTCGAAAGTAACTACGAAACAAAATGGCGGGCTTTTTGAGTCTTTTGACTTTGACATAAATTGCAAGCTTTAAACGTCAAATAGCTGTCAGAGTAAAAATTAACCATCTCATTAGACGGTTGTTTGGTTGTTTCGCTCTGAGCCACGGAACGGGTGAAACTACGCTCTGACAGCTGTCAGGGTAAAATTTCACCGAGCCACGGAACGGTTAGAGCGCGCACCAGAGCGCGCTCGAGTGCACTCGTACGAAGCCACTGAACGCGCCCCAGAGCGAGATAATGTGTATCCGAACGTTAATCGTGTCAAGATTTGTTAAGTCCTGTCAAAAATGAACTAAAATTAGTTAAGATAAGGCGGGTGCAATACCGAATTAGCCCCAATGTTACTATTGCCCCTTGTTACTTTTGTCCCCGGTCTACCCTACTAATTACTCATACATTGAATTCAACCTCGCGTTAGGTGAACCGTATTACTCATAAATCGTAAGAAACTCTCGGCTATATCCTTGTCGAATAAGCTTGGCTTTTCCCGGAGCAGCACAGTAGGCGTCAAGAAGAAGTCGAACCAGTTCCTCACGTGTTGCGAGCAGTGATGATGGAAGTGTCCGTATTTACAGTCGGAATCTTCAGGCTTCACAACATTGTTCTGGAGCCTGACAGTATTGTTGCCACTACATCTCAATTGATAACACGGGCACCCGGCGTACTTGCGATTGGAACACATATTCAAATGAACATGCATGTTGATGAAGTTCTGTAGCTTCTTTGCGCTCATGTATTCTTCCGCTTGTCGAGGGTATACGCGACCAAAGACAGGCAACAAACTTTCCACGTTGAACAGTATGCGATCGTCTTTGGTTCTCGAGGCGTCGAAGTTGTACCCAATATTCAGACGTTTCCCGTTGAGGAATTCAATGTCGACCGTATGGGTAGACAGCTCCCACAATTTAGTTCGAATGACGTCATACTCGTCGCGCGCGGGCCAAAAAGCTCTCACCAAACTCCGGTAATCTTCAAACTGCAGGAATCTAGCGAGGTGAAGAATGATGTCCAATGGCACAACAATTTCGCCCTCCAAAAGTGGTGAACGCAACACGGTAGGGGCCCTCAAAGCGTTGCATTTTGTTAATTCCATTTTGCTACGGTGTGAACGAACGTGCGTGCGGTTGGCGTGACGGATAAAGTTTGACTAACAAGCTTGTTTTTCACAGCGGCGGCGTAGTAGCGTTCACGCACACATGTATTGTGCGAGTGGGCGACGATAAACATCACGATCATAAACATTCCGCTACCATGGTATTCTGATGTAAAGGACACGTCAAAATTTGTAAAGAAGGTGGTTTTAAATTATTGCAAAAAATGAACGGGTATTCTACGCATATAGGATAAAAGGGTATATTATTACAATTATCAGGATCACTTGAAAAAAAATAATGGATCCTCCGTTTT
Organism: Teleiodes luculella; assembly: GCA_948473455.1. Lineage (NCBI taxonomy): Eukaryota > Metazoa > Arthropoda > Insecta > Lepidoptera > Gelechiidae > Teleiodes > Teleiodes luculella. The sequence continues at coordinate 5,043,553 of OX419591.1, read as the reverse complement.
TTAAAAAAATTGATTCGAATATTGTATGCTAAATAAATAAACGAAAGATCTGGCAATACAATTTATAGGTACCTCTGGCAGTCCTTTCAAACCAATTTTTTCGTCGCGTGGTTGCTTTGAATGCTTTTTAAGAAAGAGATAGGCATAACATAACAATGATCTGTTGTCTCTTTCTAACTTTTTATTAGGATTTGATCCTAATAAAATTTGATTAAATTATATACTCGTAATTATGTGGAAAATAAGTAGGTGTAACTTTGTATTGTAAGTACGAGTACCTATGCCTTATAGTCCGACTAAGGATGTTATTAATACTACGGTAGTAAAATAAATTATAATATCCTTGAGTTCGACTCTGACATATTATGGCATATAGGAGGAGTCAAAACTAGAATGAAAGAGAAAATATGAAGTAAAATGAGAGGACATGGACTTAGTAACATAGTTACACTTTATAGTGTAGTGTAACTATGGTAATACGTCCATGTGAGAGGAGAGCTTTGACACTTCACAATTCGCTTCCAGAGCCGCACAGATTCAGGAGGCTGTATCAAAGATTAGGACTCGGCTCGGCGCTTCGTCGGACGCAGAATCTAACCAGATATTTTCAGTCAGCTGCTAGAAGGTGGGTTAGTGCACGTAAGTACTGTTTGATTGTACCTACTAATATTTTCACTTAGTTATAATATATTATATAGTTGTTCATTATTTATTTTCTTCAATCGAAGCGAAAAATTAACATTTCATTCTCTATTATTTTCTACCTTTCAAATTAATGTTATTCTACGACTATGACTACTAATGAAAAATCATCAACCAGATTGAATTTAGAATTCGATAAATGTATCTGTGCGAGCGAATACTCATGGCGTGCGTTCTATCTACATTTCCGTAGCTTTGCTACGGCCTACGGCAGGGGCGGCGGCGTAGCAGGCGGTCACCAATCTCTGCTTTTTACTATTGCATCGTGGTTTTATAAAAAAGGTTAAATATTCACATAAGTGAAATGCTTTTTAATGAATGGCCCATTAAAGGAACATTAATGTTTTTTTCATTTATCGACTTCAAAATTAAGTAAGACGAGCAATTCATTTAGATTTAAGCATAAAAAAATTATGTCTCCCGTGGGTGTGACCTAGGTACGCTAGACTAGACCTATTAGCTTTGAAGGGATCGTAAAACGTAGTGAGTCCTCATTGTCACTAGGTAATTAATTTACTGGCAATGTTCTGTCTTTTTGCTTTTTAGACACCTACTTATAAAAAGTGAAGATCATGACTTGGATAAACAGAACCTGTTATTTAATAAATTAAATATTTGTTTAGATTACACTAATATTAGATTTGTTTTTTTTTTTATATGTGACGAGAAGGATCGAAAAGAACTGAACCAATTTAATTAAAAAAATATTTTTCAGACCGAGGAAACTAAACTAGTATGGCGTTCATTTTTAATTTAACTTTACTGTATTCTGCGTATCTAAACATGGGGCGTGCAAAATTTGATGGATATTGTGTACCATTAAAATGTACCTACCTATTCTCTATGATGATGCTCGGCAAATTAATGCAGTCTCCGTAGCACCTTATTTATTATAAAGCACCCTATTTTGGTTTCTAATTTTATAAACATTTTCTGAAATGTGATTTAAAAGCATTGTTTGCGGTAGATAGACCCAGAGAGAAAGGAAAAACGCGCTTATTCTGAGTGTAGACCAATATGACGTCATATTATTATTATTGCCTGAATTTTGACTAGTCGATTTCACTACCTAGAGACTTATAAATAGGCTTTAATGGTTACTAATGTACCTATTACTCATATTGTTCCTGGAAAACTACAATCAATACTCAACGCAATTATTCAATCATAAGGACGATCATACCGCCTTCAATCGGGCGATTATCTTCAAGCCTTTAATTAGCTTCTATGATTTCATGCCTACTTTAAAACGGATTTTTTAAAGCAGCCCACTATGAAAGGAGTTTGATTAGTTATCAAATCACAATTTGAATTGTTAATTTAATTCTGTGATGCGATAAGATAATAAATCAAACTCCTATTCAATGCAAACAAACAAACAATATTTTTTTCCTCTTTATAATATTAGTAACTATAAGAGTAGATTAAAACGAATAAATTGCTTGCCCTTGACAACGAAAGTATATAATAGCATATGTTGAATTTTTAAGTGCGTTTAATTATTTTCAAAGTGGCTTTAATTGCATCCCAAAACCAATTCTGATTTAGTATGGTATTTAAATTAAATCATACTGTATCTACATTCTTCGATATAGTACTTACGAGTATAAACAGATAGATAAAAAAAAAAAAAAGTTTTTTTTCTCACAGTAAAATTATGCACCGTGAAAAAGTGGTTGTTTATCCGGAACATTACTAATGAAACTGAACAACTTTGCCTAAGGAAAATAAATTGAAATCTCAAAATTAAAAGAGCGACCAATTAGAAGCCAAGGCCTGAAACGCTCTAGAGTCTGTTCAATAAGTCAGTTTACACGGGCAATTTTGAATAAATCCATTCATTCCACCTTTATGAATTATAATATTGCATACACTTTTAAATTGAATACGTTTTTATGTAAGTATCAAAACTGGTTAATTCATTTATAACACAGTGTTGCCATAAACTATTTAACTATAAAACTATAACTTACCCATGTAAACTGACTTATTGAACAGACTCTATCAGAGTTTTCGCAAGACATTGACCAAATACAAGTTCTAACGAAGTAGAGTTGGACCGCGGTCCCCGGGCTCACCACCAATACCACCATGCCCGGCGGAAGATCTTCCCTTTGGCTCTACATTCTCATACAAAATGACCGGTCACGTGTAAAGTTTGTATGAAAAGTTGAATATTAGGTCCTTACATATGAAATTGCCGTTCAGTATCAAAAAAGTGAAACAAGTTTTTTTTTAATGAAATTATTATTTAATCAATCGAAGTATGCGCCGTTGTTATCTACATACACTTCCGCCATTTTATAGGCAGATCATTGATACCTTTGGAAAAAAAATCCTGGGAGCGAGAGTCTATGAACTGTTTGAAGGCGGTTTTGACTGCCTCATCAGATTTGAATTTTTTTCCTTGTAAAAAGTTATCCAAATTTTGAAAAAAGTGGTAATCGGTTGGGGCAAGATCTGCGTCACCCACCATACCCACCATACGCTCCCAGGATTTTTTTTCCAAAGGTATCAATGATCTGCCTATAAAATGGCGGAAGTGTATCGATAACAACGGCGCATACTTCGATTGATTAAATAATAATTTCATTAAAAAAAACTTGTTTCACTTTTTTGATACTGAACAGCAATTTCATATGTAAGGACCTAATATTATTTATGAGATTTCATACTATATTCCTTAAGGAAAGTTGTTCAGTTTCATGAGTACTACAAATACTTTGCGGATAGACAACCAGTTACATTTCACAGTGGATAAGATTTTGACCACCAAACCATGAACAATATTCGCGAATGACATTTAAGCTAGCATAGTAAAAATAAAATGTCGGTTCTGTCGCTCTACTGCCGTTAACCTTGATATTCACTGACATTTCAGTATGAGGAAGCTCATCCGTTTTATTAAGCTTTTAGTTTGTGAAACGCTATTTACATTGGCGATCGCTAAACGCGGTAAGCTTTGAGTTAGTGAAACGCTTATTACATTGGCGATCGCGAACCGCGCTATCTAGAGCTTATTCTTTTTATTGATCTGCTAAGTCGCCTGAATTTAACTGGGTTGATTTGTCATTCAGACAAACTAACTTCTTTGTAATCCTAAAAGCCTGTCACTTCCCTGACTATGACTGTTTATGATTGTTACAACTAGGTATTTTGCAGCAAGCAAATTTTAAAAATTCTTTAAGAATGATAATGGTGTTATTTTTATTTGCAGTAGATACAGCGGCTGCGGTCGCAATTGCTAGTGTGAAAGGTTTTAGCATAGGTACATGTTCCGTGCATGAAGAAGGTCTGTGAGAGAGTAAGGTTGTTGGATAGAGAAAGATTGATGAGGAACTCCACCTATTAAAACGCCATGATAAGTTATTTTTTACTTTGGGCAGATATAATAGACGATAGAACTTACTTATTAAGTATATGGCACATATTTCTAATAAGCTTTTCTAATAATTAGCAGAATGTTCACTCTATATGTTGACATTGTCATTTCCCAAAAAGCTGAGACCAAGGTCCTTAGGTAAGTACCTACTAGTCCTAGGTACTTACCTAAGTAGGTACCTACTTCAAATCATAATTGAAACGACATGAAGTTTATTTATTACTAATTAAATGTTTCTTTGAAACTTAGTATTACCTGTACTTAATACCAAGTTTGCCCTGTAGGGCTACAGTAAAGGAGAATTCTTATCTCCAAAAAATTTTTTTAGTTAATCGGAAAGCAAGGCAACTATACTATATTATAACCATTCCATATAATAATATCCCTATCATTGTACGATTAGATAGTACCTTATTAAATCCATTATAATACCATCTCAATTATTATTATTATAGCACCGGTAACGGTAATCAAAATTTAGCCAAGTTATTTAATATTCTACTTTAATTTAATTATAAGTATTTGGTGGTTGAACAACTTCCAAGAAAATTAATTACTTAGTTTAATGAAAATGGTAATGCGTGCGTATTATTCTCTACAAGTATCACTCAAATGTTTAATAATAATCTGTGACAGTAACACACTATAGTTATGACATTTGTCACCACACACACGAAAAAAAGGAGGGAAAGATGGGAGGGAAGAAGTATATTGTATTGACCACAGAGAATAGTATTAGACCCATCGTATATATCTCTCATAAAAGCACAACCATGGTCCAAGAAAAAAAGGTCTTACAATTAGACTACGTGACTGACACGAGCCTAAGTCATTTCGGCTATTTATCCTTGTCGAATGCGTGTAATAGACAAGGATGAACAGCGCAAAATGACGTAGGCTCGTGTCAATCACATGGTCTAATTGTAAGACCTTGTTTTCTTGGACCATGAGCACAACTATATTTTTCAACTACTTATAATATAACACAATATCGTAAATATACTACATGCTCTACCTAAGCAACAGCTATTCGTTGATAAACCTACCCAAATATAGCGTGGGTTGACCTTTTTAGCCGTCAGTATTTTATCCAGCTCGTTCCGAAGGCAGATTACAGAGGTTAGTTGGGACACTCCCTTTAATCTGGTAAAACGTGCGTGCCTGCCGTGACATCGGCATGACACATGATTGCCCACATATCTAGATAATAGCTGAAGTATTTAGTTTATAGTCATTGTAATTGTTTTATGGACAGAAAGCAGGATATAGTTTAACTTTTATACTGAGGTTGCTATTAGAATTTTCTAGTGATTTACTCTTTGCTGTAAACTAATTTTTATACGAGTAGGTATTCTTGATTTCAACCTCTTAACCCTTGATGGACTGCAGCATACAGCTTCCAAACTCACTTAATATTGGTAGTTTAAAAATTGTGTGTGAAGTTGACCAACCCGCACCGGGCCAACGTGGTCGAGTATGGCCTATTCGCTCTGATCTTAGGGTAGGCTCGAACCCCTCGTTGGGACATATATGAGCTAAACGACGAAATAAGAAGCTGCCGCTCTCTCTGTTCATAAAACACACTTTAATTAAAAATACTATACAGGGCGTCCCATGGCTATGCCACATGGAGGGAAAGTACCTTAAATATTGTAGATAGAACATTTTACTGAAAGAAGACATTATTTTATTTCTGAAAACCATTAAAACTGCATTAATACATTTTTTAATAATCACATGGTTGAACCGGGAATCGAACCCGCTATACGAGAAAAAAAAGCATCCTGTAGTTTTATCATACCGATCGAAAGGTTTCATCATAAGGATTATTTTTTGCTAGATAACATAGTATCAGAAATGAAAGGAAGACTATGAATTCTAACATTTTTAATACCAAATTTATCAATTTTAGCAAATGCTCAAAATAACCCCCACGCTGTTGAATACAAAGTCGCTCTCTTTCACTCGCTGTTGATTTTTTTTATCTTATTGTGGTGGATATTTAGAATAATACGTCTAAGTTCTGTTTGTAGCTCGTGGACACTTTCATACCGGTTCTTGTAAACAAAATTTCTTACATAACCCCATTAAAAAATATCTAACAGGGTTAGATCTGGCGATCCTGGCGGCCACATCAAATGTTAAAATTCATAGTCTTCCTTTTATTTCTAACACTATGTTAATTAGCAAAAAATAATCCTTATGATGAAGCCTTTCGATTGGTATGTTAAAAATACAGGGTGTATTTTTTTTCTCGTGTAGCGGGTTCGATTCCCGGTTCAACCATGTAATTATTAAAAAATGTATTAATGCAGTTTTAATAGTTTTTAGAAATAAAATAATGTCTTCTTTCAGTAAAATGTTCTATCTACAATATTTAAGGTACTTTCCCTCCATGTGGCATAGCCGTGGGACGCCCTGTATATATTTCAAAAGATCGTTCTGTACATAATACCTACAAGATTTATTATGTTGTTTTCACTTCTAAAAGTAAAAAGATCCGTCTACCAACATTCCGGAAAAGTTTGTATAAAAACCGCAGGGCTAGAATAACCTTTTAACCAACTATTACGACAACAGTTACTACATTAATGACATAAATAATATTAAGGCTACAATCCACCATCTTAAAATATATTGAAAGCATCGTTTAAAATAACTCTTTGTTCAGAGTGATATTCCTTTGATTTTTTATCAACTAGCGGACGTCTAACTAAAGTGTTCGATAAATGTTTGGTCATTCAAAAGCTAAATTATCTATTTACGTTACTTTCTAAATATCCGTTTCTATTGTTCTCCCAAAAAAATACAAAAAGATAATTTAATGTTTAATGATGTAATTATTTTTTTACAATTTATAAAAAAATAAACTCTTCCTGTTAGCTGTAATCAAATTAATATACGAAAAAGCTAAAACTAAAAGCCATGATTAGAACAACTTCATTCCTAGATCGACATTGTAGCGTCTTAGGTATACTGTAGAGTTTGCATCGATGGTTAACAACTCCTTTGATTTGGGACTGACTGTTATGCCCACATATATGTCGTTTATTTAGAAAAACTGTATTTTATATTATTTGAATACTTGTTTGACTCTTCTATGTCTATGGAATACTTTGTAGAAGCTAGACGCATGATCTGATGTTGAAGACCTAAAATACTGAATACCTAAATCAGTGTTACCAGTATAGTCTTATTATTTAGCGAGGAGCTCTGATTGTGGTGCATCAAGTGCAGGCAATCGTTATTGTACATATGCATCTGAAAGTAATAGCGCCAAAAATGAAAATTGAATATCATTCTTAGCAATATCGCTTTATCGCGCAACTGCCCATTAGCTGTGTGTCTCGCCTTTACCCCACAAAGTAAATCAGTGCAAATATAGGAGTTGTTCATAACGGAAGCCCGGTTACCGGCTGCCCGCGCCCACTTCCGCTGCCCTACCCAGGTCGACGCTACCCATTATCTAGCCACACAAGTTTTTTTCTACCCACACACTTTGATTTTTATGACGGCACGTCGCGCTGTGTTATACGCGCATTTTGCGGGTTCTTTTATAATGTTTGACCCAAATATTTGGGCCAAATAGCATTTTAATCTAATTCGTGCTGATTAGATTAATACTTATCTTCGTGGGAATAATGATAATAGAGACATCAAATTTAAATCATCAAAGCTATTTAAACAGCAGAATAAATAATGTACAGTAGCTAGCACATGCGGCTGAACATGTTGAGCTTGAGAGCGCTGGTATTCCGTAGCAGTAGGGGTGAATTTTGTAGTACGAATTTCCAACAGCATGTGCTGGGTTCTGTAGAATCTCCGTAAAATATGAAAGGGCTTCTTGAATAAAGTCACTAGCGATAAGCAGCATTGAAAAATAGCATAATGTATGTGCAGACCTACTTATATTAATAGCGTGCAGCACAGATAATATAATACTAGTTACACTAGTCTTGCAGTAAGAAGTGTATGGTATTGGGGTGTGGTGTGGCGTGTAGCCAGAATTGGTATCTCGGGCAATATTTTCTAACCCCGTTTTCTCCACACTTGGTAAGTACATCCTTGTTGTAAACTTTCAACAACTTCTGGAAGTCTTTAACTAAACAGGCTTCGCGCTTGGCTCCGCTGTTGGAGTGCCTGAAGCAAATAAACCGCTGACTGTTACCCAGGTGGACTAATGGGGTGAACCACGGGTTGGGACTGATGTGGTGTTTCTTTGACGTGGGAGATATTCTAGCAGAATCTTTAGTTAAATTTCATTACGAGTCCAAAATATTTTTTAAATCACATGAATAACGCCAGAAATAACTGAGTAACTTAAGTACTAAAATGTTTTGTGATATGAATACTTAAAGATCTTATACAAATATGTAGTACTAGCTTTTCGCCGCGGCTCCGCCCGCGTTATCAGTTTTTCCCGTGGAAATGAGGCAAATTTCCGCAGTAAAAGGTAGCCTATGTTATTCAGGGTGAATGTAGCTTTCTAATGGTGCTATAATTTTTGAAATCGGTTCAGTAGTTTTCGAGTTTATTCATTACAAACATACACACAAAAATACAAATCTTTCCTCTTTATTATATTAGTATGATTAAATACTAAGTATATATAATTTTTTATGTTCTGGTTTAGGTTTTATACTGTATGTATATTAACATTATGATTGTATTAGTATAATACATTTTGTATCTGTTATTGGTATACTTATAGTTATTATTAGTAAGTATTATATGGATATAAATAAGTAGGCACTTTCGTTTTTGTGTTTCTTTAAACGACTAGGGTAGAGTAGAACACAGGAGTACCAGCCTTCATCTCTCTTACAAGGTTAGCTGGCAGAAAACTCATAAATTTAGTTAAACCACTAAACTTAACTTTGTATAACACTTTTTTCTGTACTTGATTTTCCTGTCTGTTTGTATACCTGCGTAGTCCACTGCTGGACCTCTCTTATAAGCGCGCCACTTGATCTTTTGCGGAACACTGCTGCGTTACGATCGTAGCTTTATATAACTAACTAGCCATGACCACCCAGTTTTACCTTTCCTTTTACTTCGGCCACAGATCATACTAGTCTTCGGCTAAAGTTTTGCGTTTAGGTCATTACCACTTCCAATTTAGTTACTTACCTCACCTGTAACTTTAGGGTTTTTTCATCTCGGATTTTATCTATCACTAAAGAGATTTCCATCCCATCCCTGCATAGCCCTCAGCAAAACCTTTTTAAAACTTTAGTACACTGGCACCATAGACGTTCATGTTCCACTAAGTTGTAATGTATGGAACTGTAAGAGCGTCGGTGGCCAGGTGGTTAGGGCCATTGACTTCCATTCGGAAGTTCGCGAGTTCGAACCTTGACACGTACCAATGTGTTTTCGAATTCGAATTCTATGTACGTTTATTCGACGCTCTTACGGCGAAGGAAAACTTGAGGAAACCTGCACACACTTGTGAAGTAATTCAAGGGTTGTGTGTGAGGTTGACCAACGCGCACTGGGCCAGCGTGGTCGACAAAGGCCTATTCACCCTGATTTCAAGGTAGGCTCGAGCTCCTCGGTGGGGACACATATGAGCTGTCAATGATGTATGAGACAGGACACACCGCTTGCGTAACGTAGATTAGATATGCGTGTAGACGTCAAGTTCCGTACACTAAACTCAGTGGTACGTACACGTCTACGCTTACGTGTACTCATCCGGTGTGCTCCAGCCTTAACTTGCCAACTAACCCATGTCCATGTTTCGGCACCATAGTAAACAATTCATTTTACATTAAGCTTTTAAAAGTCAGGGGCGCGCTTTGACCGCCCTTATTAAAATGTATGGCAGTATTAATGTACCCAATAATGTACTTACTTGTGGTATTGATTGACTAAGTATCGATTGGATCGCATTCGACCTTGCATGTCATAATCAGTGACAAAATATAGTGATATAAAAGAAAGCAAATGTTTGTCAAATAAAAGTAGGATAAACGTTTTGATGATAATACATATTACGCTTGTGTCAAAAAGGTAAGTACATCCAATCAAACTACAACGGACTTGACTATGCTACTCACTCGTATTACATTTTCTCATGATTTGTTCTAAAGAAATAAAACAGAAAGTAAAGAAACCTAATTAGAACATCTACAACTTTAATTAATCTTAACAATTCAGGTCTGCTCGACCGGTAAATTCAATTAGTTGCCAACCTTATCCAGTTACGATAAAGTTTGTTTTAGCTCTTTAGGAAGTAGTAAGTGTTTAAAAGGTAGTACATTATGAATTAGCCAATACAGGGCTGCTTTTCACAGTGAAACGAGTTGCTTTATTTCTCTTCTAGTAATAGGTAAAATAGGTAAGCATGCTTAGGGTTGCGGGTTCGTAGTTTGAGCTCAATTTGTAAGTACAGTTATTTTATCTCACTAGTGCAGGCGAGCTAAAGGACATCATTCACGTTTCATACAATGTTGGACCAAAAAATTAAAAATGCCGGCCAAGGCAAAAAGGTATATTTTTCGGATAGAACACGTCGTAGTTTCTATATTTCCTTACTTTTTTTTACATATTCTTTATATTTTTTTTATTTTTTTTACTTTTTTTTATTAATAATAACCAAAAAAAGTTGATGAATGATCATTATTATTCATCATAATAATACTTTCATATTATATTTTTTAATTATATTAAACAAATACATACTTAATCCAAGTGGGCCCCTATTATAATAATAATAAAAAAAGTTAAACTACATAAAATAAAGAAATATAATATATTCAATACAATATGACTACATGCGCTGTGACATGCGTCAAAATAATACTTTTATCTAACATTTTTATTATTTAATTAATAGCTTCTAACAATACAACTATGGGGTGCACAGGATTAGTGTCATAGTAAAAGAATACAGGAATTGTGTGTTCTACCCGAAAGTTATACTTTTTTCTGCTGGCCGGCACTTTTACTTTTTTGGTCCAAAATGAATGATACCCTTTGTAGTGTAATGCATATAGACACGCGCTCTTGTGTGCGTACTACTAAACCACAGATTAATAAATAGTTTTAACGTAAACGTGACTAACTAAAGCCCGCTCTACTCTACACACTCCAGTTTTGTCGAGAGGCCAAACTTTTGTCGAAACACGAGACATTGGCGTTCACACGAGACCGCTACTCCACATTCTTGATCCGCTCAGTTGACAATAGGCTCTCGTACGGGGTGGGCGTCATGTGCCGCTCGCTACTTCGCTGCAGCGCATAACTATCCAGATATGAATGCAAATCGGTAATTACTACGAATTACTAAATATTGCTTATGAGGAAACTGAGAATCTCTTAGTTTTGAAATTTATTTCATGTAAATTACCAAAATTGATATATAACTATTAATTAAAAAAATATATGTTTAAGGCTCTTTAATCATATACCTATTTAATTATTTTTCTTCATGCTAAACTAAGAGTACTTAACAAACATACATCTATATTCACAAACTTTCGCGTTTATAGTATTAGTATAGTAGGATTATAATTACAATCTATTTAGACATCCCTGAATGAAAAGTACCTAATTAAAAGACGCTGTAAAAAGCAAAGCAGAACGGTAAAATAATTAAATAACGTGCGCTCACTACGGCGAGACTGTTAGCCAACTGGCATGAGAGGCATCGAGAATCTGGAGCGATAGTTTTGCCTATACACAAATCTTGACAAAACTCCTTTGATGTACCGACACGGAACGGATAGACGGCCAATATACACGAGACATCTCCAACATAGGCCAATACTCCCTCTACACTCTCGTATTGGCCATGTCTCGTCTAGTTTTGTCGAGAGTGTAGTGCCCGCTTAAGCGCTACGCACACAAAAACAATGTGTATGTACAATATTTTAATGATGAATCCCTACAACACTCATATTTGACTTGACATTCATTAACTTAATAATTATTAAGTACGGATTATATTAATGTGTGTATGTATATCAGCTTTCTAATATAGTAGAGGGTTTGCTTAGTTTGCGAACGTTTGGAATAAATTATGTAAGATCACGATGCGAGATGTCCCCAAACTTTATTTATTCAGAACACCCCACCCCACGTGCGCCTTTCATTTTGACTTTGCCTGAGGGAATAATATATTTCTATAATAGTAAAAAAAACCTAACCATAATATTTCCAGTCGTTTTTATGTTAAGAGCTAACAAATCATATAAATATTTTTTAACATTTGTATCTATTAAATAACGTACCTAATAGGTATAACTAGTAAAAAAATTATAGGGTGTGTGAAAGGGTGTTTGTGTGTCCATCTGTTCGTCTGTCACGGCAAATTTTCTCCGAATTAACCGATTTGAAGTTTGTTATTTTCACGTCTTTATTCAGGCAACACCCCTGTTGAAACAATGGCTCTAATAAAGGATACGTTAACGTTGTATAGCGCTCGTTTGCGTCGTAAACCAGCCGTATGTTAGTCCCCTTTTAGTTTCACGCTTGCCATGATTGAAACCGAAATATCAAATACCACAAAGGACATAAGCAATTAGGTGCGTTCAAAGCTTGAGCTTTCATGCAAAGAGCCGTCCTTGCATCATAAATCAAAAATCTTTGAAGCATAATATTAACTTGCAGTCTACAGTACCTACAAGATAACGCAGCATAGAGCACTAATACACAAAAATATGTTTTATGTTATTCAACATCAGTTTGTTCAATTTCAGTCGCAAGCAAAAAATAATAAATTATTTATACAGGGTGAAAGTAGTGGCTCAGCAAATACTGAAGGGTAATGCCCATTTAATGGTTTTGAGTTGCGTATAAACACGCTCTTGTGTGCGTACTACTAAACTGAGCGCTACGCACTCAAACACAATGTGTAGGTTACACAAAAGTATAGCTCGCCTGCACTCGTGAAAAGTGCGTGAAAACATCTGTATTGTACCAACATTATAAAGAGGAAAGATTTGCTTGTTTGTTTGTTTGCACCGATTTTAATGAAACTTGATATAAATAAAGAGTAGACATTGTGGAAGGACACGGACTACCTTTTATCGCAGGAAAATTTCGATTTCCTCATTTCTACGGAAAAAAAATCTTACGGGCGGAGTCGCGGGGCGAAAAGCTAGTAAGTAAGTACCTATATTGACTGCATACAGAGACAAACACAGAACTTCCGAAGAAAGCCCTTATCTGCTCGAAGACTGAACATGTTTTTTTTTTCAGTTTTTGCCAAGTTGTCACTTTTACCCTCATATGTACCTACAGTGACAAGTTACATACATTTTCGGGAGCATAAACAATACAATACTCAACTACAATCAATATATATATATAAATCAATGCCACCTATGTAATTTTATAATTCAAGGGTCTCACCTATCCAAGCCAAATGTTTAGGCTTTGTTCGGATTATTTAGTAGATGGTTTGTATGAAGTTTGCACAAAATCGGTCGAGCGGTTCTTCATTTACACGTACCAGGATGCTAGTATAAAAGCCTTTAAAAAGATCGCCCTAAATCTAACGCTCCTTGTGACTGTACTTGTACTGCCGAAACAAAAATCTGTGACAAAACAAAAATCCGACGAAACAAAAATATGTATTGTATGGAAACTCTATCTATCAAACGCTGGAATGCCTGATAGTTTCCAGAATTTTAGTACAACTCAATATTTTAAAATCCAGTTTATATAGACATTAGTGTCGTGTCACGTTCAGGTTTCACGTTTTTCCCTGTTATTTTTAATTAAGTATTGTAAAAGATACCAGTTAACGGGATTCGTTATTCTGTTATGTAACGGCTCTCCAGACGGGGTAGCATGGAATTAAATGATTGACAAGATATGATTTTGTTATGTATATTTTTAGAGCGTATTTGGCCAAGTGGCTGGGACCGCTGACTTCTATTCAAAAGTTCGCGGGTTCAAACCTCTGCACGTTATTCGACGCTCTTACGGTGAAGGAAAACATCGTGAGGAAACCTGCACACATACACACACCTGCGAAGTAATTCAAAGTTTGTGTATGAATTTGACCAACCCGTATTGGGCCAGCGAGGTCGACTAAGGCCTATTTTATTTAACCCTGATTTCAGGGTAGGTTCGAGCCTCTCGGTGGTCGACATTATATGAGCTGATAACGGGCTTTGTTTGGACAGTTAAATGTGAGATAATCTCTTGCCACAGAGCTATATGCATGGTGCACTACATTCGGTTTTTTTTTTTCAATGTTATTGTTTCGTATTGAAAAGTAAAAGCCTATGCTACTAGTGTAACTAGTATTATATTATCTGTGCCTACGCCGAACAGGCGAGTTTCATAGAATGAAAGAACAATGAATGATTAAGAAATATATTTTTAGTAAGCATGCAAAATAAAAATAATTAGAATAATGTAATGCAATTTTATTTTATTTGATTATTGAAAGGTAAACAAAAGGCATAGTAATTACATTTTATTGCACACTTAAAAAAACAACAATTGTAAGAAAGTTTACAGGAAAGGCAAACTTATACACGAGTGAGTGTGAATAAAAAATAATAATATTGAGAAAGACGAGAAATACAACTTAGCTATCTATATAAATTTAAATAAATGCATATAGGTAATTATAACAATAATATAATAATATACTATAAGTATAATACATTTTACTACCTGAATTTAAATATAGCTTTGTATTATTTGCATAATGTCTTTATATCATTCTTGCACAGTGTTATTTACTTACATTTGTATCGAAACTCTTGGAAAAAAGAAATTACACGTGAGAACCCACGGTACTGAAAGCTAGTTTTACACTACCACCAACGCTGCATTGTCTCGTAGCAAGTTGTAGTATAGTTAGCGTTATTTATCGCAGTGTGAATGGGCTTTCCAGCCGCTATTGAATGGTATTGATTTGTGTTGCAGTGGGAAGTGAGTGGTGTTGTCCACGAGAATTGACCTCAACCCCTTTTATTTTCGTATAATAACAAGCTAGTAGAGTACGGACTTACTAACCAGCTGCTTTCCCTTGCTTTCCATGGTTTGTAACCTATGTTCACTTTCGAAACCTCAAATCGAATTATCTCTGGGAAAATATCAACCTGAAAGAAGTGATTTTCTTTTACACTAGTATATTTTGCACATCCGCCTTTTCTTTTCCTCTGTGCAACTACTCTCGCCTAAAGGTTGCCTAGAAGAAATCGCTTAAAACAATAAGGCCGCCCATTGCATTCTTTTTTTTTCCCCTGCAACTTTATAAATGTATTTTGGGCAATAAAGAATGTTTGTATTTAAAAGAAGGCTAAACAAACACACTTACGCATTTCCACCGTCTGTCGTGTACCTACTTACTACTTATTCAATAAACTTCTAACAAGTTTTCCAAACCGTCGTCGTTACTTGTCTTATGAACAATTCAAATTAAAATCAAGCTCCTAATTTGATCTCCAGCCATTTCCTTCAAAAACACAGTGTAATGCTAGTCTGTTAATTTTTTTAGTTCTTAATATTTAATGGAATGCTCGTACCTATACCACTGGGCGGTCACTCCATACAGTAAACGCGTTTTGACAACCTACTTCTTTTTGAATATCAACTACAAGTCAATGGCGCTAGGCGCTATGTAAAACACCCCCGAACACCACCGGCAGAGTCCCGCGGTGAGTTTCCTTTCTGTACGGGTTAGTACTAATATTTTCTTCTTTGCCTATATAGTAAAAACAAAGATTAAATATGCCACAAGTCCTTAACTGACTAAATCGAAAATTAAAAACATTAAGCTCGGACAGAGACTCGATCCCGCGTCAACATTCCAACAGAGCTTTTATTCTGTTCACAAAGTAATTAATAATCAACGTTCTTAATTTGTATGTTCAACATATATTTATGAAAAATCATTATTTTCCGTACATTTCTTCATAACGACGCTGTACCCATGACAAGATAAAGGGACAATAGAAAGGAAAATTCAATTATGCCCGCAATCTTCTTAAAACAATTTTTTTTAACATTTCAGTGGTTTGTTTTGTTTTTATTAGATTTGCAAAAAGATTGTTTTTTTTTTGTAATATAATTTTACAGGTAAAATATTATCATGTTTATAGAGTTTACAGATAGCGCTTCAAAATGCACCAAAAAAAGTGCTAAAAAAGTGCTACGAAGATGCTACGAAATGCTACGAAGTGCTACGAGTAAGACAGCAATTTCCTTCAGATTTAGAACAAAACTTCAAAACAAAACTTCATACATTCTTACAAACTCATAAAGTGGTTTGATCGCTCACTAAGAAGCTTTATCTACGAGCTTTGTAGCAACTGCTACGGCACGGCTACGGGCTACGGCTACGGCAGTCCGCCCGCGTAGCTACGAAAGGGCGATCGTCCGCCTATCTCATATCAGAATGCACCGTGTTTTCGTGTTCAATATTACTTTTAAAACTCTTATCATTCAAATTAAACTATTGAAATCATGCAGTGGGAGTGTTTAACCTGTGTACTCTCACACTCGGAGTGTATTTGATGGTAAACAAAGCGGTTATTGTATAATTCATTGTCATGTGGTGAATTTGCACATACATATAAATAGTTAACTAGGGGAAAATTCAAGTTAGTGCATAACAAGTCTCTTATTATAATAATATCACTTTAAGTTATGAATTAAATAAAAGAATAAATTTAAGATGACATTAGAAAACAAATGTGTCATCTCATCATACATAACACAATTTCTGATTAAATCTAAGGGTTTATTAATAAAATCAACATCTTTTCGTAAACATAAACTAAACGCATTTCGTATTAAAATTATTGGATGGAAAATGAAACTTCACCAACCCTTTCAAAACGACCTAAGTTTTTTTTTTAATAATCTATGTTTTATGATTTTTTTGGAATGTTAGAATAATAGACTCATTAGGAAATGGTTATCATGGTTGTAACAGAATTCGTAATATGAGAAATGACAGAGGTTCTCGGAACTCTTGCAATATAGACCTTCATTCTTTGGTCTATTTTTATTTTACCTTTCAATTTGAATACACATTTCAGTTTTTGCGATGTCTTTATTAAAACTTTAGTATAGGGATAATAGCTGACTAAGGAAGTATTTTTTAAATAAATATTTAATTATCATTAATAAATATATGTGTACGAGTACTGCTCTTATCTCTTATCGGCGAATTTAAACGGCTTAATTATATGAGATACCCTGTGGTTCGCGCTTTAAAATATATCTAACTCATCTAACTCTTCCATTGGCGTATGAGGCAAATACCTGTATACTACTATTTGGTATTCTGTGGTATAACTAACAAAAAGTACATACCCTTAGTCCTTACCCACCTAACACGTGCGGAGATCATAGCAATAACTGTCTTCGGCTGGTTTACATGCATTAAGTAGTTTAGTAGATTAGCAATTTTCAACTAAATTAGCCACGAAACTTTTAGTCACTGTTTACACGACAATAATATAATATAATATAATATATACATTATAGCTATGTATGTGTCGGGCTTAAAAAGGGTTGGAGGTAGTTTCCGTCCGATGCTAAGCGGACCGGTTGCTATGCCAACTTTCCAACTTACGTAGATAACTAGTTAGCTGGCCTTTCACTCTACATATAAATAGATCGTTAAAAAGCGTCCTTTTTTCTCTAATATGAAAAATAGTCATAAGATAAAACGTTTGTTTAAATGAAAATAAGTAAATAATATATCAATTTTGGTCCGAGTTTGTCTAGATTGCTGATTGATATTTTTTACATTGACTAAACTACACTATGACTACATTATATTATATGGCAAAATGACACTTCAGAGTCAGGATAATAATATTGTAGTTTAAAAGGAAAAGAAGTGTCCACAAAGTTTACATAAAGCTACCAAATAATATGACAAAACATTAAATACTCGTCTATTGTTTATTAAAATGCGGGTTAAAATAATGTTTTTAAGTTTCAATTATTTGCGTTGAGAGCCGTAAAAATGTGTCCTTTTTTTTAATTTCCAACTAAAATATGAACATAATAAAATAGTAATAACTTGCAAATTAGAGCTTTAAACAAAATATTTATTTACGTTACTATTTTCTGCCTAGCTATATAAGCATAAAGAAAAAGAACTGAGAGGTAAGATGTTTTGTCACGCTCATCAAGAGTAACGTAAGAAACCGCCATAAACTCGAATAATCTCTAAGGAGATAATGGGTACAGACGGGAGCAACCTGAAATTGTGCCGCTTCTGCGCATTAAACTAAGAAGTACTAAAAGACAGTGTACTTTGGGTGGTAAGATATTTCGTAGGTACTGTGGCGTGTATGTGTCCTACATGCTGGCAGCCTCTTTCCGCGTTTCTAGCTTTATAAATGTGAAGAGTAATATTCATTTTAATTTGGTGGATGCCATTCAGACGGCCGCAGCCCTCGCTGCAAACCGGAAGATCTATTTTTCAATTCCCAAAGCTTTGATGTGATATTCTTTATTAAGTTGCTGATATTTGCTCTATTTCAATTCCTTCCTAGTTTTCTTTGCTTCCACCATTAGGGCCGGTTCGTACAGTACTTTCACAAGTTAGTCATTAACATCGCTTGATGACAAATATTGTAATACTCGTATTTGTACTATTTTTGTAGTAATAGGTATATTTTTTTTTATTTCTCACTTACAAACACACACTCAAACTCACTCGGCTCAGCGATCCAAAATGGATCTGTGTCTCCGAAACGAGAACACGCCACTTGTACCGATCGGATCTTATGCAGTTTGCCAAACGTGATCTTGAGGCTCCCGGAGATTAGTTTCCACCACGTCGCCATGTCGTCGTAGCGCCATTTATTTCTTTACTTTTCAGCGTACATTTAAAAATATTCACCCCAACTTTATCACTTTACCGTATAAAATCCTGTTTGCTCGCATGAACACTTAATACCTCAATGTGACACAAAAATTGTTAAGCATTGTGGAAGAAGGTAAGCAATAAAATTATTGGAACCGGTGCGGTATTTTTATTAAAAACCGTTCAAAATAATATTAAATTATAAGTACACATGAACATATATTTCTAAAAAAATTATGGAATGACTAGTTTCACGTTAACAGTTTTAAATAATTTTGAAAACATATTCTAATATTATTCCCGTCCCATCAAGATTTTTTGTTCCCATTGTGGAAGAAGGTAAGCAATAAAATTATTGAAACCGGTGCGGTATTTTTAATTATGGAATTACTAGTTTCACGTTAACAGTTTTAAATAATTTTGGAAACATATTCTAATATTATTCCCGTCCCATCAAGATTTTTCGTTCCCATTGTGGAAGAAGGTAAGCAATAAAATTATTGAAACCGGTGCGGTATTTTTATTAAAAAACCGTTAAAAATAATATTAAATTACTAAGTACACATGAACATATATTTCTAAAAAAATTATGGAATGACTAGTTTCACGTTAACAGTTTTAAATAATTTTGAAAACATATTCTAATATTATTCCCGTCCCATCAAGATTTTTCGTTCCCACCAGTATCTTAGACACGAACTCTACTACCAACGATCGGAAGTTATCAAACAAACTTTTTATCACCAGCGCAGCGGTTGCTTATCAAGAAGTCTCAATTTTCTTAAAAATTTTGCCCTTTAAAAGCAAAAGTTACATTATGATACAGTTTGAGTTATACTAATTAAATAGATTTTTAGATAAATAGGTGCTATTAATTTATAATTGGCAATTGTCACACGACATTATGATTTAATCAATAAAATGAGGAAAGGAATAGGGTAAAATTACAAATCTATCCAAGGAAAAAACCTGTGACGCAAACCAAAATTGACGGTACGGAAATTCAGCGGTTAGTTAGGTTGAGGTTGGTCATGATATTGATTACTATTTTAAGAGTACTTAAATCTTTAAAGTATTGAGTTTTCGTTAATAATCCTTGTTAAAAGTGAACTATTAGTTGTAAAAGCTTATTTTTAACAAGGATTTGTTTACAACTGGTAACGATGCGTTCCGAATAAATTTGCGCTTAGCTAGGTTGATAAAATAATAATAAAAAAAATCCTGTAACATTCACTTTATCAGACTATTGTAAGTGTAATTTGTTTGTACAGAGAAAAGATTTGATAGTATGTTTGCATTGAATAGGTTCCGAAACTACTGAACCGATTTTAATAAAACTTGGATTATACCTTAAATAGAATAGATCTTAAGGAGTAACATAGGCTACTTTTTACCGAAGCAAAATTCCATATTCCTTTGATAATTTAAACAAGAATAGTGCGTCCAGTGCTATAGTATGGTAGGCACCAGGTAGACGACACGGAAGTGTTTAGTACCTAGTATAAATATAATATACTAGTACATTGTCTCTTTCATTCATATGGAAATCGAAAAGGATGGGGAGATAAATAAATTTAATTTTGATTGAATTATATTTAAAATAAGCAGCGCAGCTGTCAAATTTAGCTTAATTTAGTCGGGATGTTTTTAAATTCCTGCTAAATCACGCGTAAAATCGAAGTTTGACAATCACCAACACCACCTGTCATAACAAAAAATTTAAATGATTCACATTTCGGACTAAATTTACTGGCTACGTAATGAACACGCTTCGTGTAATAGCCCCTACGTGTGATTGTCAAATTGTATGTAACCATGCTGAAGTAATTTGTTGATTTCCGCCTGCAAGGTTCATATGGTCGGATATTAGGTATTGGCGTGCGTCCAACCGGGAAACCGGATATATGACCAACGTGCTCAGTGCACACCCGGTTATGAGTTGGCAAGCCAGGGGAATAATTGGGATGAATATTCAATTTAACTTCATATAATTAGATAAAATTATACAAAAGAGAGACTGAAACAAAGAGACAGTACAGTGGTAGCAATTTTATATACGTAATGCATAGACATGTGAAGTATTTGTAACAAATAGGTTCACTTTTGGTAGATAAACATTATTGGATAACACCAGTGAATTATATTATCTGCACTAAATTAAATAACAATCTATCTAGTAGGTTTCTCGTAAAGAGATAACAAACATACGAACCTCCTTTCTATTCTCCTCTATTCTATTCTATTCTCCAACCAAAAATCTACACCCGGGCGCCCTTTCTTTAAAAAATGTAATTTTATCTCCAGTGAATAAATTTTGATGAGTTATCGTTGTTGTATGAAATAAAATATAATACTAATGACACACATAAAATGATAATAATATAATGAAATGTAGCAAAATAACACACTTTCATACGTACCATATCGTACCATATTACATGAAGTGAAAGATAAATAGGTACTGTGAAAAAGTAAAACATAATACATACCTAATTACTTAAGCTTCATCCATAATACATGGTATATAAAACTCGAGAGTGAGTGTACCGATTTTAATTATGTTTGTTTAAATGAATTCGTTATAATATAGTTCTGTAAAATAAAAGTTATATGTATAAACGAAACAAATTTCCCAATACAATAAAAATAAAATTACTGCTATGCAGAAGAAAATACACGGATGCAATTTTCAGCTTATATACTCGCTCAATTTAGTTGCACAAAATCTGATATTAACTGCACAATTGTTTTGCAATGCACACTAAATCAAGATCGTATTTTCATTGAGTTTAAGCAAAGTGGCCCTCACACCACACACACTATTCCTTTAGTCGTCGCCTTGTACTACGACACCCACAATTCCAAGGTGAGAACCACACATACCGTAAAAATACAGTAAGATATTTGTTTTGTCCTTTTATAATGTCAATGTTCAACTTTATCGCAACAGAATGTTCTTTTAAAAGGACAGCAGTTGTATAAAAAACACACAGGCATTCTCTCGTGTTTATTTCATACAGTTGAAACATTTTATTATTGGATTCTATTATGCAATGCATTACTAGGGGCCGTTGAGTAACTAGTGTACAAATAAGACATCATAGGTACTTGATTTGTGGTAGTAAACTTATAATTAGTTTTTGATGGTATGTAATTACTTGTATCGTAGTACGAGTGTACCTTTCTATACCAAACATATTATTAACTCTGTGCATTTGTTTAACACTTAGATTATAAAGATAGAAAATCAATTATTATGTACTAGCATTTCGCCCCACAGCTCCGCCTGCGTTAACAGTTTTCCCATGAGGATGAGATATTTTCTCGCGGTAAAAGTTTGCCTGTGTGTTATTCTAATGTATAAGCTATATTATTGTAAAGTTTCATTAAAATCCATTCAGTAGATTCGCGTGAAAGAGTAACAAACATCCCTACTTCCATCCATAGTGGTAACTCATTCCCACGGGAAAAACTGTTCGCGTTTACAATATTGCAATATTAACGTTTTAAGCTTTACGTCTATGGTATAAATTTGTCACAGTCAAACCTCATTCTTTTTGATATTCTTCAACACGGAAAGTCAGTTAAGCAAATTGAATTTAGGCGCAACATTCATTAATTTGGAGAGCGACTAATCCAATGATTGATAACAACACTGACCTTTCTGGCCACTGTCTTTGTTTTGATTGCTATTATTGTTGCTAGAATTGATTTCATTCGTATACATTCAATTTGAGCTAGATGCGTATCGTCACCCTGCTGAGAAAACCTCGTAAAAGACAGCTTTTGTCTAATTCATTTTTTTTTGCAAATTGGGCAAAAAAACGCGCAGTATTTGCACTATACAACTTACGCATTTGTTTTAAAGCTATAAAGATAAATAACTAAAAAACAACAGAATTCATATTTACCTATCATACTTTCTCTGCATTAATTTAGTTTATTATTCACAGGATAACAGTACATTTTTTTTTAAGGGAACAACTTTCCCACTATGTCATTTTACTGGCTGACGTCAAGGCCGGTTGCTAAGGGTAAACTGAAAACAAAATGGACGAAGATGACGTATGAATGATGAATGAATTCTAAAATTGCATATTTGAATTTAGAAGAAAAAGAAATGGAAAATGAGTTACACTTATTTATTCTGTGGTTTGTGGCCTTAATAGGTACCGTGACGTAGTTTCTGGTATTACTGATATTACCTATTAGAATTATTACCTACACCTAGCCGCGTTGTTGGTTAAAACACATTTTCCTCAAAAACTACTTTGGTCATGTGTTTATTTGGTCAAAACCGACTTTCGTATTAGTTAAAGAAAATACGCCAAAAAAATGAATAATGTCAGTGCAGTAGTGACAAGATTTCTGCTTGCCATTTTGATGGCATCGTCTTCAGTTTGATTCCCGTCATGTACAGTCAAGAGCACGGTAAGCTGCGCACTTTAGACTTTGTCTTATTCTTACGTCTGTTGAATAAGGGAGAGAATCGCTATGCGTGTGTTTATTTTACCTTGCACTTAACCGTACCAAAAAATATGTTTTCTATCTTCGAGTGTATATTTTATGCATTAACAGACAAACATGTTGATGTTTTTAGCTTTTACTGTCTTTTTTAAATTGACTTACGCTTGTTTCACAAATCGACGACGACGTATCAAGCTTCATAAATATGAAACAATGAGTCAATAGGTGGCCTTATTGCTAAAAACCAAGCAGGAAATTGCGAAAAATATTAAATAACGCGAGTCGGTCAATAAAATTCATACAATACTTAAAAAATAAAAATAATAAGTATGAATAGTTAAATTTTAATTTTGAGATTTGAAGTTAGGTTCCTTGGGGAAATTTATTCAGTTTCATGGGTAGGTTCCCCCCTTAAAATATTGTTCGCAAATTTTATTTACACCCTGTATAATAGTTCCATAGACATTTAAATTTTGGAAGGAACAGAAACATTTTTTAACTAAAGGAATGTTATTAATAAGGGGTTAATTTGATGTGGTTAGTATATTCATATGTGATTAAATGATTAATATTCGAATATTTCCTTATAATAAACTATATAATAGAATATGTTTCCATAAACCATCACATTCGCATTTGATTGAATATTGGCCTAACAATAATGGCCGGAATATATGTATTTTTTCTGTACTTAACTGTATCACTTTGTGGGTTTTGGAAGTTCTCTTCGGGCTATGCCGCTGGTAAGCAAATTTTGTATTAAATATTACTTTTGACTGGTTGATCTGACCAGTTAGATAAAAAAAATCTCTTCGAATTTTGAATTAATGCAATTTAAATAAATTTTAATTTTCTTTTGTATTTTAACATGCATGTGCCACCCGATCAATACTGATCCAAGAACAAAATAAATTTTTTTTTTTATTCGTGATTATTAATAATTCTGGTAAATTTCAAAAACGTCTTAAAATAAGTAAAAAAATAAAATATTTTTTTGTTACTTCTCTTCTTTACTACTCCTTTCTTACTTTCTATTTCCAGAACCGCATAAACAGGAGATATTCAGCTTGACATCTCCAACCTGGATACTTAAAACCGGAATATCGAAAGGAGTAGGTCACGATAGGCAAGACATCGGATATCTGTTGAGGAAACACTCTACACTGCAAATACGACAGGTAAACCCTCAGTTTACTGATAAACTTACAGTGAGACTCATTGGAGATGATCGACGGAATGATCGTATCGCTAAAAAAGTAGGAACTGAGTGGACTGAGTTAAGCGCTGAGCACGATCTCGTACCATTTGTAGACACGCCCAGAAGTAGCAGAAACGCTACAATTGAATTCATCATAAAAGGCAATGAAGAACCTTTAGTTGTATATGAACATGGCTCAGATGATTCACAATTTTTTGAAGCATGGGATAAGCAAAACTCATATGCGATGATTAAGAATAATTTTTTTCAATTTTTGATACCAAAAGTTGATAGAAATCTAGCGAGGAATCTCTCGGGCTATGGACATAAATCTCTTGATGACTTTATAGAACACTACGAAAATGTATTTAATTACTATAACAAACTTGCTGGACTAGATAACACATCTCCTATAAACCGCTTAAACTTGCATCGATATTTCATGCGCGCTGACAAGCATGGTTTTGGAAGTGCTTATTACGGGGGGAGCTGGACTGCTGATAGTACTGATAGAACTGAAATGTGGTTTAAAACTACTTGGGGACACCTCCACGAAATTGGACACGGTTACCAACCAGCCTTCAAAGGTATGGCCGTAGGAGAAGTGACGAATAATATTTTTACTGTATACTTTAATTATTTCAAACATGGTAGAACATACTATCGCGATAAATGGATCAATGGTCAAGATAAAGATGTTCCGGAAAACATTTTTTATGATGATATGAGGACAAATAATGAAAAGTTTAATTACTTAGGAGATGAGTTTTCGAAGCTTGCTCTGTTGCTTAGCGTGACTGAGAAAGCGGGTGGGCCTGAAGCTGTAACAAAGATGTATAAAGCATATCGTGCTGCAGCTAACAGCGGTGAACCATACGAGAACAGGCTGGCCGAGCTGATCAACCGCCACTTCAGTGACCACGCACGCCTCGATTTTGCTCCTGTTTTAGAAAGCATGGGCCTGATGATTAATAGAACTGAATCGTTACGCAACAGAATTAGAGGATATCGACCAGTCGCCTCTTTGATACATGTAGTGCCCGACAAGTATTTACCTGTTGCTCGAGCTAAGTTAGATAGAAATGGTACATTTACACACGATTATCAACTTGTAACAAATGAAGATATTGCATTTCTTTCATTAAAAGGACACCTTAGAATAATACTGAGAACAAATAAATATATAACAAGCTTTAAAGGTACAAGAGTAATAATAAGAGACGGTCATAATGTCATAGCACAACGTCGTATAATATTTTATAAACAGAAGATTTTAAATTTCAATAATATTCCTCTGGGTGTGTATTCAATAGAGTTCTCTGGATTTCGATCATATGCTGCCACGTCAGATTATATTTATGTAAATCACAATTTTAATTCAGTCCAGTTTAGTTTTGATAGATATTATCCCCGGGGAGTAACAAACCAAACGATTGTATTCCTGGGACTGGGAGATAGACAAATAGCAATTTTTTCAAACGATTTTACCAAAAATGTTGCAGTATTTGAAATTTTAACAAAAGAACCTCATTCTTACTTCAAAAATGAATTGTACTTGTACATTAAAGTTTTAAATCTTCAAGGCGAAATCAAATTCGAAAAGAAAGTTAATGGGACTGGTGAAAAAATAAAGTCACACATTATTTCTCTTGAACTAAACGACATAGTTGAAATTTATCACACAGAAATGTCCAGATTTAAGAGCGATGATGTCGACTATATAAGAGAAAGTAACTTAAACAAGTATAAGGTAACCAAATATGGACTACAAAACCTACATATGAATAAAGACCCTGAGCTGAATTATGTAAGAAAACTTCATGAATATGGTCAATCAATTTTGTCAGATCACGATCTTAGTAAGTTAGATGTGAAAGTTTCTGCTGACAAGAAGTTATTTATTAATCTTGTTTTTCAACTCGAAAAACAACACCACAAGACATTTATACCGTTACTTGAGAGAATTTGCAAGTGCTCGTATAATTGGCTAAGTTATCATATTAAATCGTCATTTGGCTAATTTCTTTTGGCCAAATACCTATACCTAATTATATAATATTAATATTACGGATGATTTCAACTAATCTGTTGCAAGCCTTTTAAATTAAGTTGCTCTATACTGGTAACGAGGTGCTTTGCAATCTCATTTTCACCCTATTTCAAATTTCTTTCTCGTCTAAATTCAGCATTCAATATTGGACCTTCGTCATTCATAACGTCATCCTCGTCCATTTTCCTTCAGTTCTTCCCTTGACTCCCTGTTGTGTTGATGGCTGTGTTTCTTAATTATTTCTCTAATTATAAAATTCTATGATTGTGTGTGTATAGTTAGTTGAGTTTATACTTGATTTATTTGTGTATAAAATATAAATATAAACCAGTTTGACTCCATCAGTTCAGTGTTCTTATTTTACTGCTAGTGCGTAAACTTCAATCTTCAGCCGCTCTTGACAGCTCGCCAAGGTCCTGTTAGCCTACTATGTAAATAGCGACAGGCTCGAGAAGCTGTCAAACGCGACATAGTGACATTAAAGCCATAGAAGTTCTGTCAATATGTCGCGTTTGACAGCTTCTCGAGCCTGTCGCTACTTACATAGTAGGCCTACTGGTGAGCCGCAGGCGCGACATACTTATGATATGTACACGATCTTAACAGACTGTTTTTCTGGTATTTTAATACAGGGTCTGATGACCCATTTAAGTAAAGCATAAAATATTAGTACTATTACTAGTCTTAACAAACTAAGGTAAAGTGCGAATATCAGCTTTTTAAAGTAAAGTTTCGCACTTTAATGGATTTCTGCAGATTACCTAGTTAATGATCGCATTAACGTATTCCGCACTTTAATGGTAATACTAATAAATATATAGTAGCCTTCTTCAGTAGATACTTTCTTCCTTCTTTTCAATTCATTCTGGTAAAATAACTTGTTTAGGCTGGCATTATGTAAGGGAGAAGCGCAAGGTAGCTAGGTGTGGTTTAGGAGTGCCACCCGCTTATGTCCGCAATCGGGCTACGTGACGTCATGTGGCATTGTGGCACTGGCCAGAACGCGTAACAACTACGCTTGAAGCGACGGAACGTAACCCAATGGTGTCCAATGACGAATTTAAGGTCAAAATTGGAAAAATTGGCCGCCATTTTGAACTTTTTTGGTTCAAGTGTTCAAATTAAAAATATATTTGTTTCTGACCTTTATTTAGACCACACATAGACATAGACAAGGTACGCTCTTTTTGCTAAGGGGGCGTCCATTAATTACGTGAGGTGTTCTAGGGGGCCCCTCCCCCCAACCAAGCCAAATCTTTCCAAATGTCACATAAGGGAGGTCGAAGCATATAATGTGCTAATCACGTATCACTCTAGCAGGGAACGGTAAAAATGTACTTAAAAAATGAAGAGACCCATATAATAAATGTATGTAGTGGTACACACCACATTTACATAAAATACATACATCAGTAAAGTAATTTATATTCATTGACTAGCGACCCGCCCCGGCTCCGCTCGGGAAAATGGTTATTGTGGGTTATCTTTAAGTATATTATTCATGTATTATACATATAAACCTTCTTCTTGAATCATTCTATCTATTAAAAGAAACCGCATAAAAATCCGTTGCGTATTTTCAATGATTTAAGCATACATAGGGATATAGGGACATAGGGACAGAAAAAGCGACTTTGTTTCATACTATGTAGTGAGTGATGGATCAAATTATTCAAAAGGTACATTTATAAATCGTTATCAGCTCATATACCAACCCTAAATTTAGGGCAATTAGCCCTTAGTCAATAAAACTGCCCCAGGGCGGGTTCAAAATTAAAATCAGTAGTTTATTTTCAATCGAAGCGAAAATGAACATCATCTGATTGAGCACAGGCGTGACTCCATGCAAAACTCGTGAGAAGTGACAAAGATTCTCCGACACTCCTAAAAAGGCTTAATTTTAGCTTTCCATCGCGACTACCTCGTCCAGGCAAGTTTATTCTCTTCTCAGAAAACGCATATTTTTGGAACAAATTAAGAATAAGAATGCATTTATTGTCACAATAAAAACATAATGATATAGCAGTAACATGACAGAAAGACCAGTACATTTAAATTTAATTATAATATAATACTATGACAAAAGGAGATAGCTCAGCTTGTGTTTGCGCAGAATGAAATTCTACGAAACGCTGATTTTCAGCCATCCCCTTCTCTGAAATCTTTCAACACAACTCCTTATGCAAATAAAAGGAGATTGACATATAACGCTAACTCACTTTTCGCATTCAAAAACAATGTAATGTACAAAAACATTTACTTTGTCGTTAATTTAATTTTTCAATATAAACCTTTCCCTTCTATGGTCTATCATTTTGTTTAACTCTGCTAAAGTATAAGTTTTTTATATAGTTAGGCCCACTGATAGTTATCCTGCTTTTTTTTACCTCAATAATTTGGTGCATGTCATTGTTGCCTGTAATTAGAGTAGCATTTAGTTAGTTTTTAAGTTTTGTATTCTCTGTTGGCGACCGACCTAATAAAAAAAAACTCATTCGTCCACAATCCTAGTCACCTATTACTGTATATTTACTATCCCAAGTACTCTTGAATATATCTTATCTGATAATGTACCTAAGCCATATCAAGTGGGTTACAGTATCAACATGGGAACTACTCAGTTCTAACCTGGAGCGCATGTAAGATTGCCGGCTTGTGAATCGAGTTGTATCAATTCTCACGAGTGTGGTTCATAATTTATGCTTGCTTGCTTATCGTGCAGATGACGAGGTTAAACTACCTCAGATACCCTGTGTCTTAAAATGATGAAAAAGAACTAATTAAACAAAATAAAATTTAATTACAGTTTTTACCTTCTTCGTTATTTATACTATAAGATATTATGTATTTATATTATACTTGGTGCGTCGCGTCGGTAGTTTATTAGAAATTTTTTTTTTTTATTTACATCGCTTGTTTTGAAAAATCGACATACAGTGTCGAGCTTCTCTGGACTTGGTGTAGGTAGGTATATTCAACCAACGAATCCATTATCAATAAAATAGAAAGACATACTTACATAGCCTGTTTTTTTGTCTTTTTCTTTATCTTCATCTAGTTTTATTTATAGTTTTATTTATTTTTTGCTATAAAATGGAAAACTCGTTTCGATTTATGAATTTCAGAGAGGTGGGAAAACCGCGCTATGAATTCACCCACATCACAGGGACGTAACAACTCGCGCTTAAAATTAAAAACATATTGACCTAAAAGAGCATGACAAGTTTGTTTTTTTTTTACATACATACATACATGGTTTTGGAGTTAATTGAAGTTTAATAATTTGGAATCGATTCTGATATATTATTTAGAAGAGCAAAACAATTAGCATTACTTACAAGTTGAAGACCAATTCTAGATCCTAAACACGCGAAAACATATTTTTAATCAATTTTCGTTCCATAAATTGGTATAACTATGTAGGTAACTACTTTACATAGGCGAAAAGATTATTTTACTATGAACTTGTATTTACCATTTCATGTATAAAACAGGTGCAGAAGTTAGTTAAAATAATAAACAGTGACCAAAACAAAATGTGTGTTCTTAGTATTAGAGACTGAATTTAAGGTGCATAAAACATATTAAACTTAGAAAATAAATCATGCTTAATCTAAAAATGATATTACAACTCAAACTGAGTATTTAAGTGCGTGTGGTGTTATATTTAAATAAGTACCAAATTGACCAAAGTGAGTTCAATAAATGTAGAAAATACTTGTTTTAAATGATCATTTTTCCGGAAGTGTGTGTGGACGTCCCGATGGTGTGGACAGTTAGTCTTAAAAGTCAATAGTGATGGTGGTCAGTGGTGGTAGTTGGTGAATGGTGGTAGTTGGTGAATGATGGCTTGGCCGGGAGGATCACCAGATACGGTCGAATTGCCATTGGCTGTCATTGGCGCAGACAGCGACCAACCAGTGAGGATAAATCGTAAGTTAAGAATGCATTTTCTGTCCTTTTCTTGTCGTCTGCAAAATGCATGAAGGATGTACGAGAAATATTTTAAACTGCATTTCCAGATTCTTTCCGCAATTCTTGACGTTCGTGCAATTTCCAAGAGCTTTCTTAGCCAACAGATAAGTCTTAGTTTTAAAACCACTGGTCAAGTGCTTGTCAGACCAATCTCATTGTAGTTTTGTAGTTGCTCCTATATTTTTTTAGTTTCACCATTATAAGTCGGACGCACAAAGGCATTTGGCATAGCTATAGCAGGTTCTTTATTAGCTACCTCACCTTAAAGTACCTTAAAGATAGCTCGAGACCTCTCGTTTGTAAACCAAGTATGCCAGCTATTATACTGATTAATGTGTGTTACCTATATTATCAATAACTTAAACTAACCTAACTTCGGGTGTAGTACGGTCACCAATCACCAGGTAAGCTAAACATGCGCAACGCGATTCTCTCCCTTATTGAACTGACGTAGGAACCGTGTACAGCCCATAAGTATTTAGCTTAGCGTGCTCTTGACTGGACAACTAATGGAAAGGGCAGCAGTGTTCAGCGATTGTAATCAACAACAACTGCGATCGCCAATCCTGCTGTCAAATTTCTGGATTATGGATTATGGAAAAACCATTCAAATGGCTTCATTCCAATATTTCCAATGGAGAGGTGCCTAAATAGACTACTATTTATTATATACTAGCGACCCGCCCCGGCTCCGCACGGGAAAATGGTTATTGTGGGTTATCCTTCAGTATATTATTCATAAACCTTCCTCTTGAATCACTCTATCTATTAAAAAAAACCGCATCAAAATCCGTTGCGAAGTTTTAAAGATTTAAGCGTACAAAGGGAGGGACATAGGGACATAGGGACATAGGGACGGAGAAAGCGACTTTATTTTATACTATGTAGTGATGGGTTTTATTCAGTGGCAGATTTACCAATAAGTTAAATAGGCCTAACTAAGGCGACAGATGTCCTAGGGCGGTAAATTAGTAGTTTTTTTTCGGTTCATACTTACAGAGTCAAGTCGAGCATATTTTTTAAATACCACAGCTGTTATCTTATACATTTCCGCTGGTTTCTCCCAATATCAAGTCAGCTGTGTAACTTACCACCTTTTGGCTTCATTCTTCATTCAAAATAGGAAACCTAGGAACTGACATTGGTTAGAATAGAGGTCGGATGGAGCGGCAAATGTGTAAAGCCGCCACTGCGCCCGATTCTAGTTTTTACGATCTAACTTATTTTTTTAAACTAATGTCCTTTTCACGCTCTTAAGAACAAAAAGGCACAGCTGATTGTCAACTTAAACGACGATGACCATTTTTATATGAGCCCCGTCCCCCCCCTCCAACAGATCTTTTGTATGTGTCAATAGGTTCTTATAGATCTTTAGAAAGGCTAGTAACCAGTTTTAACTTCATGATCAACGGGATTTGAAAAAAATATATATTTTTTTCAATAATTTGTCACTTACAAACATGTTTTCAATTACTAACAATATCAAAGTCTCTTATTAGAATGTTAAGTATATAAATGCACTCTAAAAAATACTAAATGTTCACCAAAAAATGTCTATCTATGTAGGAGTACCATCTACTTACAGTTAAACAGATAATTATTGTTTATCATTAGCCTATAAATGTCCAGTGCCCAATTGAATACTTACAATCTGTTATTTTGGGTACCAATATTAAGACAAAACGGTTTTTTTCTCGTAATATCCCGCGTCTTTGAAAGATGTCGCCATAGTAAAAAGTAATCAATCACATAGCTAAGACGCATGCACTGAGATACATTTCAAATCTGTTGGTCGAAGTTATTAGTTTTTGTTTTTTGGGGGGACGTTTTGACACATCATCCTTTAGAGACGTCAGACATCTATTTAACGCGTATATCACACTAGTTTAGGACGCATGCAAATGATTATGATTATGATTTGGATGGAGAGGGAAGGGCACCAAATACCCAAGACCACTGCGACCCATGGTGGATCTATTGTAGTCAACCCTCATAGGCTACGTAGCCTCTTCCAAACCGACCGCTTTGAAGAAGCTGACGGTTTTGGTCGGATTTAGGGTTCGGGCTTCTTGGGGGGCAAGCTTATGCTCTCCTAGCACCCGTCTCCTCTTATTGACGAGAGCATCACATTCACAGAGAATGTGAAGTGGGGTTTCCTCTTCGTCCGTACAGAATCTACAGTAAGGGTTTTCTGATAAACCCATCCTGTTCATGTGCTTATTTGAGTTTACAATGCCCAGTAAGGGCCCTAATGAGTATAAGAATGCTCAACCGGTCGAGTATAGGCGCGATACGGTGCGGTATACGCATGCGAAAACATCCCACTACTACAAATTTGACAGCTGCGTTCATATTTAATAGTTTAATATTGAATTGTTCATTCAAAATTTGATTTATTCATCTCCCATTCTTTTCGATTCCCATATGGATGAAACTGAGAAGATCAACGTCTTAAATTGAAGTTTACAGTGTAACTTGGCAGAATTGACCCCAGCGACTTTATTATTTAGCATTTCGGCTGACGTGCGTACATTGCCGCCTAAACACTAATTTCCGTTTGATCGGCTTACATTAGAGATCATTGTGTAAGTGGTCGACGTTCACCTTCTTGTAGGGCTTCGCTGTGGCCCCCGGGTAGTCACGAGGCAGTCGCGAGCCGCCAGCGAAGGCACTATGTTGGTCCAAATATTGATCTTCATGTACATCGCGACTTGCCTCCTGTTTTACGTGGCTCATGTTATAGACTATTATCTAACAGTTTTTTGATCTTCCCGGACAATTTACGTACAAGAACTATGTGTGTAGTGATGTGGAAAGTGCTGCAAAGGTCCTTGCGGGATTTCAAACAGCTGGGTGAGTTTTTTGGTCTGATATGAAGTAAATAATATACTTTTTAACTATTACCGGTTTCTGATCTCTTAGTTCTCGAAAATGTAAAGGATTGTAACGATTTTGATGACAATACACATATACACCGTGAAATTTAACTATGGTTGTCCATCCGCAACATAGTGGTAGTACCTACTATGAAACTGAACAAATTTCCCTAAGGAACTTAAATTTTGAAATTTTAACCAATGTTCCTTAGGGAAAGTTGTACAGTATCATAAAAAATCATGTATCTTAAATTTCACGGTGTATATTTTAAAATTTTAGAGGCCTTAAATTCGTTAAGCTATGTTCCTTAGGGTGAGGCCAGACGAGGGTATTTTTAAGTAGTGAGTCGCTCATTTTCGGTTGCGTAATTTTGGTTTCATACAAAATACGAAACTCGTTTTGAGTCGCCGCCGTGTGAACGAAACAGCAGGCGACACAGGACTCAAAACATTACGCCCGTCTGGCCTCAGCCTTAAAGTCTGATAAAAACAATGACAATATTACTCATAAAAAAGTAAATTTTTGAATTAATAAATATTGCAAAGTTGCGCCTTAATTAATAAAATAAAATCGTAACGTTTATATTTAATACTAGCTTCACGCCGCGGCTCCGCTCGCGTTAAAGTTTTTCCTCGTGGGAATGAGGTATTTTCCCACGGTAAAAGTTAGCCTATATTCTTCGGCAAGGTCTATTCTTTCAACCAACTCCGCCCGCTTTAACATTATTTCCCATGGGAATCAGAAATGTTCCCGCGGTAAATCATAGCCTATGTTCTTTCCCAAGGTCTATTCTATCTTTGTGCCAAGTTTTACCAAAATCGGCGCAGTAGTTTCGGAACCTTATCAATTATTAGAAATATTTTAGGTATTTTTATTACACCGTGGGTAACATTATTAAAGTTTTAGTAGGGATCCCTAATTTTTTTGAAAATTAAATATAGCCTATGTTACTCAGGGTGAATGTAGCTTTGTAATGGCGAAAGAATTTTTGAAAATGGTACAGTAGTTTTTGAGTTTATTCATTACAAACATACACACACACACAAAAATACAAATCTCTCCTCTTATAATATTTATTAGTATAGATTAATTTTTCCTTCTTCCAACTATCGATGTTAATTAACATTACAACCACGTAAATACATTTTCATCTGGCAGAGATACATAAAACATTTCTAGTCGAATAATTCCGTTAATCGTGTTGTGATGCTGATGTAATCAGAGAACACAACACATTTTTTATTTATACGTAGGTAGGTACGGTAGCCAGCACATGCGGCTGGATACCGGCAGTATATAAAAAAACTATTTTTAATGAGCTTTAGGCCAAATTATAGCTTTTCTTTCTATTTAAAATGTTCAAAATAAGTATAATAAATAATTGGTATATAGTCTATGATGCCTTTTTTCAGAAAACAAAAATGCTTTTATACAGTATATTTTATACTCCATTTTTAATATGTATTACGTACGTATAGTGACTATTTATTAATTTATAGTATTACAATGATTCTATTGTTGTGGAAATGGAGGAAGCATTTTGCTAGTAGCAGAATCTATCGGCTGAAATTTTAATAAGTATGTTGACCTGTTCACATAAAAAATACGAGTAGTAGTAAGTAAATATTGTTATAAAAGTCTCAAATTTCTTTTGGCACTAATGTATACAACACAACAACTTTCAACAATATAACATTGCAATTTTATAATTGGTATTGTCAATAGAGCTATTTTGTCAACCGTCATGCTACGCCCCTACGCGGTGCTACGCAGTGCTACGAGCGTAGCCGATGCGTAGCACTTTTAGTAGCTACGTCTACATCGCGCGAACGGTACATGTATAACAAAGCGATACGAATAAAACTGGAAATGTAGCATCTTATTCTCTTATCATTGCATAATAATATTCTTACAAATCATAGATTACTTTTTGTAAATGCCACCACACTGTAGACAAGACAGAATCCCCAAATTAAACGTCGGAGACCTAGAACGTGGCGTATAATTTATTTATTTTTATTATAGCAACAAGCTGCTAGATTATTAATAAATTTGCTCTAAATATCTTGACATTGAGTGCCAACTATAGAAAATATATACCGCCGAAAATACTTAAAAACGAATAACTCTTTCTGTCTGTCTGTTTGTTACGCTTTTGACCATAAACCACTGAATTGATTTTGATGAAACTTGGTACAGAGATAGAATAGACATTAAGAAAGGACATAGGCGGTAGCTGTCCCGCTGTAAGAGGTATCTTACAGCGGGAAAATACATAGTTCCCACGGGAAAGTCTACATTCAGATCTCCTATTTTCTTACCCAAGGTTGGATTTGTTTTCTCAAGAATTATCAAAATGGGCACTCCAAACCCGTGGTTCACCCCATTAGTCCACATGGGTGTACCAAGGGCGGAATACGCTGTAAAAATTATGCGTATACGCATACATATAAAAAGATATACAGGGCGTCCCACGGCTATGCCACATGGAGGGAAAGTACCTTAAATATTGTAGGTAGAACATTTTACTGAAAGAAGACATTATTTTATTTCTAAAAACTATTAAAACTGCATTCATACATTTTTTAATAATTACATGGTTGAATGGGAATCGAACCCGCTACATGAGGAAAAAAAAACACTCTGTAGTTTTATCATACCAATCGAAAGGCTCCTTCATAAGGATTATTTTTTGCTAAATAACATAGTGTCAGAAATAAAAGAAAGATCATGAATTTTAACATTTGATGTGGTCGCCGAGATTTTTTTTATGCATGGGGTTACTAGCGACCCGCCCCGGCTCCGCACGGGAAAATGGTTATTGTGGGTTATCCTTTAGTATATTATGCATGTATTATACATATAAACCTTCCTCTTGAATCACTCTATCTATAAAAACCAAAATCCGTCGCGTAGTTTTAAAGACAGGGAGTGAAATAATCAAAAGAGTGCGACTTTGTATTTAACAGCGTGGGGGTCATAGCAATTAATAAAATTGATAAATTTTGTATTAAAAATGTTAAAATACATAGTCTTCCTTTTATTTCTGACACTATGTTATTTAGCAAAAAATAACCCTTATGATGAAGCCTTACGATCGGTATGATAAAACTACAGGATATCTTTTTTTCTCGTATAACGGGTTCGATTCCCGGTTCAACCATGTAATTATTAAAAAATGTATGAATGCAGTTTTAATAGTTTTTAGAAATAAAATAAAGTCTTCTTTCAGTAAAATGTTCTACTTACAATATTTAAAGTACTTTCCCTCCATGTGGCATAGCTGTGGGACGCCCTGTATATACGCGTCGACTTGACAACCTCCTCCGTTTTTCGTCGGTCCAGGGTATTTTAAAATCAGGTGTAATTAGGGTGGTAGGACTGGCAGGTGTAATAAGATAATGAATACGGTAGTGGATGCAATGCAACGTCTTGGCCTTGCGAAGCCCCACATCGATCCACAGATAATATAATTTCTGCAAGCTTCATACTCTCCAGGCAGCGCTTTAGAATACATTGATGCGTTTTGCACTGTTTTTTTGTTGATAGCACTAGCTAAGCTTTATGCCAGTGCCAAGATATAAGGAAACTAAACACATTTTTTCCACTTTTATTTTTCTCTCTCTTTCACTATACAATTTCTTTTTCTAACGTACGGACAGCCATTTTTTTGGGCACAAATACATACTCGTAATGGGTCTGATTTTGAAATGTATTTATTATTTCGTACATAGGTACATTTAATTATTTTCAACCACAAAATTATAACAATTGGTTAAATATTTTAAAAACAAAGCAGCATCTAATTTCTAAGGCAATTTGAGAAATTTTGTAGTCCTGTAACGATTATGAAATAAATATTTTTCAACCAAAAATCGTGAAATAAGTTTTCACTGTTTTATTTTTACATTAGATTATGAATAAATGTAAAAGTTTTATCTTATTGCTATATAACCAATGGTTAATACTAAAAATCTAAAATCACTTATTGGTAAATTATTTGTATTGCTTCCAACGAAAGATTTGCCTATTCATCGACACCAGATTTAATTTAAAAATGCATTGAAAATTTTCATTCAGCGCAATTTTGTTTCATTCAGTCGCTTGCTCGCACGCAACCCAGCTGGGTATCAAATTACCTTTTATATTTGTAAAGCTAGTATTATGAATTTATAAACCGTCAGCGCTCATAGAAGCTACAAATAAACGAAAATGAAAAAGTTCTGTTTTCAAATCAAAATACTTACAGAATTTAGAAGTATGTAACAACTGGCCGTCAATGTACGTCGCTGTAACTGTGTCCAGTTTAGACATGTTAGGTCAGACGGCCGGCGGCAGCGTGGTTGGCCGTGTGAGTAGCGTGCTCTACACGTGGCTTAGCCTAGGCCTAGACCGCTAATACTACCGCCTTTTCACGGCTACGCGCTATACTGCGACTTAAAGGCTGATTACACCTCCCTACCACTTCCATTTTTCCTACAAAAAATTGTAGGAGCGTCAGTTTTCTGTCCTATGCCTGTTATATTACTTTTTCCCGTAGGAATTACATTATTGTTTTTGTAGTAAAAAGTAACTTTTATCCTTTCTCATGATGTCCTCTATCACGCCAGGAATTTGTATCTCCATTCGTTCAGCCGTTTGGGATCGTAACAGACAGAAAGTACGATAAGGAAACTATACTATCTTAACAGTCATGAAAAAGACGATTGAAGAGGTGATTATCCAGAATATTTTTGCTCATTTTTCCTCATGTAGGTACCGAAAATACCCTCCCTAGCTAGTTCATTCCGTTCCCTAATTGTTTGCACTGAAAAGCATTTAGTTTAGTCAAGGTGGTCAAAAGGGAATTAAAACGAAGCGGGCGTAGAAAGCCCTCCTAGAAAAATATAGCTTGCATTGAAATATACTTTTTTGACTTTCACGGTTGTACCACCACTACCGGTTACACGTCGAAAAGTGATTTGTAAGAACAAGAATAAGAACTTTTTGAATTTTTGATTTTTTGAATACCACGGTATTGTGATATCACGTTTTAAATTATAATTAGTTATAAATTGCAAAGTTATAAAATGTAGGAAGGGTTTCCGTTACTTAGTACGAGTATTATTGTATTTATTGTAGAAATGAAGATGGAGATTGTAAGTAATCTAATAATTAAGATGGATGTTTGTTCGTCGGCTCGCTCGGCTTGCCGGGAAATATGACACTTTTTCGCTATTATTTTATTTTAGTGTTCATTCTATCTAC
This sequence comes from Teleiodes luculella, assembly GCA_948473455.1. NCBI lineage: Eukaryota > Metazoa > Arthropoda > Insecta > Lepidoptera > Gelechiidae > Teleiodes > Teleiodes luculella. Next base: position 5,004,855 of record OX419591.1, on the reverse strand, counting down.
TATGGCCCCTATAGGTATTTAGGCGCGAAAGCCAAACAAACATCCAAAATATGTAGGTACTTTGATACCCGGCCCTTGTAAGTTAATTAAAACTATTACCTATTTAAAATTATCTTTTAAATGGCCATCTGACTGACTGTTCTGTTAGAGATACAGCTGATATCAATACTAAACGTATTTTTCGAAGCATGTATTTTATGCTTCATATTTTGAAGCAAAAATTTTTTTACGATTTATACACATCAGGGTGGAAACTAAATAAACGAGAAGTTCTTTTATAAATAAACTATCGAGCTAGCACATTGGAATGAATCTGTAGTGAAAATTTCGTTCTGACTTTTTTTTAGGCTACAGGGCAAACTTAACCCGATCGTCATTGATTTAGGCTAAAGTTGTAGCTAATTAAATTGTCCCCTCGTAACATGCAGTGCTATAACAAAAGTTTGTCGCACATTTATCTGTCAAAAAATCAGCCATATTGAAATATCCACCAATAGGATACGAGAATACGCACGACAAAATTATGTCTGTCACGCGTGGACCGGGCATGTTAAATTAAAGGGGCTGAAGATCAAATTTTTATCCTCCTTCCATCCTCAAATTTTTGATCTCATAATATATTTCATTTCATCGAGCGCCAAAATCAAAAATTCGGAAAAAAAAAATTTGTTTACTTTTTTGGCCATTAATTACATCCAAATTTCGTGAATACGCGTTTTTAGTAAATAATCAATGGCCAAACAATACGCAAAAAGCTTTGAATATCCACTCGCTAAATGGATTCAACATTCAAAAAAAAAACAAGATGCAATCAAAGCGTTTCACAATCCGAGTTTCATTTTAAAAAGCGATTCGCTTGAAAAAGCACGCGTTTGAGATTAAATCGTTTGCGTTTGGCACTACTATTCAATTATAGGGACTACTATTTAATATTCTGTGGGAGCGGTTGGTTAGAATTGAATTGATAGTTATTTCAAAAGCATGGCAGTCGGATGCTGAAGCCAGAAGTCACCCCCTGACACCTGCTCACGGCAGCAGCGGCGAGAACTGCGCCGCGCGGCAGGAGCTGTGGCCGGGCCCATAACCCTCTTAAACAAATAAAACAAATAAATTAGTGTATGTATTGTAAGAATCTAATGTTATCAGTACCTAATAATAATTTAGTAGTTTCGGAGCCTACCTATTCGATGCAAACAAACAAACGAACAATCAAACCTTTCTTCTTTATAATATTGGTACCTACTTACAGACTACAGATTAACTGTGCTACAACCACAAAGATGTAAAGCCCGACCAGAAAAATAAAAAACCTCGCTATATTTCGGAATTTCAATAAAACCATTTATTTCATGGAAATGCGCCCGCAGCGCACCCTTTAAGTACCTAACCACAGGTATGTCTTCCTATTCTGATATCTGTGGCTACAACTATTTGGTAAGTTACAAACACGGTTACAAAAATAAACACCTGAAGCAACATTGTACTGGTCGGACACTACAAGCTACAAGGCCTTGAGGTCATATATTATTCATAGCAATAAACACGGGGCAGCCGCGGTTAGTAAACAGACATGGTAATTCGTAGTTACTTGATGTTGAAGGCACCTACATTACTATATTTATACTGTGTTGAAGGTTTGTTTTAATATTTTGGGTTAGTATTTAAAGAAGTCTCAAAGTCACTCGAAGGGCAATGGGTATCCACGGCTACGTTTTAATAATACTTAGGTATTTATAAAACGTAGTATAAATATAAGGATCTTGTTCCACCTAAATATCTTCACCAAATTATACTCTTGTTCCACCTAAAATACTAATTGTGCACCAAAACATGCAAACTTGAGACTTCTTGAATTATCAACTTTGAAAAATACTTCAATAAAGTAACCCAAGGCGTAAAAAAAAATACGTAAAAATATTCCTAATTATTGAAAATGCTCCGAAAGTACGGAACCGATTTTGATGAAACGTGGCACAAAGTTAGAATAAACCTTAGAAAACAACATAGGCTACAATTTACCGCGGGAATATTTCTCAATCCCACGGGAAAAATAGTTAAAGTGGGCGGAGTTGGCACAAAGATAGAATAGGCCTTGCGGAAGAACATAGGCTAACTTTTACCACGGGAAAATTCCTCATTCCCACGGGAAAATCTATTAACGTAGGCGGAGCCGTGGCGGGAAGATAGTTTTACAATAATTTAAAATATAAAAACAATTATTCTTATTTAGCTTAGTTATCCGCCCGCGTTGTTAGGGTTCCGTAGCCAAATGGCAAAAAACGGAACCCTTGTAGATTCGTCATGTCTGTCTGTCTGTCTGTCTGTCTGTCTGTCTGTCTGTCTGTCTTCTTCTAAAATAAGAGAATGATAAAACTAAAAAAAATATATGATGTGCATTACCATGAAAACTTCCAACGAAAATTGGTTTGAACGAGATCTAGTAAGTAGTTTTTTTTTAATACGTCATAAATCGTAAACCGCAATTTACCTTTCACTATTATTAAAAGTCACAACGAACTACAAAAACTTTTATATTATGTTACTGGCTGCTATGGAACCCTTCATGGGCGATTCCGACTCGCACTTGGCCGCTTTTTTACTTGTCCATCCATGCACAGTTTCCGGTAGGAATTAGATATTTCCCATGGCAGAAAGGATTGGGGATATATATAAGGTAGCACCTTGCAAAATTTCATATAAATCGGTTTCGGAGATTAGTCCGTACAAACAGAGAAACAAAAACTTGAACAATATTTGGAAGTAATTAAATATTTTTAGATTCATAGAAAACAACCAAAAACGTAAACCTTCCGGCGGGACTTGAACCCACGACCTTCGGCCTATACGCAGCCAACGTGCCAGCCAGCCAATCTAAAAATATTTAATACCTCTCTAGCGTTGAAGTAAAACGCCAAGTGAATATACCGAAAAACAAAAATATTTGGAAGTGTTCTATTTCACCTTTTGCATCCCACTGACTCAGTTTTTTGAAAATAAAAAACTATTCAGACTCAGACATTCATTCGACCTCTAACAGGGCTTAGATAACTAGCAACACTCACGTCTATTTTTGCATATGGCATCTTCAAAGTGTCACTGTCAAATGTCAGGTAGTTCTCCTAACTTCAGTACGATGGCGTTAGTACCGCGGAAAATGAATGATTCTGTAGTGATGGGCTTTACAGTCCAATTATCAATTTATCGACTTTATTAATATTTTTATTGACACTTCGTAAAACTCAACCAAAAAATTAAAAATCCTCCTCCTCTGGTAACCTCTGGTGCGAATTGCTGTTTTTAATGTAAAATGCAGCTGCTGCCCCAGTTGCCATCACCACCGATACTCAACCGATAAAAAATAAGGTTTAACAGTTTCAAAGATTAGCCCGTACAAACAGAGAAACAAAAAAAAATAACAAATCTTAATTATAATATGTTCTATATACTTTTAACATATTAACCCTGACTCGGTAGGTATTTGCTTTTTACAGATTTTCGACCTCTACAGTTTTAATATTATATAAATTGTTAGCATTAATAAATTATACATGTGTGTGGCGCCCCCAGAGTAGGATTTTTATTGTTCTAATCAGCTTTTAATATGCTTAATCTCGACTTGACTAGAAAAATAAAACATGGTTGCGGAATTTTAATGGCTCTAATTTTATAATAGGTATTGTTGCTATAAACATAATTAAAAGAAAAATTATATTATTATAAATATAGTCTGTCAAAAAAGTCGTGAAATTAATAGGGGCGCCACTTCCTTTACGGTGTTGTTATTTTACATCATGCTGTCACGCTCTAACTTATGGATATTTCTGAGAAGTAAGATTAGTTCCGTTTCAAGACTTTTTTGACAGACTTTAATTAACCTCTTCATTATATTATATTTTATTATGAATCAAAATTATGAAACAAAGCGAACCCTATCTATGTAGAATTAAATCTAGTTTCGAATTGAATAGGTATAATACGCGTTGTATGCAAATAATTAAATGCGACTTATTTTATGTAAAACTATGTGCGTGCATGGTGAAAATACCGATAATTGCATGTTTTTTTAATTTCGAACATCACTAGTAAAGCGAAGGCAGGCAGCAAGTCGCGCGATGATGGGTGCTGCAAGATCGATATTACTTCGTAGCGGCAGTGTTTGTGATGTCAACAATATTTTTACTACATGAAAACATTCGGAAAAAGACAGAAATGTTATAAAATAAACTTACCAGCCCTTTAGCGCAAATTCGCAAACAAGCGTAAATTATGTCAACCTTTACTTGAACGTTTCTGTGTTCATTCCAATTATAAAAAGGATAAAATCATTTTTACAGTTTTTATGACTATTTTATCTCGTTTTCCTTCTCGTGGTGATAATGTGTGTCAAATTTAGTGTTTATATTAACGTGTAGAGGTGTGCCGATGTGATTAGTGGTTGAGTGAGGATTGGTGGAGCTGGTCTTCGAGTGATGGGTTCTCGGAGTGCCGTGCGGGATTTCTTCCGCGAGCGAGTCATGGCGCCCTTTTCCCGCCTGTACCGAGCCATGGTGCTCAAAATGAATAGGCGTAAGTTTACACCTCAACTTTTGGTCTTGTAATCCACATCAACAACTGTTTGTTTGCGCTTTACTCGGTTGGAGTGTAGCTAAGGGGGCACTATGAATTTGGGACTTAGAAAAATTTCGGAAATTTTGCTGTTGGGGTGTAGCGAAGGGGGCACGACGGGACTTAGAAAAATTTCGAAAATTTTAATATGGAGCTAGGACTTAAAAAAATTTTGGATTTTTATTTTTATATTTTTATTTGGTCACCGACCCCGAAAAGGTCACCGACCCCAAAAAGGTCACCGACCCCGAAAAGGTCACCGACCCCCCAAAGTGCACCGACCCCAAAAATGTCACCGACCCCGAAAAGGTCACCGACCCCGAAAAGGTCACCGACCCCAAAAAGGTCACCGACCCCAAAAAGGTCACCGACCCCGAAAAGGTCACCGACCCCAAAAATGTCACCGACCCCGAAAAGGTCACCGACCCCAAAAAGGTCACCGACCCCAAAAAGGTCACCGACCCCAAAAAGGTCATCGACCCCGAAAAGGTCACCGACCCCGAAAAGGTCACCGACCCCAAAAAGGTCACCGACCCCGAAAAGGTCAAAGGTCACAAAGGTCACTGTCATTGATAGTAGTAGTCAGGGCGTTAACCGAAGCGGGGGGACGGGGGGGCGCAGCCCCCCGAAAGGGGGGGCTCGGGGGGCGCAGCCCCCCGCTAATAAAAAAAACAATTTCTACCCAGAATCAAATTGGTTGGTTAGGTTAGGTTAGACTGATGTCAATAACAGAGCGGAGGGAGCCGAGCGAGCGTAGCGAGCGTGCCGCGGCAGCGGCCGGCGACCGCCAGAGATTTTTTTTAAATTATCTTCGCGGGCAATTTTAGTTTTTTTCCTTTTTTTTTTCTAAGTCCCAAAAAGGTCAAATCGGGTCATTGACCTCCGAGGTCACCCCCACCCCCTCCCCCCTTCCCCCCCCCCCCAAAAAAAAAAACATTATTGTTAGTGCCCCCTTCCCTACACTCTGACCCTTTACTCTTGGTGAGCGACGACCTCGAACGTATCTCTCTCTCTCTCTCTCTTTCTCTCTCTCTCTCTTTCTCTCTCTCTCTCTCTCTCTTTTCTTTCTCTCTCTCTCTTCTTTCTCTCTCTCTCTCTTACTACATCCTTTAACAGTCTACCTACCACTGAACTAAGGCTTCTACCTGGAATGGCAGGTTACCCTTGTTTTTTTCATTTTCTGTGAATGTGATGCTCTCATCAACAAAAGGAGCCGAGTGCTGGCAGCGCACAAGCTTGCCCCCCAAGAAGCCTGAACCTTAAATCCCACAGAAACTGTCAGCTGTAGCTTCTAAAGGCTGACTCTAATAGATCCATCATGGGTCACAGTGGTCTTAGGTAGGTATTTGTTGGCCTTCCCTCTACACCCAATTCATAATGATAATCAATTATACCCGAAGTTAACTGTCTGACTGGTGCGGATGCAAAACAAAATGGTCTAACTGTTAGAGTTTTGAGAGTTTGAGTCACTTTAACACGATGGAGAGAGAGGTAGGCAGTATTTTATGGTGGTGTGGTTTTTTAGTTATTGTAAAATATACTTAAATATATGCAAAAAAAAATATTAAAATTTATAAGTAAAGAAAAATATTGGATTCACAACAACTTTGACACAAGTTTCTTTCACTGTATTGTGTAATTCATGTGTTAAAAAAAATTTCTGTTAATCGAAAATTTTGTTATATTCTTTTTTTTTTCAAATAACTTTAAGTATGTTCCGGAGACCTTTTTGGTGGCCATATTTGATTAGAGGCACGAGGAGTCAAATTTTGAACTACCGACTAATAGTGATTTTTTGATTCAGCAATGTCCAAAACCCAGAAAATAACAAAAAAAGCTTCAGACCTCAAAGTAGTTTCGCTCTAGTTTTTACTAGAGTGAAATTTAAATTTCTTTTCTAGATTAGAATTTTTTTAATAATCAAGTCGGGAGTTTAATAACTTTACACAAAACAAGACTGGCTACAAGTCAGAACAATAATTTAAGAGGTTTGAATATGTAACCTGAAAGGTAGTTTTGTTTGTTTCAATCATGTTTCAATGATAGATTTTGTTTGATTGGTTTGAAAACCTTAACCTTAAAAATTATGTGTATGTAGCATTCTTATAACAGATTTTAAATTTTCTGGACAGCCATTGTTTTTTCAGTTGCATATTGAGTGTAATTTTTTAAATTATGTATGACTCATAATTAAAAAAATACAAAAACTTCTGGCCATTGCCAATTTAGTGACTTTTTGCAAAGTAAAGAATGTAAAAGATTGTACGAGATGCAGTTTACAAAATATTAGGAATATATTTTTGATATTAGACTCTTTACCACAAAATATTTAACTTACACATTGTGGTGACACAAACTCATTCATCATTCCTGAAAGACATCCGACAGACTGCTGGACAAATGCCCTAGAGATCCCCATAACGATCGGTACTGCGCTGCCCGCAACCAGCGGCAAACCGCGAGCCTCACCAGATCGTCGGTCCACCTTGGGAGGCCTGCCCACACTACGTCATCCGCCGCGCGGCCGCCAATCAAGAACCTTTTTGCCCCAACGGCCGTCGGTTCTACGCGCAATGTGCCCCGCCCACTGCCAATTAAATCTAGCGATTCTTCGGGCTATGTCGTCGGTAAATTAGGTTCTCTTCGCATCTCCCCTCTAACATGCCCGGTCCACGCGTGACAGACATAATATTGTCGTGCGTATTCTCTTATCCTATTGGAGGATATTTCAATATGGCGGGTTTCTCGCGCGACAAACTTTTGTCATAGCACTGCAAGTTACGGGTGCTGATTCGATCGCGCAAGGAAAATCCATCTTAGCCTGAATTATTGTTAACTAGCGACCCGCCCCGGCTCCGCACGGGAAAATGGTTATTGTGGGTTATCCTTAAGTATATTATGCATGTATTATACATATAAACCTTCCTCTTGAATCGCTCTATCTCTAAAAAAAACAGCATCAAAATCGGTTGCGTAGTTTTAAAGATTTAAGCATACTATGTAGTGATTCATTGTAATGTCTTTAAGGTAAAGAGTTTTTGTTGTTCGTACAGATGAAAGCGCATGTTGTAAGACTACTGGCAGTAGTATCCTCATACCGTACTCTTTTCAAGTCCGGTGAAGCTTGATTGGTCGTACGGTACCTTTTCGACACAAGCATAGGTCAATTAAAAAAAAATACCGTACTCGTAAAATTGAGTCTGTTTAATCCAAGTCTAAACTGGGAATACATGGCAGCAAACAAAATTAAAACAAAACCCCCTAGGCCTAATAGCCCTGCACTTCACCTTATGTAATATTTTTAATAGACCTAGTAAAAATCGTTATTTTTAGTTTTAAATAAAGAAAATTGATGTATATAGGATCAGACATCAAATTGATTGACATGTTATTATAAACAAGTCCAAACAAAATTAATCGCTATCAAACATTTCCCATTGGTCACCCTTATGTAAGTAAAGCCACATGTCCCGAATGATGTAACGTATAAAATAAGCGGTTAACGAAAACGGTAAAGGTGTATTTGGGCTGATTGTGATCAGCTGGGGCGAAGTGGAGGTCAGTACAAGGCCGAAGTCAGGGTCAGCTGGGTGCTGCTTCACTAGGTTTCTTGTATTCTTGTTCATTTTATTTCTTTCCTTGATTAAATACGGAATTTCTTCTACAGAGAGTTATAGATTAATTTCTTTGTCGTGCTGTAAAATATTAGTTCTTTGTTAATGAAAAAAATCACAACATTCCAGGTGCATCGTTATTATGTTTAAACTCTGCTTTGGCTAAGCTATTCTTCTACCTATATACCATTCCGGTACAGCCTAATAGCGCGTTTATACCATCATCGTATATTAAAAATGGAGTACTTACTTATCATACGGGGCTCTATGAAACATGTGCTTCGTATAATCGTAGCCATATACCAGTATACATAATATATAAGCCATAAGCTTCATTTTCCACGTCATGACAAAAATAAATAGCTTATTGATGGCTCTATTCTACTTGTTGGTAAACTATTTATAAAAACTATTGATTTTATGCCACCATAAATAATTGATGAGAGTTCACATACACATAAAAGTTTACGGGGAGGTATTTTGTGCTATCGCCTATAAAACACGGTAGTAAATGGTGTCCTGATTTATGTGTCTTATACTCTAACGTGGCATCGTCGTTTGGGGCTTGGGAATTTGGGACGAAATACTCTACGTATCGTTGTTTGGGGCTGGGGAATTTGGGATTATGATTTTTCGGGAAGATAGGATATATACAAAACAGCATTAACATGGAATAAATTATATATTTAATCATTGTTTAAAATTATTAAATTACTTTTATTCGTTCGTCCTGACACATTTTATGTATAAACTGAGACGTTGCGTTGTTTGACTATTGAATGACTATGATTTGAGGCACATTAACTTACTTGTCATGACGCAGGAGACACTAATTTTTTTTTTGTTGAAGAAAATTATTTAGTGTCAAATTGAGGGGAAAGTACAAAACTTGCGATCCTATGGAGTTTCTTCGAAGGGATCTTCTCCACAAAAAAACACACATACTCGTAGCTCTCGTCCTCAAACCTGCCAGTTCTGTACAAACTGATATTGCATTGCCTTTTTTGTTAGATTTTTAAATTATGTATTGTTGTTTACATTCGTTTGAGACGAGAATCGGCCGTGGTTTGAGCAAAACATTTTTAACATTTGATGTAATGAAATCCATTCGGGTAAATTCTATAATTAATGAATGAAATTTACTTTAACTTAAACCAAATATTAAGAAAATACATTTAGATACAATGCCAAATTACAACTCCGAATTTTATTACCTTTTCGTATAACTAAAATAATATTCATTACTAGGATACAGGTTTCTTGTAGGTTTTGTTTTTTTTTTACAATAGGATCTAGTGAAATGTTACATCGATTTATTCGTTCTTCGGAGCACATGACATGTTAAAATAGTTACGTCTAATGGTTAGGTCATTCTGGTCATATACTAATGATGTATAATTAAATGCGTATTTATGTTAGCTATATACGACCGACACGGCCGCGTCCGCGCACCTCAGTTGTCGGAACGAGTCGCTTCCTTATCAGGTTACATGTTCTGTGGGTTACATCAACATACCTCGTCGACCCAATGTACCTATGTACATTTATATAGAGTTTTGTTATGAGTATTTGCAACACATTACATAATATGCGTCTTTTTATTATGTTTAGTGAAGAATGTGTTTCCTGTGTATCAGGTCAGGTCGTCTTATCTTATCCAAATCAATGTTTTTACTGCGAAAGTAACTTTGTATTTCTGCATATTTTCCTATGCTACAGCGCTACGCTTTCACTCTTAGTTAAAAAGATTGCGATAACAAACTACAGACCGAAACATTATTATTGCTGTAATAGCACTAAGATAAGTGAAAAAAAAAAACAGATTTAAATCTTTAATTTTAGCCACAATAAGCGAATATGTTGCTCTATACAGCCACGATTTATATGACATAAGAATCAAGCAGTCCAATAATAGGTCAAAATATTATATTAAAGCTGAGCGAGCATATTGAGCTGGTAACACTTAAATCGCCAAATTCAAAGGTTGCATGCAGTTGCTTTGCATATAAAGTTAATCAACTCGCACTGGGCCAGTCAGTGATGATGGTCACTTTTGACTTCAGGCACTTCAGTGGCCTATTTAATAAACGTGACAATCCGACAATTTTGTCACTTTTTGACAAATAAGTCGAATTGTCGCACCAAGTGCCGTTTAATAAACATGACAATTATGTCCAAATGCGACAGGTAAATATTGACATAATTGTCAGGATAAAGATCCGTTTAATAAAGGCCGAGTCTAAGGAAACATTCTATGACTTAATTGTCATAGTCTTTGACAAATTTGTCACTTTTTCTGACATATTTGTCACAACATAATGGAGAATGCTTAGGGGAGAATATATGAGGGTAATATTTAAAAAATATTATAATTTCACTTTGGTATCAATTTCTTTACTTTTGTTTATGTTTTCTATTTGTAATGGATGTCAAATTAACAATTTTAGGTCTTATTTATGAAAATAGAGATGTTTGAAAATAGAGAATATTTATCTTCACTGCTATATCACTGCTATCCGTTGACGACATTAAAACCATTTTTACACGTGATTACTCGTATTAATTAACTGCCGAATTGCTTTGACATTGGGTGCGGTTGCCTGTCGAAAATCTCAGACAATTTGACAAATATGTCCACCTGTCATGACAATTTAGTGTTTAATAAAACAAATTTGACAAGTTTTTCCGGACAAATTGTCACCTGTCGCCTGTCAAGAGAAATTGTTTATTAAACAGAAATATGTCAAAATGTCGCGACAAGTCGACATATTTGTAGTTTTTCCACCGTGACAAATTTGTCAGGGATAATCTTTATTAAACAAGAAATTGTCAAAATGTCGGATTGTCACTTGTCGCCTGTCACCTGTCGCCTGTCACGTTTATTAAACAGGCCCCAGATCGATATCCAAGTTTATATGCTCCCTGTAACACAGATTGCTTCCTATTTATTCCTAAGTATTTTTGTGTATGTTTCTTGATGTACCTAAATTGTAAATCTTAAGAATAAATAAACAAATAATCTTAAGAATAAATAAATAATCTTATTATTATTATTATTGCACTTGATTTATATGGAACAGTATGCATATAAACGCGGTTATCGTCCGGTAGTCCGGTGGCCCGCTCTTTTATGTTGTAGCCCGATGGTTGCAACTGTGCAGTTAGGTTACATTACATAATTCTTCTTATCTTATCTTAATTAGCCATAACGTGTCCCACTGCTGGGCAAAGGCTTCTCTCTGCTCTCTCCATGACTCTCTTTCCCGTGCCTCTTCTTGTCATGCTTCGCTGAAGGCGTCTAGCTCGTCTCGCCATCGTCGCCTGGGTCTGCCGCGTCGCCTTGTCTCAATTGGTGGCATCCACTGCGAAATTACATGATTATATGACTAATTGCGCAGTCTAGATGAGATAGTAAAATAATTGTTGACAAGTATTAACAGCTTGCTTACAACCTATGAGTCGGCATATTCAAATCCGGTGAAGCTTGATTAGTCGTACTTTTTCGCACAGATCAATTCATAAAATAAAAAACAAAATTGAAAATTTTAAAAAACCCACGCCGTATGTTAAAATATATTAGAATAAAAAGGATTAAATAACATTTTTGGAAATCCCCCGACCAGAGTCAAATAAGATAAGAAATATCAAATAAAGAAATCTATAAAAAGAGTGATTTCTCACGAAATCCGCCACACAAACAACTAATTATGACCTTTCTTAGTCCTTACGTATACGTACCTACTTACCTTTTGGTTTCTCGTAGAAATAGACACAGCAATAATATTGATTAATTTAGGTACTATACATACTCATCTATCTAATAATATAATACAAATCCAATAAAACACGTCGGGGTCTGCCATTCCCTGCTCTGACATTAATAAATTTTATCATACCGTGAGTTTTACTTATTCAGAATCTACATTATATTTAGTTTTTAAGTAATATAAATAAGTAGTTACAATATTTTAACTGAAATTTCTAACAAAGAGAGCGATGATGGCAGCCCCCGACGTGTTTTATTGGATTTGTATTATATTATTAGATAGATGAGTATTATAGTACCTAAATTAATCAATATTATTGCTGTGTCTATTTCTACGAGAAACCAAAAGGTAAGTAGGTACGTATACGTAAGGACTAAGAAAGGTCATAATTAGTTGTTTGTGTGGCGGATTTCGTGAGAAATCACTCTTTTTATAGATTTCTTTATTTGATATTTCTTATCTTATTTGACTCTGGTCGGGGGATTTCCAAAAATGTTATTTAATCCTTTTTATTCTAATATATTTTAACATACGGCGTGGGTTTTTTAAAATTTTCAATTTTGTTTTTTATTTGAATATGTTTTAACATCCGGCGTGGGTTTTTTAAATTTTTAAATTTTGTTTTTATTTTAAACTTTTTGGAGAGTACGTTACTTTTGTTTGTTATCACTTAGCACACTAAAACATATAATTAAAAATGACGACATTTTGTTTTCTTTGTGTTTCGACATTGTATATTATGCTAGTACCTAATTAAACATACAAACAAACAGACACAATCCTCGCTGTTGCAGTATTTCTTTATAGTCTACCGCCATGCGCCATAAAACATGTCCAAGTCTACCGCCATGTGCGATAAAACATGTCCAAGAACCTGATCTGTAAAGATACCGGTTCAGTAGTTTTGAAAACTCCTGTAATGCCAACTTATCTGGCTACTGCAGGGCTCCCTGTTGTTCTACCTCCATAAAACGTATCTAAGAACCTGCTCCAAGATGAAGCCTTTTGAATGCAAAAAACCGCATCGAAATCGATTCAGTACTTTTTGAGAACTCCTGTAGTTCGAACTTATCTGGCTGCTGCAAGGCTCCCTGGTGGTCTACCTCCATAAAACGTATCTAAGAACCTGCTCCAAGATGAAGCCTTTTGAATGCAAAAAACCGCATCGAAATCGATTCAGTACTTTTTGAGAACTCCTGTAGTTCGAACTTATCTGGCTGCTGCAAGGCTCCCTGGTGGGTGGTCTACCGCCTCAAAACATGTCCAACAACCAGTTCCAAAATGAAGCCTTTTGAATGCAAAAAACCGCATCGAAATAGATTCAGTACTTTTTGAGAACTCCTGTAGAACCAACTTATCTGGCTGCTGCAGGGCTCCCTGGTGGTCTACCTCCATAAAACGTATCTAAGAACTTGCTCCAAGATGAAGCCTTTTGAATGCAAAAACCGCATCTAAATCGATTCAGTACTCTTTGAGAACTCCTGTAGTACCAACTTATCTGGCTGCTGCAGGGCTCCCTGGTGGTCTACCGCCCCAAAACATGTCTAACAACCAGCTCCAATATGAAGCCTTTTGAATGCAAAAAACTGCATCGAAATCGATTCGGTAGTTTTTGATAACTCCTGTGGTACCAACCAACTTATCTGGCTGCTGCAGCGCTCCCTGATGGTCTACCTACATAAAACATATCTAAGATCCTAAGTTGAAGTGATACCTTTTTAATGCAAAAAACCGGAACTAAATCGGTCCATTGGTTTTCGAGATAGAAGGTAACAAACAAACAAACAAACAAACAAACAAACAAACAAACAAACAAACAAACAAACAAACAAACAACCTCTTACCCCAAACGCATATACCGCCTCCGTTCCGTTCCGTCCGTCGTGGGTAAAAAAGAGTCGCCATACAATTTTATTGTTTTACCTAGACAAATCATTTTATCAGACTGCAACCATCGGGCTATGACAGGCTTTAGCAGAGTTTATTATATTTTACACGTGTCTACTAATTTGACATTGTCTGGTGTCCCCCACATTTAAAATGTGTTAAGCTGAATCACGTTCAGTGCCCTTAGCTGTAGGTATATTTTTGTTGAACTAGTACTCAAGACGTATTAAGACGTAGACTGAAAATTAAAAAGCAAACAAATTATTACATGCGAAGCCACAGAATAAATAATAGTACATACTAGCCAAGCCCCGTATTCTATCCAGTCTTATCTCTGTTTATTTGACGTTCTGGCACACAATTTGTCAGCAACTGTACATTTTACCTTCTTTTTCTTGCAAATAAATATATTGTCATATTATAACACTTCCAATAACCGTCGATAACTCAGTCCTATCCTATCCTAGATCATACAATCCCAACGTGGATATAAACATCATTAATTTCATTACACAACATAACCACATAACATTTGTTTTATGAGTCGTGGTGTGGTCGTGGTTATTATGTGAGAGTTTGTTGTGGATAGGGGGTAACCTGTTATCGACTGTACTTGCAGTCAAGGTTGAGACGCGATCCCGACTTTATATGCAGTTCACCTTGAAGCAAGGGTAAGATCTATATCGGCCTCACTCATTCACACCCAACTTCGCCTTAATTCTCCTACTATTCACACTAATTTGTGTATATTTGTTACTTCTTTACGTGTTAATAAAATTTAGTATGAGGTTAGCTGACATCCTCGATTTAACACATCTAGGCTACGTTTCACTGCGGGAAAATACCTCATTCCCTCGGGAAAATCTGTTCGCGGGCGGAGCCGCGGGGCAAAAAGCTAGTAATATTATAAACGCGAATGTTTGGGAGCTCGTGATTTATTAAAAAAAAAATTTCACTTTTAACATGGGAATGAGGATTTTTCCGTTGTTAAAAGGTAACTTGTGTTAATCCTAAACCTGTTCTTATCATTTATCATTTATTTATTTACAATCAACCATACTTGTTCAGCAAGGTGATAGCTGGACGAAAAAAGCGAAAATCGCATTTTCTCATTTATAATTTTAGTTTTAGTACAAAACTGTGATAATATGTCGTGACGTGATGTAAGCGACACTTTCGACCTAGCACCACAGAATAAATAATAGTACTACTAGCTAGCATTCAGAGCGTTTAGAAAGTACCTATAGTTGTGCAGACTTGACGTAACCGATTTCGAACCACGAGCTGCCTGGCTGAATCTTGTATGTGAGCATCAGAATGGCGGGTGTATGTGAAAAAACAGTAAATCTATACACATGAAAGCAATGTGCTAGCAATGTGAAGAATGCGCGTGCAGTATAAAGCAATGTGCTTTTAAAAAACTTGAGTGATAACAAGAAGTTAGTGAGCCGGCCGGCTTACTACATACGCTCTAGTAGACTACTTAGTACTGACTACGCTCTAGACTAGATACTCATTATGAATTATTATTATGGTACAGATGAACAGTTAACATTGTATTTTTGATGGGTTTGTGTATTTATAATGAAATACTTCTTAGTACTGAACTGGCTAGATGTTTAGTATGTCCTGTCATCTCATATTGTAAGCTGTAGTAGCTGGCACACTGTGGATAGGCCTGTCAGTAACGGTACCTATACATAATAATTCATTAGCAAAAAGTGGTGTTTCTATTTCAATCATGGCTCGAAAGTCCGATTCTGAAATTCACGACGACGTCGAATTTTGTAAGTAATTTCAAGATAAAATCCAGCGTCATTAATTACTCCCGAAATATCACGGCCTTTTTCAAGGCAAGTGCGAATTTATGTCATCTGCTGAATATCGGTGAAGAGAGGTCAAATATGCAAACAAATTCTAAAATATGCATGGCTGTGAAAAATCAAGTGATTATACTATAGTACTTACTAGTTTGTGACGAATCAAGTTAATTAGCTATCCACATGCTAATCCATGTGGATGATTTTTTTTTCATGCGATATGCAATACATCGCCTGTTGATGCCAGAATTAATTATTGTATTTAAAAAAATCAAATCAAATTTTATAGAATAACAATGTAACAGCTTTAGATTTTTAATCAAAATTATATTTTTGGTTCTAATAAAACTAAAAGTGCAGCTTAAATTTAAACTCAAGCTCAGGCGGCGGCAGACATTTATGAAGAATTCAAGTACATCGTCATCGCGTGAACAATATCGCGTCGTTCTTACTTGGCGGTCGTCCAAGTGAGTGAGACAATCGGGAATCTTACGTGAAATTATTACAAGACCACGTAAATACATTATACTAACGTAAACTTCGAACATTAATTATCTTTGAAATTTCTTCGCGTCACAATATTTATTTCCCAGAAAAGAGACAACAGGTCTCCAGAACTATTGGTGTCATTTTTGCAGGTCGAATGAACTCAAGGCCTACAGATATTTTGTCGATGTTACAAAGTACTTAAGCGTCAGTATGCTCCGCGCTCAGGTACAAACTGACGCTTCTATTTAGCATAATATTCCCGAATCAGATAGTCACCATGTCAAAATATTTATGTACTAAAGATCTAGCATTTAGCAATGGACAGGGTATTTTTCAGTCAACCAAGGTTGCTTCTTCCGTCCAGTTACTAGAACGACTTCCAGTTCCTAATAGTTCCTAGATGTATTGTGCTACGACAATGCAATAACGTCCTTCCTTTATTGTTGTACTGAGTACAATTTTCCTCTTGCTATTCTATTTTAGCATTCTGGTGTTAAATATTCGTAAAACTTGATATATATAGTTAGATTATGCCATCAAGGACGCATGCGCTAGTATTTAGTATAGACAGCGTTGTGTGGCTTTTGTGCACGAATTTAACCCCGGGGGTGCCCGGGGGAGGCTTCATCGCAGCTGTCACGTCCGCGTGCCAGATTATTATTGACTTACAGCGCGAATTATGACGCGCTTTAAGCTAGTTTTGAATATAAGCCATATTCAGCCAACATTTTGAACCCGACTGCCGACGGTCATAATCGGATTTAGGTGGATAAAGAGATTCACTAAAAGCCTCAATTGCCTTAAAGTAAACGGGGCATTGACAACATACGGGAAGGTCATGGTGCGACATAAAAAGGTAATTTATCCGATTGTAGTAAGAGACCCCCCCACACTATCGTTTTTCGAGCGTCTTTTGAGCGTCAACGTCATGCGTTAATAAATACAATTTATTTGCAATTCGATTGATACCGGATGCCCCAATTTCTAAAGCCAATATTTATTTTAAATAGATCATAGTTCCCATACAGCTTGATGACCTAAATATGGGTATTACTGGTACTTAATCATATTTCTGAATGCATGCATAGGTTACATACTTAGTATTTATGAGGAATATACAAAAGTTTCCTCTATTACTTTAAATTACCGTAAGGGGTTTCCCTGTCAAGTGTTTATTCAACTAGGCCCGTGATCCATTGAACATTTTATTGGAGTGTGTGCAGCTCAGCCTTTTAGATAACATACATATCATTGTATCATAGAGAAAAACTTGTACCTGCCGCTACAGAATTATAAAAGAAATATGTATTTGTTTTAGCTAGAAACTTTGCGGACTCCTCAGAACACCCCCTACCAATATTTAATTATATAAATAATCTAACCAATGGTTTAGGAACGGATAGAGGACAAACATTTAATATAATCATTGCTTTTTATTATATAGATTATTATAGATAGAAAAAGGCACATGCAAGGATAAAAATGCATTCCTTGAGCGGAATTCCTAAACCTTGCGGAGCCTACATATTAAATCGAACATATTATTGGAAAGATTGAACTTATCACATCTCATATTATTGACCTCTATTGACATTTATTAACCCGCGCTCGAAAGGAAAATCTCTAAGGTGTGCGCAGAGTTTTAATAGTACGAGTATTACCTAATGATTTGGCCATAGAATATTACCAAACGCAAACCACAAAGTTTAAAGTACATCGCAGATTTTTGATGTTCACATACTTTTCTAATGACAACACCTACTGCCTTGCTTGCCTACATTCAAATTATACTGATCATTTTGAGTCAGAATGGTACTAGCTCCTCCTACATACATATTTGTTGTAATCATGACTTCATCTGTGCCGTTTTTGGAAACAACGTATCTATTAAAATTACGTTTTCGACCTTTTAGTAACG
Source organism: Teleiodes luculella (assembly GCA_948473455.1). NCBI lineage: Eukaryota > Metazoa > Arthropoda > Insecta > Lepidoptera > Gelechiidae > Teleiodes > Teleiodes luculella. The sequence continues at coordinate 4,986,755 of OX419591.1, read as the reverse complement.
TAATTTTGTTACTAATACTTTTTGTACAAAACCACGTTGTTGATGGAATTTCATAAAACACAAATCAGTGATAGTAATGAATTTGTTTATTCTCATCATTATTTCAGCCGAAAGACGTCCACTGTTCGGCAAATGCGTTATACATCTTATCGCTTGAAATATTGTTTATTTATCAACAGATATCTTTAGGCTTTAGCTTTCTCTTCTAAATAAATAAAAAGCTTTATAATATTTATTTATGAATGAATAGCGCTTTAATTTGACAATACAATACAGTAAAAATGAATATTTAGAAGATGGTATTGATTCAGGGTCGAACAAAACAATCGCGTGTAAGTTTATTTTTAAATATGATCGATTGTCACGTAGAGGTTTTTAAATTAGCTGTTCAATTTACACCAGAATGTTGATAGTTTATGTCGTTTAGCTTGAAAACATTTACGACCTTGTGCTTCTATAAATGTCACGACACTAACTAAACGAGGTGATTGGTGAGTTTAAAGAGTTTTAAAATAACTGTTTTGAAACCTCCTTTTTTGAAGTACAGTATAAGTTTATAAGTGTAGTCATTCACGTGTTTACTTTCAAAAAACCTTTTTTCCTAATTTTGTATTTTATTTACCTACTTCAAATTAATCTCCTGAATGCTTTTGGAAAATTTAATAATTACTCGTTAGATACACGTAATATGACTGGACTTCTAACGTGTCCGAACACTGCAGAAAATACGTCATAATGTGTGTAATGTGTACAAAGTAAACGCCTCATAACGACAATGACAATGAATGAAAATATTATGAGTTAGCTCATATTCGTGCATCTATTCGTGTGGCATGGGAATGGGAAGTAATAGGTCAGTTGATTATTTCTTTCTGAGAGACCCCCTACACTAGCGTCTTTCGAGCGTCGTCGTCGTGCCAGCTCGACACGACCGCGACGTCGACGCAGAGAGATAGTCATCATGGCGAGTGAAACAAAAGAATGTTGTGTTCGCAAAAAAATTTTGTGTTTGCAATAAAGCGCAATGCTGACGTCGCGTCGACGCTGCGCTGACGCTGGCACGCCGACGACGACGACGCTCGGAAGACGGTAGTGTGGGGGGTCTCAACCTCCATTGTCCCTGATGTTACAGTTTGTGGTTACGGTTAGTGTTTTTCGATTAGAAGTATGTGGGTAGTTTTCGGACATAAAAATAATTTCCACCATGTAAGTTAAAACTTGCTAGTAGATAGCTACTCGTAGTTCGTACTACTAAAAGCAAAGGTCAAACCAAAGTTAAGTCACTTTGCTAGGATAGCAATTTAAACTTTTTCCTGGCATAGGTCCAAATAAACTCCCCTAAACTACCTAAGGTTTTGTTGGTAAAGTGTGGTCAAACACACAAAGGCTAATTAGCGGATTAGTGGATTCTATAGCCGGCAGGCGGCTTAATAATTCTGACACCAGGGTTTTTTAAGGTAGGTTAAACTCGAGCCCCACAGTAAAGTGAAGTAACCACGAAGTGACGGACGTTAAAGTACAAAATTAGTTTTATAATATTACTAGCGACCCGCCCCGGCTCCGCACGAGAAAATGGTTATTATGGGTTATCCTTAAGCATATTATGCATGTATTATACAATATACATATAAACCTTTTTCTTGAATTACTCTATCTATTAAAAAAAACCGCATCAAAATCTGTTGCGTAGTTTTAAAGATTTAAGCATACATAGGGACATAGGGACAGAGAAAGTGACTTTGTTTTATACTATTAGTGATGATAATTTGGTAGACAGATATGCAACAATACCCTATCGGCAATCCATTAGGTAAATGACCTAATTGATTGCCGCAAATATCATAATTGGAACAAGCTAATGTTTCAGTGGATAAATAAAAGTAACTATTTGATTGACGACAGCTGATATGCATTATAAATACAACATTAGACACAAGGTAAATAGAAGTGCTCATTACAACACACGAATGTTTACTCTAAGCAGTATTCGAACCCGCGACCCTGCGCTTTACTACCTTAGGCTACGAGGCCCTCAATTGAATTATAAATGTATTTTTAACAAACCAACATTTCTTCCTCAGATGAGGACGAGGCGACGACGTCAGGTGTTACCGATGGCGCGGGACCAGAGGTTCCAAATCGTGTCATCTTCATCAACCGCCCACAACCCCAGAAATTCGTAGGCAACAGGATATCCACAGCCAAATATAGGTAAGCTTTAACCACATTATGATACGAACGAAGTACTTGAAGTCTTGAATACAGGGTGTAATAAGAGAAAGCCTAACGATTACTGAAATGACGTACTCTGTCAATAAATAAATAAATTCATTTATTTCAGGCAATATTTACATAAAGATGTTGAGCAACTTTCCCAAAGAGAATTCACCCGGAAACGAAACGAAAATTTTACACTTCCATTCAAAATATTCATTTAAATCGTACAATTTCTATGAAGAAGTCAATATTTTTTTCGTTTCCAAGAAAAGTTTCTTTGTGCAGTTGATCAGATCTATTGACTAAGCATGTATTTCAGTTTTTGCTCAGGCGTTGTAGCGTGTACGTAATGTTTTTGATCCTGTCTTTAGACTTGTCCATCAATGATTGATCACGCATGCTTCCTCAATCCTCATGCTTCGAGGAAATGTTTTAGATTTAAATATGGATGAATTTTAAGCTACTATTTCTCCACTTCAAACCGAAGTGGACACCACTGATCAAATGATATTGATATTTACATCTAGCTCACTATATCTGTGGTCTAGCTAGTATTATAAAATAAACCGGTATTATAATAATGCTGTTTCCGTGGCGGAGTTCTGGTATTCAGAAATTTAGTCGCCGAATCGACACGAAAGAATAAGAAGGTAAAATAAACCACAAGAGTCAATTATGTTTCCATTGAAATTTGTCACTAGGATATCAAATGCACAGAGATGTAATAGCTAGTTAAATCACACAAAGACAGTAAATGTATCTCAGTATCTAAGACGAAATGAGTGAAATAAACCACCTGTGATGATGACGAATTTACTCGCTCACACGTAATGGACCGAAGAATGCCTCTCGTCCAGTTAAATTATCGCTATCGACGGCCGAGTTCGAACCATTAGCGATGATTAATTTCCCTTTGTACCGGCTAGCGGCTGGCGTTGATTCCATTTCCAATAGTCATGATCATTGCTCGAAATTATGAAAAGCACGGTTTTATAATTATGACTGTCAGTCATCGTTGTGTTTATCACATTTGGAGATGACTATTTTACATTTGCATAGCTTCAGGCCTAGACCAATGCGTTACTTTAGAGAAATAAAAAGTATTCTCTGTACAGAGCATTCTGTTTTATGGTTTTCTAAATTCACACTCAGTTGTTCTTAACAATTTTTCTATATCGTGTAAAATTGTACACTAGTAGATACTAGATAGCATATGAATTATTTTCCTAAAGCAAAAAAACGAATTCTTTGTTCTAGAATCTGTTTGATTTCATTTTTGATACAACATTGTGTAGGGCTGAGAAATTAATTGGCTATCGGATCCGAGACAATCTATAAACCACCACCGCACCGGTATATTCCATTAATTTGTAGTGAGAACTGCACAAGGGACGGAGATTGCTCCTTGTGTAATCGAGGCATTGTTTACGCGATGTTCGATATAACAGGTGTTATCTGCTGGCATATTGCCATTGTGCCCGTAAACTTAACATGTTCAGCTTCAGCTCAGCTTCAAAATTACTTTCAAATTTCTGCAATAATTTATATTTAACTAAAGGTGCGCGCGTAATCAATGACTAAGTAAACAGGTGCTTTTCGTTTACGTCGCTAGATATAAAATTTTAGTAGACTATCTTGAGAATCTTACGGTAGTTTAGCCCTAATTAACGTTACTTACTGTAGTCACGATCTTCAGCCCAAAAATGACGCAAAAGATTCAATTAATAAAATCACATGACAAAAGTTACAAAATCGATTGGTTCTAGGTAAGCTTCAAGATTTTTAACCTTCTCCCATAGATGAAATACACAGCTATATTGGTTTAATATTTTTTCAGTTTCAAGAAAATTGCCATAATTTTTTTATACTTCTCCGCAAATATGTACACAATAGAGTCTTTCATAACAGCGTCCGTGGTCGAGTGGTCAAAAACTCGCCTGACGTTACGGAAGTTTCGGTTTCGAATCCCGGTGGGGAACTTGTTGAACAATTGTCACTTTGTGAGACTACCCAGTTTTGTTAGGACGTTAGGACATTGCAGGCTGAATGACCTGATTGTCCGAAAAGAAAGATGATTCCGTGCTTCGGAAGGCACGTAAAGCCGTTGGTCCCGGCTATGATCTACGGATATAGTCGTTACAGGAGCCATGTCAGAAGCCTTAGGCGGCTCAATAATTCTAACACCAGGATTGTGAGGTAGGTTAACCTCGAAACCCACACGAAAAGCAAGTCTTTTATTTCAATTAATGTCACTCAGGCGTCCTATTACGACATTAGCAAGCACTAAAGTCTGTTGATGACTCTGTAAATGTAGACGCGAAACGCCTACGAACCGTAATGCGTAAGGTAGAATTCGCAGAGATAACAAAACAAATATTAACGACCCTCTGTTTATTTTCGTGACATAAAACGGAACCGTTTTCATTAATCCTACTTACGTAGTTGATATAAGTAGTAGGTATATGAAAAAAAAATGCTTTGAAATGTAAATTGCAATCGTCATAAAATAGATACAATTAGATATTCATTATTACTGTCAATAATAAAAAAAGATGTTATTGCAATAGCTGAAGTGTAATAAATAATGAATGAATAGCCGGCCTTATTGCTAGGATAGCAATCTCTTCTATCAACTAATATATGTCTCCACTGAAGTGCTTGGACCTATTATCCTGAATCCGTAAAGCTTATTCACCTAATTTAAACTGCACAAGGAAAAAATGACAAATGCTTCGATCGAAGGACAAATAGGACGACAAATACTCTCAGCATGACTTTTCTGTAAGAAATATTTAGTCTGTGATGTAGGTGGATGGGACGGCCCATATAAAAAGTAACTATATTGCAAATATTTTCGTTTGTCCACAGCATACCCTCGTTCATCCCCTTGTTCCTGTTCGAGCAGTTCCGCCGCTACTCCAACTGCTTCTTCCTGCTCATCGCGCTGCTGCAGCAGATCCCGGATGTGTCTCCCACAGGACGCTGGACGACCCTCACTCCCCTCATACTTATCCTCAGCGTCAGTGCTATTAAGGAGATCGTCGAAGACTTTGTAAGTACATGTTCAATAGTGACTTCGTTCATGTTTTTTAGAATGCAAAAGACACGCGCAAGTCCGGTGAAGCTTGATTGGTCGTACCTTTTCGACACAAGCATAGGTCAATTAAAAAAAAAAGCAAAAGACACAAAGTCGCTGAGAAATAGAAGAATGATCTGATCATGTTAGTAATTTTAAACTTTCTTTTAGAGTCAAGTACTGTTTTATAGCAAAAATTCAATTTCTTTGTTCCCATCCAAGCAGTGCTTAACTTGGAATTGGCTCTCTTGGGACTACCCAAGAGAGCCAATTCCAACATATCAGGTTTACTTACGTGTTTATTTATCAAATGTAACATGCAGTTTTCCACCGAGACTAATCACTGTTTAATTAGATACACAAGTTTTAATGTGTTTTAGAATACAGTTGTCGATATGGTTATTTTATAGTACTAATTTGAAAATAAAAATGTGCTGGCGTTTTCTTTGTGCTGGAAATAGGTTATCATTTGCAAGAACCATAAAAAGGGGTTTTCAGTTATCAGAATGAGCTCATAATCCTTGCCAGCGTCCTTGAGCGTATAATAATAACCGCACTTCATTTTATGAGTGAGCTAGGCTATACATTATTTTTCTTTATAAGGTTTTTTTTTTATACATTATTTTTCATAAGGCAAAGATCAGTGGCGCGCTCTTCAAACAGTTCAATGTATAGTGAAGTGTCCTGGCGTACAATAATCCAAGTGCACTCATAATATAACTCACGTATTATACCTATTTTGCCCAGAAACGGCACAGAGCGGATGATGAAACGAACAGGCGGAAGGTGGATGTTCTAAGGAATGGCGCGTGGCAGACGGTATCCTGGGAGCAGATGCAAGTCGGCGACATCTGCAAGGTTCTCAACAATCAGTTCTTCCCTGCAGACCTAGTTATGCTCTCGTCCAGGTAAGAGGGTTTTGGATAACGCAACAAGATTTAGAGCTGATGGCACTTTAAAGAATTACATTAACTTTCACATGGTTACACTTCTAGCGCTACAGGAAGTAGAGGTACAAAAATAATTAATCCGTTGGATATTTCTCCAAAAACTAGTTTTAGTTTTATTAGAAACACAACCAGTTTTTAAATTCGCATGACATTTTATTCAACACAAAATTAAATATTCATTAACCAATATTGTTATCATACAAGGCTGAAAGGTTTCTCTTTTGGTAAACAGCGTTTTGTTTTAATTTTGCAGGGAAATTATGTCTGTAAATAAATATAAGTGATTATTAGTCAACAATTATTTAAATTTGAAATACTCGTACAGGTTCAAGCATCACTGATTTGAATTAACATTATGAAGTGCTGTGTGAGTCTTATGGTTCATGGTTTGGAATTAGATGAAAGAACTCTTTGTGTGGTTGTCGTATTAAGTACCTTTCTTCCGACCAAGAAGCCTTTGTCCAGCGGTAAACTTTTACAGGCACTGTAATAGTTAAGATTTCTAAAGCCTGACCAAACAAATAAAAAACCTGCTCTGGGGGCGCCACGTGTATATTTTTACGACTATGGCAACAATCTCCCTTATAAAATTAGTTCCATTGAAATTCCGCAATATGGCGAGGTTGTTTATTTCTTTGGTCGGGCTTTACTCAATTTAAAACCCTATACCTTCCGCAGCGAACCCCAAGGCATATCGTTCATCGAGACGTCAAACCTGGACGGGGAGACGAACTTGAAGATACGGCAGGCGCAGACAGACACAGTCCGTCTGGACAACACAGCGGCACTGGCTGGGTTCCGCGCAACCATACAGTGCGAGCCACCCAACAGACATCTGTACGAGTTCAATGGACAGCTAAAAGAAACGAATGCCAAGTGAGTGCTTATAAATTACATCATCATCACCATTATCTCATTTAAACGTCATCCAAAGGCCCCTTCAGGTCGGGGGCGCGGCCAGTACCAAAATCAAAATTGAAAATCAGACGGGGCCCCTCAGGCGGCGTCTCCTTCACGATGTTTTACAATATCAACGCGCTAGGCCGTGGTCCGAGGCTCCCTTGAGCCGCCTATAGACGCGTTGGTATATGACTTTTTTTTTTGGGGTAGAGTCTTCCGCTACCCCGCAAGTCCGGTGAAGCTTGATTGGTCGTACCTTTTCGACACAAGCATAGGTCAAATAAAAAAAAGACGTCCAAAGGCATGTTCGAATCCAGCCAGCGACTTTTCGGGAACTTCACTTGACCAATCCACCTTGCCTGCACGAGATATGCCTTTCTCCATTCTTCTCCACTCGTCTCCAACCAAGAACTTTTCTGCCTTAAAGACGGGAACGTTTTTGCGTCCTAAGAATAAGATTTTGCAAGACATATCCAGCTGCTGAGAACGTTTTTTTGCAGGCTCGTAGGAAATGTTAACCTATTAATCTTGGTAAATATGGGCAAGATCTCTTTATACCAAGATATGAAAGAAAATGCGGGCCGAGGAACAGCTGTCAGATCGTCTTCAATGTTCCCGCGTTTCCTCCCCTCGCCGCCTCACCGCCTCGCCGCGCATTCCCAAGACGCGGTAGAACGATTCCGGTCAAGCTATAGCACCATGCCACATGACTAGATAAGCGAAACAGAGTTCCAGTTACATACGAGCGCGCAAATCGATTGCACTACTACAAGCATGCGGGGCATGTGTGCGTAACCACAGACCGCTAGTCCCGCACGCGGAGAAACTGAAAACAAAAAACCTGTTTACGTCAGTTGACAATCTAGGGTTAATGAATAGGTAACAATTTTGCACGTTATTAAGAAGATGACTCTGTTCCGTCTACTCATGTGACCTCCTTTTTCCACATATGATGCAATGCAATACGGTGTTGATTCCAGGACGGTGCCCCTGGGCTTGGATCAGATGATGCTGCGCGGGGCGATGCTACGAAACACGCAGTACATATATGGCGTGGTCATCTACACGGGACATGAGACCAAGCTCATGAAGAACTCCACTAAAGGCAAGTTTGTATAATATTACTCATATTATGCCGGCGGGGCACCCGTCGAACAAATATCACTTTAGGTATGAGACTTTCCCCAGTTTGGTTAGGACATTGCAGGCTGAATCACCTGATTGTCTGAAAAGAAACATGATTCCGTACTTCGGAAGGCAATTGAAGCCATTGGTCCTGGCTACTATCTACGGATGTAGTCGTTATAGCGGCAATGTCGGAAGCCCTAGACGGCTCAATAATCCCAACACCAGGATTTATGAGGTAGGTTAGCTTCAAAACCCACACGATAAGCAAGCACTAATATTATAAACGCGAAATTTTGTAAGGGTGGATGTATAGATGGATGTTTGTTACCCTTTCAGGCAAATAATATAGTTTATACATCAGAATTACACATAGACTACCTTTTACAGCGGGAAAATCCCTCATTTCCACGGGGAAAACTATTATACAGGGTGGCGCAATAGAACGTGCATATTTTAAAAATATATTAAAAAATAAATACAAAAGATATAGTTAAAATAAAAATGAGGCATTGTAATGTAATAATTGAAGTTTATTTAAAAAAAATTACACTATTCAAATGATGACCCGCTCTGCGACAGCACTCCTCTAACCACAAACGAAAATTAAGAAAAAAGGACCAATTATTCCTCTTCATTCCTCTGCTAGAAATTACGGCCCATACTGTCACTTTAGGACTATGCAGTGGTTTCTGATGATTGTGTTTGGGATTCTCACTGTGCCAGTAACGAAATATTGACAGTTTACGAAATGGAATATGGAATTGGGCCTCATCAGAGAAAAGGATATTGTCAAAATTGGAAAATTGATTAAGCATTTCATTAGCAAATGCGAGCCTTGCTATGTAGTCTGATTCTTTCAATTTTTATGTTAATTGCAGCTTGTATGGATGCAGTTTAAGAGACACGTTTAAAATTAGTTGAAAACTTTGTCGCGATACTTGTAAGAAGACCGACGATCTCTTGCGAGTAGTCATTTTTTGGATTTCCTTGTTACCGACTGCATAACTCTCAATATTGGATTCGGTCCTAGCTGTTCTTGGACGACCTTTTGCTATTGGTTTAATGTTAAACCGGTTTCCTAGAAACGGTTTACCCATATTTTAATCAAATTAGCACTCGGAGCTTTACTGATTCGCCGTAGTCCATATTCGAAACCATAATGGTCGTTACTAAACGACATCGTTTAGTAACGACCATTATGGTTTCGAATATGGACTACGGCGAATTTACGAGACCTCTCGTTCATACATATGAACGAGAGGTCTCGTAAAATGCGCGTACTCAAAATGCGCGACTCTTCCCTTCGAAGTGACTCATAGCGACTAAAACTCCATGAGCCCGCCTACCAAACGATGATAGGGTCCCCTTAGACCGCGCGCTTTTTACCCCGCAAAAAAGCATAATAATATGCAATATGCACGTTCTATTGCGCCACCCTGTATTTCTCAACATGCACAGAAAATATGTAAAGAAAGTAATAAAATAAATATAGAAGGATAAAACCGGTAACTAATAATTTTATGGCCAACAGTCACGCCTGCGAAGTTAAGGAAAATATTACTTTTTTATACCACGAATGTCGGTATTTTTACAGTTTTAATTAGGCTATAAACTAACAAAATAACTCATGCGATTATTTAAATGATAAAGATCTGATCCAAAATTCTTGAAACTCCGCAGAATAGATAATTAATTATGTTGTGGCGTAATATAATGTATTTATAACATTGCCATTGTTCTCCACAGACAAATACCCATAGCTCGCGCTCTAATCGCGCTAACTCGAGGGGTTTTTTAACTTTGATCAAAACAGCTGCATTTGATGGTGGTTATGGTAAAAGTTTAAACCGTTTGATTTAGCGCGATTTGGCCCTAGTCCTTGCCAGGTATTAGCTAAACGCTGGAGTACACGTAAGCGTAGACATACACATAACACTGAGTTTAATGTATGGAACTCGCACGTCTACTTTAAGCAAGCGGTGTGTACCGTCTCATACAATTCCATATAACTCAATGGTACGTGCACGTTTACGCTTACCTGTAAAAGTCAAAAGGTTTACAAATCACTTTTCGACGTTAAATTTTAAACTCGTCTCACACTAATGAAGAACAAACTCTTAAAATAAAGAGGCGATGCGATACAAGTTTCAACAGCAGTCAGCACAATAAGTTTGGCAGGTTCGCGCGTGCGCTGCTGTGGAGAAGAACCCGCCGAAGAAACTCCACAGGATCGCATATTTTGATCTTTCCTCTTTTAAAAAAAGAAATTAATTCAAATTTTCATTACAATATTGCTTATTATTAGTGTTCGCATACGCATCCGGTATGCTCGTGTCCGGAATGCTCGTCCAATAATGACCATTTAAACCTTTACAAGGCAGTGGCCACTATATTGCCACCTTAATTTTAACTTTATACCCTCAACATAAAGTCGAAAACGAATGCATTTTATAAAGTTGTTTTGCCTTATAAAGGGTTAAATGTTATTTGTATGTTTTAGCGCCCCTAAAGCGGTCGTCGATCGACCGGCAGACGAACACGCAGATCCTGATGCTGTTCATCATCCTGCTGGTGCTGTCGCTGCTCAGCGCCACCTTCAACGAGCTGTGGCTCAACCGGCACCTCCAGCGGGACTGGTACATCGGACTCACTAGTCAGTACACTCTGTTACATTACATACGAACACGCAGATCCTGATGCTGTTCATCATCCTGCTGGTGCTGTCGCTGCTCAGCGCCACCTTCAACGAGCTGTGGCTCAACCGGCACCTCCAGCGGGACTGGTACATCGGACTCACTAGTCAGTACACTCTGTTACATTACATACGAACACGCAGATCCTGATGCTGTTCATCATCCTGCTGGTGCTGTCGCTGCTCAGCGCCACCTTCAACGAGCTGTGGCTCAACCGGCACCTCCAGCGGGACTGGTACATCGGACTCACTAGTCAGTACACTCTGTTACATTACATACGAACACGCAGATCCTGATGCTGTTCATCATCCTGCTGGTGCTGTCGCTGCTCAGCGCCACCTTCAACGAGCTGTGGCTCAACCGGCACCTCCAGCGGGACTGGTACATCGGACTCACTAGTCAGTACACTCTGTTACATTACATACGAACACGCAGATCCTGATGCTGTTCATCATCCTGCTGGTGCTGTCGCTGCTCAGCGCCACCTTCAACGAGCTGTGGCTCAACCGGCACCTCCAGCGGGACTGGTACATCGGACTCACTAGTCAGTACACTCTGTTACATTACATACGAACACGCAGATCCTGATGCTGTTCATCATCCTGCTGGTGCTGTCGCTGCTCAGCGCCACCTTCAACGAGCTGTGGCTCAACCGGCACCTCCAGCGGGACTGGTACATCGGACTCACTAGTCAGTACACTCTGTTACATTACATACGAACACGCAGATCCTGATGCTGTTCATCATCCTGCTGGTGCTGTCGCTGCTCAGCGCCACCTTCAACGAGCTGTGGCTCAACCGGCACCTCCAGCGGGACTGGTACATCGGACTCACTAGTCAGTACACTCTGTTACATTACATACGAACACGCAGATCCTGATGCTGTTCATCATCCTGCTGGTGCTGTCGCTGCTCAGCGCCACCTTCAACGAGCTGTGGCTCAACCGGCACCTCCAGCGGGACTGGTACATCGGACTCACTAGTCAGTACACTCTTTACATTTCATATCGACCCATATACAAATTTACAATTCTACAGAATATTTTTTTTTCTGATTTCCAAATTTACAGATTCCCAATTCTACAGATTTTCGATTTAACAGAATAGGAATGTTGACTGTTTACAAAATAAAATATCTAACACTATGTAGGACATAAAACGTCTGAAATTACCCTAGTATAACTTATGTAGGGCTGGCTGCGCGATTTAAGCCAATTCATGATTTGTTATTGTAAGAGCCCGTCCCCACGTCTACGGCGCGGCGCGTCACGTCACGGCGCGGCGCCACGGTGCGTGGCACTAGCCTGCCTACATGGGGACGGGCTCTAAATCAAAATAAAAATCGTACAAGAACGAAAATACAAGCTTGTGACGTCATAAGCTAGTATTTCCTTTAATTTTTTATATAAAATATTGTTTGTGTAATTTCATAAAAAGAATCTCTTTTGACTAGCCAGTCAACATCCCTATTCCATTTTACTGATTTCCATATCTGGCGATTCCCGATTCTGCAGATTTGTAGAATCGGAGAAATATCACACCTCTAATGATTAGAGGCTACATGGCTGGTATTTTTGTAGAATGGACTTATATAACTTTATCTACTAAAGCTAAACGCTTTATTATACATTTTTATTTGTAAGTTATACAGTACTAGCGACCCGCCCCGGCTCCGCACGGGAAAATGGTTATTGTGGGTTATCCTTCAGTATATTATGCATGTATTATGGGTGCCCCTTAAATTGCATAAAATAAATATCCCTATTATGAAAATCCATAACAGACTTGCCATAACTTTAAATAGTATAACAATTAGAATCCATAATTTAAAAATACATATCATTATTTAGCATAACTATTAAAATCCATAATTATAATCTTTCATAATCACAAACTTAAGATATTTTGGTAAAAAAGAAGATAAGAGAAACAGCATTTTTGGTGATAAAAATAATAATTTAATATTGTTTACTATATTTGTCAAATTTATATTTCTTAATTATTATACATACTAACGGTATTCATATTAAAGTTAGGGCTTTTAAATATATGTATTTCTAAATTATGGATTTTAATCGTTATGATATTTATCGATTATGGATTTTCGATATATACATTTTCAATTATGGGTTTTAATATAGACCCATGTATTATACATATAAACCTTCCTCTTGAATCACTCTATCTATTAAAAAAAACCGCATCTAAATCCGTTGCGTAGTTTTAAAGATTTAAGCGTACAAAGGGAGGGACATAGGGACATAGGGACAGAGAAAGCGACTTTATTTTATACTATGTAGTGATTAAGTGTTAGCTGAAAAGATTGTAGTTTTGTTGTTTTCTCGTCTCCTGGTCCGTTGATACGAATCTCTTCTCATAGCAAAATGATAGTATGTGTTCGTTTATTTTAATTACATATAATATTCAAATTGTGATTTTTTGTTTGTTTCAGATGCGCAAAATTCGAATTTCGGATTCAACTTTTTGACTTTTTTAATATTATACAACAATCTTATACCCATATCGTTACAAGTTACAGCAGAAATAGTTAGGTTTTTTCAAGTAAGTACCTAGTTGATTAACTGTCTTATTCTTATCTATCGAATTAAATTTATTATTTATTTATTTATTTAAATTTCTTAACTAGCTAAAATAAAATTTTCTCACATGCATCTTTATTATCACCATAGTATATTCAAAGTGGGTCTTGTATGAATTGTCCATCTAGTCATGCCGTGTGATTCGTGGTTTACAATTTATCCCAACCAAATCCCAAAAAGTGAGAAATAAGGGGTGGTAAGCTGTTTCTGGTTTGATACCCCGCGTTAAACTCTGATGTCATTGGAATGTAAGGAACACCTTGCATTTCATTGATCCCGTGACAAGAAATGGAACTTACAAAAGACTAGGTTGTATGGGCTTTGAACCCTTTGCCTTTCCCATAAGGGATAAAAAGAAAAAATAAAGAACTGTACTTGTAAGCATGGTCTAAGAAAACAAGGTCTTGCATTCGGACCACGTGACTGACACAAACCTACGTCATCATGCTGTTCATCTTTGTCGAATGCGTGTTAATAGACAAGGATGAACAGCATGATGACGTAGGCTTGTGTCAAGTCACGTGGTCCGAATGCAAGACCTTGTTTTCTTAAGCACGGTCCACAGCTCCGTGTTTTCGTGTTTTTAACACGCTAACGGCACCTATTTCACTGGCGACAGAAGACAAAAGACGATTGGGTCGCAGTTATGCGCAAGAGTGAGCGTGGTGTATTTGTATATCATTCTAACGCATAACTGCGTCCCTTTCGTCTTTTGTCTTCTGTCGCCAGTGAAATAGGTGCCTTAACATGTTAGAGTGTTCAAAACACGAAAACACGGAGCTGTGGACCCGGCTTAAGAGCATGCTTGTAAGTAGTTCGTGAATGGTTGCAGGCGAAGTTCATATCGATGGACAGCGAGATGTACCACGCGGCGACGGACACGCCCGCGCAGGCGCGCACCTCCAACCTCAACGAGGAGCTCGGCATGGTGCAGTACATCTTCAGCGACAAGACCGGCACCCTCACCTGCAACGTCATGGAGTTCCACAGGTGCTCCATAGCCGAGGTATGTACGGTCAGCTTCATAAGTACATCTTCAGCGACAAGACCGGCACCCTCACCTGCAACGTCATGGAGTTCCACAGGTGCTCCATAGCCGAGGTATGTACGGTCAGCTTCATAAGTACATCTTCAGCGACAAGACCGGCACCCTCACCTGCAACGTCATGGAGTTCCACAGGTGCTCCATAGCCGAGGTATGTACGGTCAGCTTCATAACTAACTTAAACCACTGGTCGGTCACTCCTTACAGCGAAATTATTTTTAAACTGAGAATGTTTTATTTCCTAAAATAACACTAAATTAAAAAAAAACCCTTTCCTTTCAACAACTAGAAAAGAGCTGATAATCTTCAAATGGCTGAAGATATTTTCTTGAATCATAGCTAATAACACTTTCGATTGTGACACCTTGCAAACAAAAAAAACTAGATCAAAATCGGCGCATCCGTTTAAGAGCTACGATGCCACAGACAGACAGACACACACGTCAAACTTATAACACCCGTCTTTTTCGTCGGGAGTTAATAAGAAGTTGCGCAAACAGGCAAGATGTTTAATTGCTGTTAATTGATATATGCTAAATTAGCTAGGAGCTAAATTGTTTTTCTTTCTTCCTTTTACATAACAACTAGTCCAATAACAGATTTAAAAAGTTTTATACTTATACTTTACAGATAATATACAGCAAGCCGGCGCCAGGCGAAGCATTAGAAGACACCCTGCTGCATCAGAACCTGACACGGAAACACCCCACCGCGCCCGTGATACTGGAGTTCCTCACCATGCTGGCCGTGTGCCACACCGTCATACCCGAGATGAAGGATGGCACTATGAGCTACCACGCCGCCTCGCCAGGTATGCTCCATCAAGCACCCCACACCGTCATACCCGAGATGAAGGATGGCACTATGAGCTACCACGCCGCCTCGCCAGGTATGCTCCATCAAGCACCCCACACCGTCATACCCGAGATGAAGGATGGCACTATGAGCTACCACGCCGCCTCGCCAGGTATGCTCCATCAAGCACCCCACACCGTCATACCCGAGATGAAGGATGGCACTATGAGCTACCACGCCGCCTCGCCAGGTATGCTCCATCAAGCACCCCACACCGTCATACCCGAGATGAAGGATGGCACTATGAGCTACCACGCCGCCTCGCCAGGTATGCTCCATCAAGCACCCCACACCGTCATACCCGAGATGAAGGATGGCACTATGAGCTACCACGCCGCCTCGCCAGGTATGCTCCATCAAGCACCCCACACCGTCATACCCGAGATGAAGGATGGCACTATGAGCTACCACGCCGCCTCGCCAGGTATGCTCCATCAAGCACCCCACACCGTCATACCCGAGATGAAGGATGGCACTATGAGCTACCACGCCGCCTCGCCAGGTATGCTCCATCAAGCACCCCACACCGTCATACCCGAGATGAAGGATGGCACTATGAGCTACCACGCCGCCTCGCCAGGTATGCTCCATCAAGCACCCCACACCGTCATACCCGAGATGAAGGATGGCACTATGAGCTACCACGCCGCCTCGCCAGGTATGCTCCATCAAGCACCCCACACCGTCATACCCGAGATGAAGGATGGCACTATGAGCTACCACGCCGCCTCGCCAGGTATGCTCCATCAAGCACCCCACACCGTCATACCCGAGATGAAGGATGGCACTATGAGCTACCACGCCGCCTCGCCAGGTATGCTCCATCAAGCACCCCACACCGTCATACCCGAGATGAAGGATGGCACTATGAGCTACCACGCCGCCTCGCCAGGTATGCTCCATCAAGCACCCCACACCGTCATACCCGAGATGAAGGATGGCACTATGAGCTACCACGCCGCCTCGCCAGGTATGCTCCATCAAGCACCCCACACCGTCATACCCGAGATGAAGGATGGCACTATGAGCTACCACGCCGCCTCGCCAGGTATGCTCCATCAAGCACCCCACACCGTCATACCCGAGATGAAGGATGGCACTATGAGCTACCACGCCGCCTCGCCAGGTATGCTCCATCAAGCACCCCACACCGTCATACCCGAGATGAAGGATGGCACTATGAGCTACCACGCCGCCTCGCCAGGTATGCTCCATCAAGCACCCCACACCGTCATACCCGAGATGAAGGATGGCACTATGAGCTACCACGCCGCCTCGCCAGGTATGCTCCATCAAGCACCCCACACCGTCATACCCGAGATGAAGGATGGCACTATGAGCTACCACGCCGCCTCACCAGGTATGCTCTTTTGTAAAACTCGTTTTTTTCTAAACAGTCACTTCGAGCTATCAGATTCTTCAACTGACGGCATTGAAAATCACCCGCCCCTACTTACTTACCTCCACACCACACCTTAAAACCGCGCCGCGAGATTCCGTATTACCACAGAATAAATAATAGCGTCGTCACTCGCGCGCGCGTGTTTCCTACTAACTAGCCTTACAGCGTGATGACGCCTGCCGTAGGTATATTCTGAAGCTCTGGCACGGAGTGCGCCGGGCCTGATTATGGCCACACGAGTGACCACCCGGTCACTCCATACAGAAAACGCATTTTGACAACCTGCTTCTTTTTGAATAACAACTGAATATCAACTACAAGTCAATGGGGGCTAGGCGCTATGTAAAACACCCCCGAACACCACCGGCGGAGTCCCGCGGTGCCTGCGGGGTGCGGGGCGTGGGGCGCTATATCGGGCGGGAAACTCATTTTGGCGCGGGGGGGAGTGTCCTTTCTGTACGGGTTAGTTAGTACTATTATTTTCTTCTGTGTTATGGCAAAAATTCCCTTATAAAATTAGTTCCATTGAAGTTCCGCAATATGGCGAGGTACTGAACTGCGACAGACTTAACTGCGACAGTCGGTTAGGTTAGGTTAGTCATGTTATGATATTTGTCGCAGTTCAGTCTGTCGCAGTAGTGGCTGTCGCAGTTCAGTCTGATATTCAATTTATTTCTCTGGTCGAGCTTTATAAATATTTGCCATCAAATGAGACATATCACTCGGTGTCCCTTTAGACGAGCGTGCCCTGGTGCTGGGCGCGGCGGAATTCGGGTTCGTGTTCGAGCAGCGCACGCCGCAGTCGGTCACCATCCGCCCGCACGGCAAGGAGCCCGAGACCTACGCCGTACTCAACGTCATCGACTTCACCAGCGCCAGGAAACGAATGTCCGTCATCGTGAGGACGCCTTCAGGTAACTATGCTAGTGACAACGAAGATACGGTTAGTTTTGAACAGGTATTTTAAGAACACTTTTTGACGTGACAACGTCTTGTAATTCGATGGAGCCGGCTGCACGCACGAAAAAACATGACGCAATGCGGCGTTACCGCGCGGCTGAGGCGTTCCATTTAAGGCTTGAAGTGCAAGCGAGAGGGCGGGACGAGCGACAAAGAGGCACAGTCGTTGTCACATTCAACTATCGTTAGTAAACCGACTTTACAGACAACCGCTTTTTTTTGTCCAATGATTTTGTTACCTGACAAATGAATTGATAAATGCCGTAATGTCAAAAGTAAATAAACGATTAGACTGTCAAATAATGGTGATGATTTTGAAGCCTGTTTTACTCCTGTCTCTCTACCTGTAACTTAAGATCAAAGTAAGATTTAAGGAATAAATGTAACTTTATTATTTGACTTATTTGTATATTAATAAAATTGTATAAAACAACAAATTATAATTTTGTAAAAATATTTTGCAAAGATGCAACGCCTGTGAAGTTTTTTCCGTCAAGCTCTTCTCCATAGAAGATAGCCAAAATTTTTGAACTCGCTAGAAAATAATATGTTACTGACTGATGTACGTTCAGTGCCACCAACTTATCTGTAGAACGGCCGAAAGCGGAACTACGGAACGCCATTTTGAAAACGTCATTTTGCTGTTGGTTGATTGGCGGATCAAGCTTCACCGGACTTGCGGGAGAGCGGAAGATTACCCCAAAAAAAGTCATGTATTAACGTGTCTAGGGGCGGCTCGAGAAAGCCGCGGACCTCGGCCTAGCGCCTTGATACGGAAAAACATCGTGAAGGAGATGACGCCAGTAGGCCTACTATGTAAGTAGCGACAGGCTCGAGAAGCTGTCAAACGCGACATATTGACAGAACTACTATGGCTCTAATGTCACTATGTCGCGTTTGACAGCTTCTCGAGCCTGTCGCTACTTATATAGTAGGCCTACTGAGGGGTGCCGTCTCAGATTATCAATTTTAGTTTTGGCCGTGCCCCCGCCGGCGGGTACGAGCGTTGTTACGTAATTGTAACTTGAAGGGACAGATAAGTTGGTGGCACTGTAAATATCCTTAAGTTAAAAAGAAATGCTTTGAACTTTGAACCAGGTCAGATCAAGTTGTACTGCAAGGGCGCAGACACAGTGATATACCCGCGCCTGGCCGGCGGGCCAATGAACGCGCGCTACGCCGACGTGACTCTAGACCACCTGGAGCTGTTCGCCACGGAGGGACTGCGCACGCTCGTGTTCGCCACCGCTGACATCTCCGAGGAGAACTACCAGGTACTGTATGTGTACACCACATAATGTATGCCACTATGCACGCGCGCTACGGACGTGACGCTAGACCATCTCGAGCTAAAAAGGGTCAACAAGATAAAAAGGGTCAGCAATAGATTTAAAGAAGCTTTAATTTTAATGGATCTTTCTGAAACTGACGGATAGTCGTTACAGGAGCCATATCAGAACTCCTAGGCGGCTCAATAATTCTGACACCAGGGTTTATGATTAGCTTCGAAACCCACACGAAAAGCAAAACATTAAAAAAAATTAAAAATATTTGCAGGAATGGTCAAACACATACCACAAAGCGAGTATAGCGCTTCACGATCGGGAGAATAAGATAGAAGAAGCCGCCATGCTCATTGAGAACAACTTGAGATTGCTCGGCGCGACCGCCATTGAAGACAAACTACAGGTAAAACAGAAACTGTGACAAAAGGGTAGGATAGGTGAGTCTACCACCGAATTAAGAACAAACCACAAGTGAGAACAAAGCACCGAATTAAGAAGAAATAGTTTCTGTTGTTTAAATACTTTCAAATTAAAATAATAAGCAATTTCAATGTTATTTTGTAACAGTGAAAACAAATGCTTTTTTTGTAACACACAGTACACAGGGTTAATAACTACCAATTATTTCAAGATTGAAGGTTCTAATACAACTATACTTTTTATATCATTTCAGATTTCTTCTCCTTTTTTCACCGCTAATAATTTGTTACATTCCTTGATTCACATCATTTTATTTGAATTGAACATACAAAAGCTACAAATCTGCTCGTAACAAAAGCTATAAACTTGCTCGCATTTACGAGCCAAGAATGGAATAGAATATACCTTTTTTGTACACTAGAAAAAAACAGTGCAGTAAAATTCACAAAAAAGTATATAAAGTGTACATGTAGGCGGCTTATTGAGTACTAGCAATTTCTACCAGGCAACCATACATACATAGTGAGAAGTTTCAAAATGTCAATGAAGCACTGTGTGTGACTCACTGACCAATAATCTCAAATTCCCAAAAAAGCCAAATACATTATTTTTTATCAATGTGTGCGTAAGAAAATGGCGCTTAGTTCCGAGTGGACCATCTGTCTAGGCGCGCCGCCGCTATACGTCATTTGTGGTATAAGGTTAAAATTGGGGTGGCAATATGCCTTGTAAAGGTTAAACAAACATTGTCCCACAGGACGGCGTGCCGGACACGATAGCGTCTCTGCTCAAGGCCAACATCAACGTATGGGTCCTCACGGGGGACAAGCAAGAGACGGCGATCAACATCGCGCACTCGGCGCGGCTCGTGTCCGCCTCCATGCCTCTCATCGTGCTCAACGAAGACAGCTTGGACGTGAGTGCAATGCAATGTAAAAGAAATAACTATGGAAGTAAATGATTCCGTGCTTAGGAAGGCACGTAAAGCCGTTGCTATCTACGGATGTAGTCGTTACATGAGCCATGTCAGAAGCCATAGGCACTGGGCGGTCACTCCATACAGAAAACGCGTTTTGACAACCTACTTATTTTTGAATAACAACTGAATATCAATTACTAGTCAGTGGCGCTAGGCGCTATGTAAAACACCCCCGAACACCACCGGCGGAGACCCGCGGCACCTGCGGGGTGCGGGGCGTGGGGCGCTATATCGGGCGGGGAACTCATTTTGGCGCGAGGGGTGAGTGTCCTTTCTGTACGGGTTAGTACTATTATTTTCTTCTGTGCCATGAGCGGCTCAATGATTCTGACGCCAGGGTTTGTGAGGTAGGTTAACCTCGAAACCCACACGCTAAGTAAGTAAGTTCATTTGATTAAGACACGCCTACCTTTTCACACAAATTTCGTTCGCTATGTTATCCGGTCTGGAACCCACCAACCAATAGGCGTAGACGTGGACGGCCGCGTAGGAGATGGCGGGACGAGCTTGATAGCTACTTAAAAGACTGGCCAGTAGCTCATGACAGGGAGCAGTGGAAGAAAAGGAGGGAGGCCTTTGTCCAGCAGTGGGATAGTTTAGGCTAAATAAGATAAGATAAGATGTTATCTTCAGGCAGGCCCGGCGCACTCCACGCCGGCCTCACACTGTACGTTATTCGTCACCTTATTCGTCAGCTTACTGTACGACCTGATAATTCATGTACAGAGTTTGCACACAATTTCCGTGTACACACACAAGTGTACTATTATTTATTCTGTGGCTCAGGCAACGCGAGAATGCCTGTCGCGCCACGTGGTGGAGTTCGGCGACAACCTGCGCAAGCAGAACGAGGTGGCGCTCATAGTGGACGGCACCACGCTCAAGTACGCGATGGGCTGCGACCTCAAGAAGGACTTCCTCGACCTCTGCATCTCCTGCAAGGTGGTCGTGTGCTGCCGAGTCTCGCCCATACAGAAGGCAGAGGTCAGTTAACCCTTTATAACGAGGTGGCGCTCATAGTGGACGGCACCACGCTCAAGTACGCGATGGGCTGCGACCTCAAGAAGGACTTCCTCGACCTCTGCATCTCCTGCAAGGTGGTCGTGTGCTGCCGAGTCTCGCCCATACAGAAGGCAGAGGTCAGTTAACCCTTTATAACGAGGTGGCGCTCATAGTGGACGGCACCACGCTCAAGTACGCGATGGGCTGCGACCTCAAGAAGGACTTCCTCGACCTCTGCATCTCCTGCAAGGTGGTCGTGTGCTGCCGAGTCTCGCCCATACAGAAGGCAGAGGTCAGTTAACCCTTTATAACGAGGTGGCGCTCATAGTGGACGGCACCACGCTCAAGTACGCGATGGGCTGCGACCTCAAGAAGGACTTCCTCGACCTCTGCATCTCCTGCAAGGTGGTCGTGTGCTGCCGAGTCTCGCCCATACAGAAGGCAGAGGTCAGTTAACCCTTTATAACGAGGTGGCGCTCATAGTGGACGGCACCACGCTCAAGTACGCGATGGGCTGCGACCTCAAGAAGGACTTCCTCGACCTCTGCATCTCCTGCAAGGTGGT
Source organism: Teleiodes luculella (assembly GCA_948473455.1). Lineage (NCBI taxonomy): Eukaryota > Metazoa > Arthropoda > Insecta > Lepidoptera > Gelechiidae > Teleiodes > Teleiodes luculella. The sequence goes on along the minus strand of OX419591.1, from coordinate 4,964,677 downwards.
CGTGTGCTGCCGAGTCTCGCCCATACAGAAGGCAGAGGTCAGTTAACCCTTTATAACGAGGTGGCGCTCATAGTGGACGGCACCACGCTCAAGTACGCGATGGGCTGCGACCTCAAGAAGGACTTCCTCGACCTCTGCATCTCCTGCAAGGTGGTCGTGTGCTGCCGAGTCTCGCCCATACAGAAGGCAGAGGTCAGTTAACCCTTTATAACGAGGTGGCGCTCATAGTGGACGGCACCACGCTCAAGTACGCGATGGGCTGCGACCTCAAGAAGGACTTCCTCGACCTCTGCATCTCCTGCAAGGTGGTCGTGTGCTGCCGAGTCTCGCCCATACAGAAGGCAGAGGTCAGTTAACCCTTTATAACGAGGTGGCGCTCATAGTGGACGGCACCACGCTCAAGTACGCGATGGGCTGCGACCTCAAGAAGGACTTCCTCGACCTCTGCATCTCCTGCAAGGTGGTCGTGTGCTGCCGAGTCTCGCCCATACAGAAGGCAGAGGTCAGTTATTATAATCACTACATAGTATAAAACAAAGTCGCTTTCTCTGTCCCTATGTCCCTATATGCTTAAATCTTTAAAACTACGCAACGGATTTTGATGCGGTTTTTTTTTTTATAAATAGAGTGATTCAAGAGGAAGGTTTATATGTATAATAAATGCATAATATACTTAAGAATAACCCACAATAACCATTTTCCCGTGCGAAACCGTCGCTAATAATAATAATAATAAAAACTTTAACGCAAAAATCTTACAATGTCGCTATCGATGTTCACCATATTGTGTAAAATATTTGTAAAATACGAGCCAACACAATCGGGTTTCGAGATCCCCTGAACTAGTTTGCACTGTATCTCAGTGGACCTCTATTCCTATTATTATGACTAAGTAGTTACAAATGAACACAATGAAGTACAGTTCTCTGCTCATTTCTTAGTTAACCCTTTATAAGGCAAAACAACTTTATAAAATTCATTCGTTTTCGACTTTATGTTGAGAGTATAAGGTTAAAATTAGGGTGGCAATATAGTGGACACTGCTTTGTAAAGGTTTAAACTAAAGCCTGACCAAAGCAATAAGAAACCTGCTCTGGGAGCGTCACGTGTATATTTTTACGAATATGGCAACAATTTCCCCTATAAAATTAGTTCCATTGAAATTCCGCAATATGGCGAGGTTTCTTATTTCTTTGGTCAGGCTTTACCTTTCTATCTCATTCATTAGTTGTTTAGGCCTGAATCACACTTCACACTAATATTATAAAGGTGAAAGTTTGTGAGTCTGTTAGTATGTATGTTTGTTACATCTTCATGTCTAAACGACTGGAGCGATTTTAATAAAATTTGATTTGGAGTTAGCTGACACCCTGGATTAACACATAGACCATTTTGTTGTACAATTTTTTTTTTAACTGCAGCATTTTAAAACTTCATTATGGATTTCAAATGTTGTAAAGGAGCTTGTTTATTTTAAACATGTTATTTTAATATATTCCGTAACACTTGTTTCAGGGCTATAATCCAATAGTGATCTTTAGTTTTTTCAAGAACTCACCACTTTAATATTTTAAAAACGTCAGCTTTACTCAAATTTGAACCAACAGGTGGTAGAAATGGTGTCGGTAGCGACGGGCGCGGTGACATTAGCCATCGGCGACGGAGCGAACGACGTGGCAATGATACAGCGGGCGTCCGTCGGGGTGGGCATCTCGGGCGTGGAGGGGCTGCAGGCCGTCTGCGCCTCAGACTACAGCATCGCACAGGTCAGACACACATACAAACCAACCTGAGCGAACGACGTGGCAATGATACAGCGGGCGTCCGTCGGGGTGGGCATCTCGGGCGTGGAGGGGCTGCAGGCCGTCTGCGCCTCAGACTACAGCATCGCACAGGTCAGACACACATACAAACCAACCTGAGCGAACGACGTGGCAATGATACAGCGGGCGTCCGTCGGGGTGGGCATCTCGGGCGTGGAGGGGCTGCAGGCCGTCTGCGCCTCAGACTACAGCATCGCACAGGTCAGACACACATACAAACCAACCTGAGCGAACGACGTGGCAATGATACAGCGGATCAGACACATATAAAGGAACCCTTACGTGTGTAAAGAGTTCAAAGAATTTATTTTTTAACTTTTGGATGTTACATCATTTAGTTAAGTCATTTAAATTATCTTTTCTGGCGAATTCAAAAGTTCAGTTTTGTGCGTAGTAGTAAGTTAAGGTACATAGAAATTGGTACAGGGAGTCAGGAGCTCAAACTAGGATACCCTGTGCTATGAGCTCATGGCGACCCCTCCCGGAGTTATGTGTTGATAAATAAAAGAAAATGATGTCTGTAACATGTGATAACGTGTACCAATTGTGTGTCAGTTCCGGTTCCTGCTGCGCCTGCTGCTGGTGCACGGCGCGTGGAACTACTCCCGCATCAGCACGCTCATCCTCTACTCCTTCTACAAGAACATCTGCCTCTACGTCATCGAGCTCTGGTTCGCTATCTACTCGGCCTGGTGAGTCTACTGCCTTGCATGTCACCTCGTTCCTACTTCATTTCTCATCGTATCATTTCTTTTTCCTCTAAATTTGAATATTTAATTTTGGAATTCATTCGTCATTCATTTGTCATTTTTTCATTCATTACCTTCACTTTTGCTTCAGGCCTCTTCCAACACGGCCATTTCATAATGTAACTTTTATAATTTGTTAAAGCTTGTAACAGTTATAACCGTAATATGCGGATAGTGATTATTATAAATTGAATTATTTTGAGTGAATATTATAAAACGGGTTGCCTGGTAGAAATTGCTACTTTAGCAATAAGGCCGCCTATTTGTACACGTATGTTATTGTAATTGTATTGTTTAAATTTACTACTGGTGTGCAATAAAGTATATTCTATTCTATTCTATAAAATTGAACTGTGCTAGTTACGTTTTCTTACATCGCTCTGTGCGTCGAGTTCTACACGTTAATAATAATTCATCTGTACTTCATCCCTACCGAGCCGCGGGCGTGACAAGCCTATATGGATCCACTGCGGTAGTCTGCCCACTAACCTTATTACTTCCCTTGGTCGTCACTCGGTAACTGCTTTTGTCCAACGGCCATCATCATATATATAAAAATAATAATATAAATAAACTATAAATAAAAATAATAAAACCGAAATGAAATTTATATTTATTTTATATTTTGACTTTATAGTCTGACAAAAGAAATTCAACTTGCTCTAAAGGCGCCACGTGTATATTTTTACGACTATGGCAACAATTTCCCTTATAAAATTAGTTCCATTGAAATTCCGCATTTTGGCGGGGTTTTTATTTCTTTGGTCGGGCTTTAGACAGCATTACGGTCAGATCCAATATGGTGACTTTCACAAGAATCTCAAAACATTCGATTCAATTTAGACCATCGATCGCAAACGAATCGTACGAATAACTACCTAAATAATAAAGAATTATTTGCTAAAACGGTAACTACGGTAGTTGAATATTCTGTCCCTGTCCATTATTAATTTTTTTATGAAACTTAAAGACAATTTAAGAGTTGGAAAAGGACAGATATATACCTAGTTTAACTTAAGCAACGTTTATGAATAAGAGGGTTATAATTTTGTTTGTTCTCAGGTCGGGTCAGATCTTGTTCGAGCGATGGACGATAGGTTTCTACAACGTGATATTCACGGCGCTGCCGCCCTTTGCTATCGGACTCTTCGACAAGATTTGCTCAGGCAGTATTATGTTGAGGGTAAGTCATTTATTCATTTAATTCTACTACTAATATTACGGCATATACACTCCATTGCTGGACTAAGGCTTTTCTCACAAGGGAAATGTTGGGGATTGCAGTTGTTTTAGATTACATAGGTGAATGCTGCTGCTTATTCCTTGGCATATTCTTTTATTCTCCGCGTACTCTCGCGAAAATTCCATCGCACGTTACGACATTGTACAGTTCTTTTTTTTTTTGGCTGTCTTCTGTGGAGAAGAACTCGCCGGAAGAAACTCCACAGGCGTTGCATCTTTAAAAAAATAATTATTATTATTTTATACTATTTGATTAATATAACAAAGAGTGCAAATGAAATATGCAATTAGAGAACGGCAACCAGTCAAAGTAGAAAAACTAAATTATATAACCAATAAAACAACCGGAAATCGACTAGAGCTGACGACGTCTACAATTAAGAGGGGAAATTGATTAAATGTTTCTTTAATTTATCTTGACATAGAATAAGCAGAGTTAAATTTGACATTATAAGATTGAGATCTGTTCCATAATTATTGTTTTATTGGTGTGCTATGTTTAATTGAATTTATTTTGATGTTATAATTATTAGTTATTTTGATTGTTTGTTTTTTTTATGGACTTATGTTTTATTTGAAGTTATTAATATTATTATTATTAATTTTTTTATTAGTATTGTAACATAATATTCGCACACAGTATGTACTGTTTTAGAATAAATTAAATGACGAACTAGGCTACGAGACTGTCATTAAGGGGTATGTGGTAGTAATGCTGGCGTATGTTGTACGCAGCACCCGATCCTGTACCTGCCGTCGCAGCAGGGCCTGCTGTTCAACGTGCGCGTGTTCTGGGTGTGGGTGGTGAACTCGCTGCTGCACTCGGTGCTGCTGTTCTGGCTGCCCGTGCTCATGTGCAGCCACGACGCGCTCTGGCCGCACGCCAAGGACGGCGGCTACCTCGTCATGGGGAACATCGTCTACACGGTAACTAGCCACACAAGGCACATGGCAACACTTACACACACACACACACACACAGCCACGACGCGCTCTGGCCGCACGCCAAGGACGGCGGCTACCTCGTCATGGGGAACATCGTCTACACGGTAACTAGCCACACAAGGCACATGGCAACACTTACACACACACACACACACAGCCACGACGCGCTCTGGCCGCACGCTAAGGACGGCGGCTACCTCGTCATGGGGAACATCGTCTACACGGTAACTAGCCACACAAGGCACATGGCAACACTTACACACACACACACACACACAGCCACGACGCGCTCTGGCCGCACGCCAAGGACGGCGGCTACCTCGTCATGGGGAACATCGTCTACACGGTAACTAGCCACACAAGGCACATGGCAACACTTACACACACACACACACACACAGCCACGACGCGCTCTGGCCGCACGCCAAGGACGGCGGCTACCTCGTCATGGGGAACATCGTCTACACGGTAACTAGCCACACAAGGCACATGGCAACACTTACACACACACACACACACACAGCCACGACGCGCTCTGGCCGCACGCCAAGGACGGCGGCTACCTCGTCATGGGGAACATCGTCTACACGGTAACTAGCCACACAAGGCACATGGCAACACTTACACACACACACACACACACAGCCACGACGCGCTCTGGCCGCACGCCAAGGACGGCGGCTACCTCGTCATGGGGAACATCGTCTACACGGTAACTAGCCACACAAGGCACATGGCAACACTTACACACACACACACACACACAGCCACGACGCGCTCTGGCCGCACGCCAAGGACGGCGGCTACCTCGTCATGGGGAACATCGTCTACACGGTAACTAGCCACACAAGGCACATGGCAACACTTACACACACACACACACACACAGCCACGACGCGCTCTGGCCGCACGCCAAGGACGGCGGCTACCTCGTCATGGGGAACATCGTCTACACGGTAACTAGCCACACAAGGCACATGGCAACACTTACACACACACACACACACACAGCCACGACGCGCTCTGGCCGCACGCCAAGGACGGCGGCTACCTCGTCATGGGGAACATCGTCTACACGGTAACTAGCCACACAAGGCACATGGCAACACTTACACACACACACACACACACAGCCACGACGCGCTCTGGCCGCACGCCAAGGACGGCGGCTACCTCGTCATGGGGAACATCGTCTACACGGTAACTAGCCACACAAGGCACATGGCAACACTTACACACACACACACACACACAGCCACGACGCGCTCTGGCCGCACGCCAAGGACGGCGGCTACCTCGTCATGGGGAACATCGTCTACACGGTAACTAGCCACACAAGGCACATGGCAACACTTACACACACACACACACACACAGCCACGACGCGCTCTGGCCGCACGCCAAGGACGGCGGCTACCTCGTCATGGGGAACATCGTCTACACGGTAACTAGCCACACAAGGCACATGGCAACACTTACACACACACACACACACACAGCCACGACGCGCTCTGGCCGCACGCCAAGGACGGCGGCTACCTCGTCATGGGGAACATCGTCTACACGGTAACTAGCCACACAAGGCACATGGCAACACTTACACACACACACACACACACAGCCACGACGCGCTCTGGCCGCACGCCAAGGACGGCGGCTACCTCGTCATGGGGAACATCGTCTACACGGTAACTAGCCACACAAGGCACATGGCAACACTTACACACACACACACACACACAGCCACGACGCGCTCTGGCCGCACGCCAAGGACGGCGGCTACCTCGTCATGGGGAACATCGTCTACACGGTAACTAGCCACACAAGGCACATGGCAACACTTACACACACACACACACACACAGCCACGACGCGCTCTGGCCGCACGCCAAGGACGGCGGCTACCTCGTCATGGGGAACATCGTCTACACGGTAACTAGCCACACAAGGCACATGGCAACACTTACACACACACACACACACACAGCCACGACGCGCTCTGGCCGCACGCCAAGGACGGCGGCTACCTCGTCATGGGGAACATCGTCTACACGGTAACTAGCCACACAAGGCACATGGCAACACTTACACACACACACACACACACAGCCACGACGCGCTCTGGCCGCACGCCAAGGACGGCGGCTACCTCGTCATGGGGAACATCGTCTACACGGTAACTAGCCACACAAGGCACATGGCAACACTTACACACACACACACACACAGCCACGACGCGCTCTGGCCGCACGCCAAGGACGGCGGCTACCTCGTCATGGGGAACATCGTCTACACGGTAACTAGCCACACAAGGCACATGGCAACACTTACACACACACACACACACATCACATATCAACACTTCCTACACACACATCAAATCAACACATCCCCCACACACTCATCAACATATAAACACTTCCCCACACTCATCAGCACATACTTACACACACATCACACATCAACGCATACACACAGGCACACACACACACACACACACACACATACACACACACACACCTGGAACCGAAAATCTAATTCGGATTCCATCACATTCACATCGCTACTCATATCCACACGACAAGTTCAATAAAACAACATGCAGTTCGATGGTTTTACCTTTCTTAATCATCCTTATGAAATAAATCATCTGTTTTAAAGTCTAATAATCTAAAGAAAAAATAAGTTGTGACGTGTGTGTTATTGTTTGTAGTACGTGGTGCTGACAGTGTGCCTGAAGGCGGGGCTGGCGACGCACTCGTGGACCTGGGTGACGCACGTCGCCATCTGGGCCTCCATCGGCATGTGGCTCGTCTTCGTACTCATATACAGGTTCGTTAAACTATCACTATTGCGCCAAGTTCTTCTCACACTAAAGTCACATACGAGTACATGAGCGGCATAGGAACTAAAGCAGTCGCCGTGACAAAATAATATTATTATTATGGTAAATGGTCATACGGTTTTTAATTGTGCTGTTATTGAGTTTTTTGTTACTGTTAGTTTTATAAATAAATAAATAAAATTATGATATAAGGTGTAAAGACGACTCAGCAAAAGCGGATAAGAGCTAGAATTTACCTTGGAAACGGAAGCGAAGATGGATTAGCGGTCGTGTAAATGATTCTTATGTGTACGTGCGCCGATTCGGGCGCTTTTATATGGAATGCAACTACTGGGTACCTTTGTTCTGTGCTTGCACCGCGTAGAAGCACTCTTAGACTATGTATATTGTGTTGCAGCAACTTATTCCCGCTGGTGAACCTGGGCGCGGTGTTCCGCGGCATGGACCGCATGGTGTTCAGCGCGCTGCCCTTCTGGCTCGGCCTGCTGCTCGTGCCCATCGCCACGCTCATCCCGGACTTCGTGTTCACTGTGTACGTACCACTCTATAACATGCGCTCACTGTGTACGTACCACTCTGTAACATGCGCTCACTGTGTACGTACCACTATAACATGCGCTCACTGTGCGTACGACTCCTTAATATACAGTCACTGTGTATTTATAAGTCACAAACACGCGATCACTGTGCATTCACTAACATGCGTGTCTTATTAATTACGACAAGAAACCTCAACATTATAAAGTACTAATGGTAGTATACCTTAGCTGACATTAACAGCCTCCTATCCATTTCCCAACCCTAACGTATCAGAATATTCCCTATCCGAAACCCTATAACATCCTTATTCCTATCCCACCGTGTAGCGCCGGTCGAACGTACGGCGCGCGCCAAGCCCCGCGGCTGGGCGCGATGGTCGGCGCGATAGACCGGCCCACGCCGAGCACGGCTGACTTCATGAAGACGCCGGCGATGTCGATGCACAAGCTGCGCGAGCGCTCGGTGTTCAAGCTGCCGAAGGCGCCCGAGCCCGCCCGAACGCTCGTCACGAGGTCGATGCTCTCGCTCAATCGCCGCAGCCTCGTCAGCAACGCCGCTCTGCACAGAGACTACGTTGTGCGCACCTTAGACAGCAGAATACACTTTTTCAGGAGGAGATTTTTCAGGTACGGTCGCGTTCATAAGTCAAAATTAAAAAAAAAAATACAAGATTCAAAATGTGTTTATTCACTTTTCGACGTCGAGGAGAGTTCACGATTTAGCTGTCTTCTGTGGAGAAGAACTCTCCGGAAGAAACTCCACAGGCGTTGCATCTTTTCAAAATATTATATAAGTCCATTCATATCACGTGCTTCTATATTTTAAATTAACTTTTTTTTTTCAAAAGCATTCAAGGCATATCATTTAGAGTAAAATATTGAGTCCCGTACACTTCTTATGTTCGAGTCGACAGCAAACTCCTTTACACTACTGTATACATAACAAGCCTTTATGAAAAAAGTTATTTGAAAGTATAAAAACACGTGTTATGACTGCACTTACGAACTTGTACTGTACAATCTTAAGAACGAACAAAGACTTAGGTATAGACAGAACATCGCAAGAGAGAGCAATATATCCCACATGCTCTTTCTTACGGCTTATCGCTAAATATAAAAGTGACAAAACTCTATCGAGTTTCCGTTTATGTTGTAATCCGATTCTAATTTATTAAAAGGAGCGTGTGTTTTACGAAATCAATTTAGTTAGTATAGACCACACAAAAAAATTAAACATACATGTCACTTGTTTTCGTATAACATTACTAAAGCCCAACCAGAGAAATAAAAAACCTTGCCATATTGCGGAATTTCAATGGAACTGATTTTATAAGGGAAATTGTTGCTATAAACTTAAAAATATACACGTGGCGCCCCCAGAGCAGGTTTTTTATTTATTTGATCGGGGTTTAAAGTACGAAATTAATGTGTTTTCAAAATATTGTTTTATAAATCTGATTTAAAAAATCCTTTTAATATTTTATTAGAGAAGGTGAAATTATTAATACGAAATGTATAATAAAATTACTGATATAGCTTTGATATTGAAATACAATATTTTTGCTGTTGTAGATGGTTGTAGTTGTTGTCTGTCATTTGGCGAAAGGACATTTTTCATATTTGTATGGAGCCTCGGCTATGACTTTGTACACCATACCATAAAGTAGCAAAAAATATATATAATAACTAAAAAATAATAAAATCTCACTAAGCTATCGCGTTTCGTGGTACAAAAACATTTTCGAATAATAATACAGCAACTCCGATCAATATGGCGTCAAACCAACGCTCACAAAAAAATGTCACTTTGACTTTGACAACGTCAATTCAATATGTCAGTAGAGTAGACATGTAACTCAGCGAGCATTTGTCTGTCAAACGCGTCAAGCCATAGAGAAAAAAATATATTTCCGAACGAAAATAGTTGCCAGTGTGCCCATGGTAAAGTATTTTAATTTATAAAGTTTATTTTTGTACCACTAAACCAAATAGATAATGAGAATTTTATTATCTTAGATGGCTTAGCCATATTTTTAACTATCTTTTTGAATGGTGTACAAGTTCTAGCCGGAAATGAAAAATGTCCTTTTATAGTATTTTTAATGAAGTTTTGTGTGTTATTAATTGATGATTGTTACTGAATTGAAATAACTGTGCGCTTTTGACGCTAGGTAGACTGCCAGGACCTTGGCGTCGAACAGCTGATGATGATGCTACTGTGTTGTATGAGAACCTGTGACATACCACCGAGTGCGTATATATACCATGATGCCCAAAGACTAATTAATGTATGGTGCGTTATTTTCCTCTATTGTTGGTATTAAAATGAGTAGATTAAATTGTAATTGTATAACATAAGGTCGGGTTACTTTGACCCTAGAGGGTAACTTTGTCCGTCCGCCCTTTGGGCTACTGTATTAGAAACTCAGAAATATGGACTTCATAGTGCATCGTTAAATACTTTACGCGTTCGCAAGTAATACGTTTAAATTATATTTTGGCGTTTTTAATAAGCCCCCAAGGGCGGACTAAGTTACCCCCTACCTAGGGTCAAAGTAACCTGACTTTACCGGTACTAGATGTTACGATTAATCTGGTAGTTAACTGTAATTGTTACTGACTATAAAACTTAAGTCCTGTTTCCTTTTCTTCTATAGTTCATTTGGTAACAAAGATTGTCTATCCTGTTTTTTGAGCTTCGATTGAAATGTGTAATCTACATATGACGATTCATTTATAGTAAAATTTTAATATTATGTAAATTAATTTTAGTCATATTTCTTGTATATTAGCCAGCATATGCGGCTGAACATGTTGACCTTAAAAGCACCCGTATTCCGTAGCGGTAGGTGTGAATTTCGTAATGCGAGTATCCAACCGCATGTGTTGGCTTCTGTACTTACAGCTAAATTGTATTTAGAGTAATGAATAGTGTTGTTTGGGAAATCATCCTATCCTTTTCCTATCTTCAGCCATATTCCTATGTCCGCATGGAATATACCATATTATACATAACGTCGAACCTTCACAAGTATTATAAATGGTCGGTAATAATTTTGACCCTTATTAACAAAGTAAAGTCACAGAATACCAAATAGTAGTCCCTACAGAAGCTCCACTAGGCGACATAATTCAAATAAATTGCAACCCTATCTCCGTGTTAAAGTGCAATTCAGATCGCACGGCGCTAGGCGAAAAAACGAAGTTGCTGCATCTCTTTCTCTCGCGTTGCGCTATCTCTTTTGCCACTCTACTAACACCTTTAGGGCTGTCGTCTTTGAGAAAATAAAACATCTGATTTATTAACCTATAAGGTACCTACCTTTTACTCAAACAAATGATGGTTCAAATAAACCAATGCTACTACTATTTACTAAGTAATAGTATTACTCGTATTATAATGTTTGCAAACTATATTTACTCGTCAGTAGGTAGGTAAGTACTTTAGTTTATGAAAATACGTCATAATGTTACTGTAGGTTTGTCAGAGAAAATTATGAGGACAAGAAAAGAGATCTAAAAAAGACATCCGATCCAGTCCTTTTCCTTTTATTTTTGCATCCATAAACACATCAGCATTTGTCGTATTGTTGTGAAGTCATTTTCGTAATTTGAGCGAGCGGAGCGGCGCGTAATAACGACGCGTCACGCGCGCCCGGCGACTGTTCGCGTACTGATGTAGCTAGCCCTGCCTTTCATCGGCCGGGGCGATATTTCGCCCGTCATACCTATTCTCACGAGTGGAACCCCCCTGGTAAAGTGTAGTTAATGCTGTCTAAAGCCCGACCATGCCCATAATGAAAGTATACTTTATGCGTTAATATTTTATGGTATGTAAAAATTCAAAAGTAGCTCCAAATAAATTAATAAAAAATCGCATATCCATAGGGATACCGAAGTCATCGTAACCGTGGTGTCACCGATGCTCTTATAAATCTAAAACCTCGAAACCCACTCGATTAGCAAGCAAGCGTTACACAAAGGAATTAAGCGAATCGATGAAATATATTGTTATTTTTAATTTCAGAATACGTAACTCAATGTTCAAGACTATGACAGAGGCGGTGCGCGAGAGCGAGATAAAACAACGCGACCCCGCCGCACTGCTCGCACAACCGAGACAATCGTGAGTACATACAACACGTCACATGTCACACACACACATACACACCATATTACCAAAGAATAAGTATTAAGTAATGTAAGTAATGTAAGCTAATGTTACTCTATATAGAGTTTTCAAGCTACACCAGTTAAAGAAAGCTGTAGTTTACTTGTTAAAGAGCGGTAATCTTTTTTTTTTAATACAGCTCGATAATCTGAGTACTAACATGACGTCACATTAATTTTGTATGATACCACAGGTTAGTGGCAAATACCTATAAAGTTATTGTTTTATTTTCAAGGTACATTACAAAAAACGCCAAAAAAATTAACTGGTTAAAAGAATCTTTGGGGAATCTCTTTCTCCATACCTTAATTATATGACATCAATACTATACCGATCAGCTAGAATTACTATATAATTAGAATTTACAATTAAAGCATAAATTACAACATATTGTCTTCAAAGTCATCATTATTACAATACAAACATAACCTCATCCATTGAACATACATACTTAAACACTATCCATTTCTATTTTTATTATGTGTAATTATTATTCAGAAATATCGACAATCATCCCATGCATTGTCGCGTACCATTAATAATTTCGACATACCCTCGATTAATATTAACCTACCTTCACAAAAAAATTATAAGTGGACTCAAACAGAATCTACACAAATACGATAATATAATACAAGGTTTTATACATGTTCACTTTAATCTGACTCAAGAATGTATAACTCCAATAAAATATATTTTAGAGATATTTATAGTTGTAAATAAACAATTTGTTTCGGATTCGTCATTCTCCTGAATTGGTCGGTGAAGTCATGTTTATGAATAAAATGGGGGTACACCGTACTTGTACAGCTCCTCGCTTTTTGTAGGCGAGCTGACATAAACCAACAGCATAACCCAGGCTTTGTCAGGTTTGGTCGATGCGTCTCGTCTATATTAAAAATTACAAGTATTTTTTTATTATTGTTAATGTTGATGACACATGGAAAAAGTGTGGCTGTAATTTAAAATTTGGCACTAGCAGAAATTTCTTATAGTATAGCGGTGGACACTACGGTTTTTGATGAAATTGTGTGTGATGATGACGTATCCGAAACGAAAAGAATAACCCTAAGTAAATAGACTTACCACGTATTCATATTACTATTTTATTTATACAGTTCAACATGCAGTTGATAGAATAAAGGTGATGGCTAAAAATTAATAAACTAAAAACTCAGAATCGATAGGAATGAAATGGGTACCAATGGCTTAACAATGGAATACAGACTACAGTTAATGTCACCAAAGGGGCTACCCTGAAAGCTGTATAGTATAAGAGCCAACAAAAAATTAGTAAAATAATATCCGAGTTTTTTTTTAAGTTGTGGCTAAACATAATGTTTTTTGTTACGTGTCACGTGTATTAATAATTTAATTACTGAACTAATACTTATCAAAAGCATAATTATGTTGCAAGCAACAGCGGCATAATATCAACATCATGTTAAGCCAAACCATTACGAAGACTCCCGATTTATGTATACTTAAAAAAGAAACTATTATTTTAATACATATAACAGTAATCTTATGAATTATTTTCCTAGTCCAAGTGATATGCTGCTTGATAAGTGATAAAATGTGTTTTTTAAATATAATTATTAGCTATAATGCAAAGCATCATACTGAACCACAATACGAGACAAAAACTTAGATTTTTGTACTTATTTTTTGTTGGCTCTTAGCTCTTATACTATACAGATTTCAGGGTTGCCCCTTGCTTTGGTGACATCAACTGTATTTCATTGTTAATTCATTGGTACACATTTCGTTTCTGTCCATCTGGTTTTTATTTTGGTCATCTTTTTTGTTTCGTTAGAATATTGTATTTTTATGTACAATTGTTTGATTGGAAATTGGATGTATGTTTGCTGTGTGGAGTGTGTTTTGATATTTTTACATAACATAATATAATTTACTGTTTATATTGTGTAAATATTTGTGTATATATGTGCATATAATCGAGAAAATATAGGCATCTTTACATACGTATTTTGTGTTCATGTCCGTAGTATGATAGCATTTATGAAGCACTATTCAAAATTCTAAATATAAACTAAATATTTACTTATACATAAATTTGTTTACATAAATTAATTGAGCATGTTTTGATATAATTCATATTGGAATGTTAATCTATTGGCACAGTTTGGTTTTACAAAAATATAAATACCGCACACACTCGAGCGCATGAATGCTATCACTAACACTTATATCAGTTACAATAGAGTTTAAATTGGACATTGCCACTAGTATTCATAATTTTTAGAAAATATGTTACAACACATTATGTCCGTTAGTGCTGTTGGGTGATGTAGAAGCCCAAATTTATAACACCTAAATAGTTAGGCATTAAAAATGCAATGTTCAACTTAACTAAAATCGATTTTCCATAAACGTTCGCCTACATACGATCACCAAACAAAACTCGTACAGTGCAACAAAAGCTCAATGAACAAAGCTTGCTCAAAGCTTGAAACAGAGGGCGCTGCTTTTCGGATTCACAATAAGAGGAGTTACCAATTTAAAAACATATATTTCTGTATAATTTATAAAAACAGGCTTTCGTCTGTTGAGCTTTGTTGCGTTGTACCATAAGTGTGTAGTGTGCACGCTAAGTATTTAGTGTCCATTTACGTATTTTTAGTTCGCTTTGCATCGCCCCCGCACAGTACCGCTACACTCGTGTCAATGTACTGCATGGTCCCTTTGTGGAGGGCGGCGGTGTTGCCATCGGTGTTTACTGAATAATTGCAGACTTACTACTGAAACACGTATCAAAAACGATATCGTACACGACAGTTTTGTCTGCTTTTAATAATAGTAATTTTTCTTATTCGTATATTATGCGGCTGTATTTTAAGACCACTGTATTATTCGACACGGGTAGGTAAATATAAATAGTGTACATAAATAATAATAGTGTATGTAAATAAATGTTAGCACATGTGGGCTCGGCCGTGTCCGTGTAACAAAGAGGCGGTGTAAGTAAGTACGAGTGTGGCGGTGTTGTGAGCCGAGCACGGTAGGGCAGGTTTGACGTTTGGTTGTGGTGGGTGTAGCAAGGGCAGCGGGTCGCCGGTGGGGCTGCGCTGGCGGCGGCGCGCGGTGGCGCCCGAGGACTCGCCCACGCTCCGCCCCGCCCCCTCCCCGCGAGCCAACGGCGCGAGCCACACCCCCCGCCCGCGCCCTACACACCGCCCGCGCACTAGAAACTCACACGTCATTTGACACTTCGTTGTCGCTTGAACTGTCGCCGCTGACGGAGTGAACCTAACCCCCCTAGCATGACCACTGTGACAAAAGTATTTATCCCTTACCGAGCTGTCAAAATACTACGAGAAACCCTCCATATTGAAATATCCTCCATTATGACAAGTTACGCTTGCACGGCATGCTAAGGTGGCAGTTGGATGAGGTTTTATTCCGTACGCGTTGTAGAATAAGAGTGCGCGTAGCGATCCAGTGAAGTGTTCTATTGTTTTGGCTAAATAAACCTGATGGTTTGTACAATTCTACATGTTTCGAAGTTGGAAAGTCCCTTCCGATACAGACAGTTCAGTTACATGTCATTCGCTTCGCACTCCGTCAGTTGTGATACATGAATTGGACATTCCACTACATGAATCTACGTTTAGCTATTAAGTTGTATATTATTCCAGACAAATGATAGAGAGTAGATATGGTGATATAGGCAAAACGACTGATTGAAAAACGAAATATTACATTTTGAAGGATACTCACATTTCGAATATTTTTTGATATCTTAATTAAAATCGAAAAATATAGACCTGATCAGTTTTACTCAAAACCGAGATCAAATAACGAGTAAAATGTTTTCATTTTATATTAACTGTCATTTATATAGAGAGTATCTGCAGTATTTATTTGCCGTATGAGAACCGATAGAAGTATATTAATTCTATTATATTGATATTAAAATATAGATATTTTAGTGAAAATTATAATTATAATATTCATTTATTAAACGTACCTCATGAGTATTTTGATGAAAGTATTTTGGACACAAAGTCTAGACAGATTGAATAAGGCTGATCTAAGTAGCACGACTACTGGGAATGTATATTATTAGATACTTATTGATAATGTGTCGTACTAGAATAATCTGCTAGGCTGTTTCATCGAAGCGAGTTTTAGGATGAACCAAGATTATTTGAATATATAATCTAAATTATTTTTATTTCAAGATGGACTTACGTCCTTTACATTTTAAGAGGACTTACCCCAGGCCAATGGTAAATAAGAGTGTTTTGTTAGAGTGTACAAGCTCCACTGTAGAATGCACATGTGTGCTCTAAGTCTAAGGCTAGTTGTCAACTCATTTGACGCACTTCGCTCCTTTTTATCGTAGTCTTACAATCTTCCTTTTTTTTTAACTATTGCATTTAATGCAGCTCACTAAAATGCCCCAACAATTACTTCCTCCTACTTATATAATCTCAGCTAAAAATATTTTTGTATAAATAACATTCCATAAAATATATTTGTTACTATTTATCGTTAGCTGTGGTGTAGTGTAAATTGTATATAAAGATGTGTGCCATACACTTCATGAATGTATTGACCAACGCTTAGATGCAATCGTAAACTTGTATTTTTTTGCTATGTTTTTCTATAAAATAATATTAGACTGAATGTTACTGTGCATAAAAAATCTTTCATTTGCCTTATAATAATTAGAAGTGTTGGTCATAATCTCAGAAACATCACATCACATAGCAGTATTCAATGATATTCCGTCTAAAATATTTACTATTAAATTACGGTTAGCGCATAGCGCAATCTTAAGATAGTTTGATGTGCATTGCCCACTCGCAAGCAATTTCAACTAAGACAGTGTTTAAGAACCGGATTAGTCAATGCACGAGATGCTGTGATGTACCTACCTTAAACCATATTATGCTAGATACAATGCTAGAAAATATTGGAATTCAGTCTAAAACGATGTAATCTAAATATTGCTTTATAACGAGTTAAAGAGATATTATAGTAAAAATCTTGTATAATAATCAACCTTAATAGAATTTGTGATTAAAAGATATTTGCTAGTTCGTCAAGTAAAGATTGTTTTACATTGTCTATTATCTTATAATAATGGATTTGTGTGAAAAATATATTAATGTCGTTATAAATAGAACCGAAAATAGTTGATATTTTTGGTAAATTTTAGTGTTCATTAGTACAAGTTTAATATAACAGTGTTTATTCAAGTGTGACTGTGTGAACTGTCCACATATAAAATTAAATATATATTTTTCTACATAAAAAACGTAGAAATCACATTTCAAACAGTTGAAATTGTTATAAAATAATAACCTATAGAATATATCAGAATCTCCATAATTTTGTTTTCACATTTATTATTGTTCTTTCTCACTTGTTGTAAATACCTACATACTTTAGAATATTTTGTACATTTACTGTAAGTATCGTAGTTATTCACTCAAACTTCATTCTTCCAAAAAAGCTATGTTTCTTTGCTCTTCGATTATTTATTTACTTTTTTAATTTACACTTGTGTTGTCTGTCTTTTTATTTCTTTTTGGCAATAAATATAATAAAATTATACATTTTAAAATAATAATTAGAAATCAAATTATTAGTACTTATTACTATAAGAATATATATGGATCTCGAAGTACAGAAATAAAGAAAAGAAATAATTAAAAAAGGGTAGAAATGAAATGTTTCATTATTTATTAAAAATTTACATGCAATGGGCAGGAGGCCCCTATTAATCATTATGCTATTATATTAGTACTAATTCTAAATCTCGAGTTATATTTATTGCCGTTCCTTCCACCTTATATCAGTATTTGAAATGACGCTGAAGTCTCCTTTCGCAGTTCTTCCATCATTATCAACTCAAAAAATTGAAATTGCTCATGAAATTGTGCAGCCAATGACATCATAATAACTTTTAAATTATATTTCACCTTATTCAAATACTGTTAAAATCTTCCTTTGTTTATTATAGCTTCCAATAAATAGCCTTCAGTTTTACTCGAGTAATATTCTTTAGCTACAGTGTTATTTCAAGTATATTTTCTATGTGACTGTTGATCTACTCATTTCTACATTCCATTAACTAAGACAACGGTGGACGAACGAAACTGAATATAATAGAAATATAATATATCATTGCTTACTGGAAAATACAATATACTACAGAACTAGGATACGAAGTGATAAAACAGCAAGCAAATAAAAGCATTTTGTAGCCATTTCTATTTGATTATTTGTTTCTTAACATCATGTTACATGAATCGCATGATCAATAATTACAACAGAACTTGTGTTCTCTCACATTTGTGTGTAAAGGACAATTCGATCCGATAAGGCCATGAGGCCGAAACGGAATATTTATTATTGTTAAATATTATTTTTCAGTAGACGTTTAATAGGTATATTTTATGCAGTCATCATTGCTAACCTTAGGCTAAATAATAATAATAATGCAGGGGACATTTCACTCATGGCTATATGACCCCTAACTAGGCAGAGCCTGAATTATGGGTGTAGAAAAGCTGATATACATACATACATATAGATTACGTATGTATTTTGTAAATAAATATACAACATCCAGATACAAGACAAACACAAGTGTTCAATACACGAATTTTTGCCCTGTGCAGGGTTCAATCTCACTAACCCTTGTTAGGCCGTGTTTGAAAGACGGGCATACTACCAACTAGGCTAGGGTGTGAGTAACAGCTTAGAAAAGACTGACGGATACGCTCAGTCGGTCTACGTCAACGGTAAAGAAAAAAATATATTTAAGACAGTTGATCTTATCCGTTGACTGTGCGTGTCTTTCCAGTTTCATCTAAGTTTTCTTTGTTTTATTGACCTATGCTTCTGTCGAATAGGTACGACCAATCAAGCTTCACCGGACTTGGTTTTAGCTAAGTTTGACTTACACCCTGGATTAATTAGTCTGTTGGTCCACCTTTGTCGAAATCAATTTTATTTTTAATTAAGACATTGTTTGTTAGTATCGGTGCTAAGAGTTGTGCCTTGTCACTGCTCATCGATTGTACAAAATGTAGCATTTGTTTCACAACGCGTTGCAAACTTATTTGAACAGTATTCTATTGTACATAAAGTAAGAAAGCCTTATTGCTAACGTTTGTAAAGATCATTATCGAATAAAGTGTTGAAATTGATGAACATTTGTATTACCTATGTACCTTCATTTAGAAGTAAGCCAGTGCTATTATTTCTCTTTTGTATTTCGTGGATTGTATTTGGTTTTAGTTACTCACGCCACTTGTTGTGTACTGTAGCGGTTTCTGAATAATTAAAAAATTTTTTTTATCTCTTTCATCGTTACAGTATGCTTTAAGTGGGCCATGCGGTTATACATTTTGTTTAGAAAAAGAAAATAAAATTGAATTTCAAAAAAGTAAACTAAATATTCATTTAGTAATCTGGATAATATTTGGTGCATTTCTGATGATACCTAAAGGTTAAAATTTAAAATGTTTTAATAAATAAAAGCAAGTGAAAATTTTAGTTCTATTAAATTTTATACAGGACGTAAAATAATATTAGACACACACCAACACGTACTGCTATTTACAAGAAAATGTTGCTGGGTACTAAAATATTATTGTAAAATCATATTATGTCAACCTATACTTTAGGTTTACCCACTGAAAACCTAAAGTCTTTGAGCCTAAAGTAAATTAAAAATAAGAAGACAACAACAACGTTGGCCGACGTCGTCGTTTGTTTGGTATTGGCGACAACATTTTTACCTTGTGCATCCTGTATAAAAGTTTTGTAGTTGATGAGCCTCGAAATATAAGTGATGTATATCCTAAGTAGCGTAAGTGATATCTGAGGTGGTTGTGGCACCGCGGGGCCGTGGGAGCGAAGCATGGTGTTTATACTAACAATGGTGTTTGAACGCAGCAGCGCCACGGATCATCGCCAAGCGGTCGCCCGTTTGGCCCTGTGTAAGTACCGGGGTACGTCCGCTTGCATGGCCTGAGCATGACGCTTCTGTTACTTTTGTTACACTAACGCACTTCTAGCACGGTTTACGATAACACTTGATTTGTTTGTTAAAAATTGGACACAACTACGAGCACTTTTTTTTATCACAAAAAGAAACGATATTCCTACAAGTTTAATTATGATTTAAAATTGGTATCGGCGTCATATTACAGAAAAATAAGCGTCTAAACCAGCTAGAAGTGCCACAATGGCTGCCTTATCACGCTTATTATTTAGATTTTATCCGTTACGTCTAGCGATTTGGTAAAACTAGAGTCTAGAGTTGATTCCGGGCGAACCGATACGTAAGGCCGGATTCAACTCGGCACCAATAGAGTTGGCGCCGGATCAAATGCCGGTGTCACCTCGTGACCACAAGACTTTGTGGCAGCCTCACGGAGACGGCGCGCCTGCTGCAAAACGTTCGCAGCGTGTTCACTCGCCGGTCTACTAGCGCGCAAACGGAGCTCGAGCTGTCGCGTGAGTACCGCCCACTGTCCACTGTCCACCGCTGGGGTACCCTTGGACCACTCTACACAACTCCACTCCACTCTATCTAACTTACCTTTGCTCGTATTTTCACAGAAATTATATTATAAGATAATTTCTGTGAAAAATATAATATTGATAATTATATTATTGGCTCGAGCCCCTCGGTGGGGACATATATGATATGAGCTGTTAACGACGACGACGATGATATTATAAAATGTTATAATAATCATTTCGTTTGTTATGAAAGAGCCTAAGTGTTAGTTCAAACTTTTTGACTGTCTGCGATGTCTCGCTGAACTCTACTTTTATGTATTGATTGAAAGTCTTATTTGTTAAAAAAATGGCTATTTTATTGTTAATCATGCCTATGTTAATAATCACATAAAATGTGTGGTTTCCGAAAGTTAAGTATCTGAACAATTTTTTTAAATACCTATCACTTACATTTGTAAACTCAGGTTTGGCAGTTTTCCGACCGTTGTTTTTTTTACAAAACAGTTTATTTAATAAGAGCTGAGTTAACTCTTTTTAAAAGCTTTGGCAGAAATAAAAATGCGCATGATTTCTGGCTGCTGAAACGTTCTGTCTTGAAGTTAGCCGCCAAACTTGCTTTCATAGTATGGACCGTAGTAAGCGCCCGGAGATAGCATGCCGCGCGTAGGGATAAGACGGCATGCAACGTCACGCTTACAATCTAACAGTAGGTTTGTCGTGTCCAAGGGTTTTCCTGTCTGTGGCGACACTCGCACGCCGCCAAGTAGGCGCACGCGCACTGAAAATTAACACAAGTTTTGATTTAGCGAAGCCTAGCGCTACACATTCTTCGTAATCGTATCTAATTCTGAACACCAAATAGCCACAGATAAGTAAAATTTTAACCGAAAACCCACGATTTAATTTTTAAGGTCTTTTAAATTTTTTAAAGAACTTACAATTCAATTACGTAATGTATGTCTATGATATAAATAATTGTCTAAGATGATATGCAAAATGGCAAACCGCGTTATAACACCCTTTCTGCTTCTTATTTTTAACATGAGCAAAACATAGGTATTATGTAGGTACCTAATATGTGTAATGGAGGAACTGGTCAAAAATATTTTTCCAAGACAAGATTAAACGTAAGATTTTGTTTATCTGTGGTAGTTTTGACGTGAATCACAAGGATTTTTGAACCACGATTGTGTTTTCGGCACCCCAGACCGGCGATACCAACATGCCGTCTCATTTCACTCATTAAACTCACTCGCGATTCATGAGTTTAAGTTAATTTAAAAAATTGTACATACATATTCAGTCTTTTGGCATTAGTGTAAAACTTGCTACCTAACTGTGTTATCAAATACTTTTCAAAACACCAAATTATATTTCAATTTCTTTACCGTATTAAATAAATAACACGGGAATATTTATAACTTTGAGGCTTTTTTAAATAACGTTCGAATTGAGCTCTGAAAGTCCTTAGGAACGTATGAGAATGTATTAATTTTCAAAAAAAAATAGCTATAATTCCTCTAAAAAGAACCACTTCGACGGACCTTTTATTTTGCACTTTAAAAAATTCAATTATATTTTACACTAATTCCAAAAGACACCTTGGGCTAAAAGTACTTTTTCGCGATATATCTACTGTTGAAAACTAAAGGGATATCGCTCTACGAAAGAAAATTAATAAAGCTTTTCTGTTGTATAGTTGCATCCCTCTCTGGCGTAGATTACATCGTGAGAAAGCGCTTTAATTACGGCATTGTAATAAAATGTTGAACCGACTGTTTAGATGGTTTCGCCTTCTCTCAAGAGGAGGGCGGGAGCGTGTCCCAAGCAGACGTGATCCGCGCCTACGACACTCGCCAACCGAGACCGGAGCGCTCCTGAGCTGACAGCAAGCGACGCCGCCGCCTGCGCATCATCTGCTAAGCGATACCCAATCCACACCCCATCATTTCAAAGTCTATTATTCAAGATGCCTACTTTCGACCTATTTCTCTGGATGCCACGCCGGAAGTGTGCAGCCGCCATTACGATTTTCCCGAAAAAGCACCCGAAACTTAGTTCTTATCTGCTTATCGGCGGTATGCCTACGCTTTTTCTATATCGTTTATTTGCCCATATTTAACTATGTTATGGAACTCAGGATCAATTTTACGAGTGTTATTTACTTGCATTTACCTCACAAGCTATAACTATGGATAATGTATGAAAATATGGTCATATTTCTGTGAACATAGCACAGTAATTCTGTCCAAAGATTTTTATTTCGAACTTCTTGTTGTAGTTAGGCATTTTGAATTAGTTACATTGTGACCTGTTGTTCGACATTAATGCAAGCATTTTTCTTCTGCGAAAATAGCTTTAATATGTCGATTGAAGCAAATAGTACAAGTTTTTATAATATAGCAATCACGTACAAATCCTGCGTTCGCCAACCGACATGAAATGTCTGTTTCTTATTTATTTACTTATACTACAATTTAACAGTATTTGTCAAGTGTCTTACTACTAGTGTTATACTATAGCAACATTCTTGTAATGTAGCGATACCATAACTTGGTTTTAGATTTAGATTTGTTTGTGTACGAAACATTTGCTAAGAATGGAAAAAATAACGCCGCGCCGCTCGAATCATGGATAAGCATATCCAAAGTGAAGCAGGATGGCTGTTCGATCTCTTTGGTTAAATGGTTATATTTTAGTCTAGATATGTATTTGAAGTTTTGATAAGTGCAGCCAATAAATTTTGTCTGATTCGCGGTGTTAACTGAATTCCTTGGAGAACTATATCATAGAAAACGTTTTTTTGTTTATGATTCGACCGACAAAATGTGTACCGCTTACCTATTCTTTAGTTTATTGTTAAACTAGCGACCCGCCCCGGCTCCGCACGGGAAAATGGTTATTGTGGGTTATCCTTCAGTATATTATGCATGTATTATACATATAAACCTTCCTCTTGAATCACTCTATCTATTAAAAAAAACCGCATCAAAATCCGTTGCGTAGTTTTAAAGATTTAAGCGTACAAAGGGACATAGGGACATAGGGACGGAGAAAGCGACTTTATTTTATACTATGTAGTGATTATGATGCATTATACAAAGTGTTTTGAAAGTTAGTCACGAAGTACTTTTTACCTATTTTCATTCTACTGGGTTATTTTTCTTGTTTTTATTTGATTTATGTCTGTTTTTAAATTATTGTGGAAGTTACGGGTGGTGGTGTAAGCATCGTACTTACTAACGTAAGAAATTTGCAAATTATTACTAAAAGCAAATGTAATGAATAGTTCAAATGATATGATATCGGTCACAGGGAGACTGACGTTCAGTCGAAAACCAAAACTGACAAACTAACTTATTTTTCATATTTATATATTAGTGTATTTGTCGCAGTAATATTTACAAATTCGTTTTATGCTTGTCATCCTTGATGGGGACGTATAGATAAAGAAAATATTTTCACGAAGTAAAAGAAATTTTATGTTCCTTGCCAAGGTAATACTGTAATTGATTACAATTTCCACATTTTTTTAAATTTATACAAAATTCCGTCAAAAGGCCGTCAAACAAAATTGTCAATAATAGTGCGACACTACATAATTATTGTGATTATATTGCGATTTATTAATTTAGCTTGTATTTATACCTAGACATGAATCTAATTCACTGCTTACGAATTGTGTAGCTTATACAAATGTTAGTGTCTCACATAATGATGCTTTAATACAATTTTGTTTGCAGTTTATCGATTTTGAGATCTGTTGAGTAATTAAGAGACTTTATATTAATAACGTTGGTTGATTATTTAATTTAGTTAACAACATTCTGTGTTTTATTATAGGACGCGAATGGTCTTAGTATCTTCTGGTAATATACGGTTAGATTTGCTAAAATAGTTTTTACTGTAAAAATATGTTCTTCAATTCGTTTTCTTATATGTCACGATAGAAAAAAAATCAATTTTTCAAAATTTTTAGTATCGATTTTCTTCATACTAAAATTTTTGAAATAGTTACAGTTTGAATGAAATATTTTGTAACCAAATGAAACTAAGACCTTCAGCGTTTAAGAAAATTATGAAAAAGTTTTTTTGTATCACTAAAATACCAAAAAAAGTATAACTTTTCATACAGATCGACCAGCCGACCGAGTCTGTTTGTATGGAAATAAATTTCTTGTCATGTTTGAAGAATTATGAAACATAAAAAGTAAATCAGTCTCATGAAATGAGTTTTACGTAGTTGACTAACACTTCATAGTTCATTATTACTATACTTTTAAAATTTAATCACAATTTAAGTACATAATTAATTTATATTTTAATTTATTATTTTTAAAGACATGAAGTGCGCTTTTACTGTTT
This sequence comes from Teleiodes luculella, assembly GCA_948473455.1. Lineage (NCBI taxonomy): Eukaryota > Metazoa > Arthropoda > Insecta > Lepidoptera > Gelechiidae > Teleiodes > Teleiodes luculella. The sequence goes on along the minus strand of OX419591.1, from coordinate 4,939,487 downwards.
TATATTATTATAGTTAAGGATATAGATAGATTAACTGTGTTGTGTAGACTTAAATCTAAAATGTGGCCTATTAAATTTATTTAAATATTTCTGTTCTACCAAGCTATAAGTAAAATTAATGTAAATTATACATTTATAATCAACTCCGTTTAAGATTTGATTGTTTTAAACAAAACTGTAAGACTTTCATCAGGGCTACTAAGATGTCTATAATGATATAAGTTAACATACTGTGTAAAATAGTTTTTAAAAATACTCACTACCAGCCACTGTAAGGAACTTATATAGTTTATTTGTAAATAAACCTATGTACTATATACCTACCTGTTGACGTAAATAAGAATGATTTACACCTTGTTTAATGCAAGAATATGTCTATCTGATAATTTTACGCGAGAATAATTTATAACACGTTTTAAATTAATTGGATATTGCTTAAATATCTCACTTCACGATTAAAAATACTAGGACCAAAGATATTTAGGACGCCCTTCACTTAAATAGTCACTAAAATTTTAGGATTTAAATAATTTTCAATAACTTTGGCACCTAGCGGATCTAACTATCTAAAATAAGCACTTCTGTTTTCCATCTCTTTCTGTAGCGATTCAAGCAATTATTTAAATTACAAAATTAGACGAACTATAACAAATTTCCGCGAGTTATTTGCGTATCTAATCTAATCATAATCAGATTGTTATTTTTTGAAGTTTCTCAAAAACATTGAATAGTTTCAATTATGGGGTTATATTTAAAATCTTCTCAAATTATGACTAACATAAAAATAATTTGAGCGTATACATAAATAAAAGTATTATCTATCTTTGCGTATCTCCATACGTTTATAAGACGTAGCTATGAAATATATATATTCTGCTTCTAAAATTCTGCAAATGTGTAAAAATATGTGTCATCGATAAAAAGTATACCTATTTATATATTAAATGGATTATCTACTATATTTACTAAATTATTGTGATATATGTATAACTTGGTGAAGCTAAAATTTTCAGAGTCTTTACAGAAATCGTGTGCTAGTGATTTTTGGATATGTAACTGATATTATTCACATTATAAAATATACCTCTAACAGTTTATTATTGTTAACTGTTATTTATAATAAGATTGGTTTGGCGGGCAGGTCGAGGTTGTATTATATCTAACATTCAGTCTTTACAATATGCTAGACGTACCGTTACTGTTTTTTTATTGCTTTACGAACGATTAAATAACTTCCAAAGTATCTAAGGGTTGTAATCTACTTATATTACTGATACTAGTCCCTATGATTTAATTCTGTGACGTTTATGATTAGTTTTCGGACAAAACTGCTTGAAGCTCACTTTAGTCATTACGTAGTAAATATTTTGAAAATATATAACTCATAATAATTTTCACTTTCTTTTTGTCCCAGTGCTCGCGAACTTTTGGTCCTAAAAGCCTTTATTATTCGCCAGAAACAGGGACCAATGCGATTGTAACCTCGAGTCTATTCCGTTGGCTTAAAACAAATCTGAATGCCTCGTCCTGTCTCGTCCAATATTAATCGTAAGCAAAGATGTGAATGTAACAGAAATATATTATTTGTTCTCGTTCTTTAAAACTTGTTTTATTTAAAACCAATTTTAAATAGAAGTATTAGTAGATCCGTAGCATTATTTCATTCGTGTACGTCTGATGAAATAGCAATTCTATAATTTAAATAAGAAAAATAATGACACTGCAAAATAACAGGACGACCACTAGGAAAAACCGAATGGCGACTCAAAACTTAATATAAAAAAAAAGATCTATCGATGCTACAAACAATCCTAAGAGGGATCCTAGAGGGTCTCTTTGGACTCATATTTTTAACACCCCAATATTAAAAATATCCTTATTTCAACATTATTATCATAATAAATAACATCCAAATGAATTACACACTCAAAAACTTCGATATTTTACGGTGGAGAAGATACCTAAACTATTTTAAGATAGTAAAAAATTGCTGCTAAAGCATTCCGAACTGAAGCTAATTTTGTTAATTTTATGAGCGATTCGCTAAACACTAGTGGAATTTTACATAATGGGTGTACGGGTATTAAGTACTATTATACACTTCTGTGGTAGGAGAAATACCACACTACATACAGCACCTGATCAATGGTCATTGTGCGCACGCACATCATCGTAGGAAGATTCCCGAGTGACGCTAATTCTTGGCGTTACTCATTCACGTTGCTTAGGTCGATTCATTCTAGGCCTGATTGATGACTAATCATGTTCCAAATCAAATACAACTTTATGAAAAGCTTGATCCGTCGTACCTTTTCGACTCAAGCATAGATCAATAAAAAAAAAAACTGAAAATTCTAAGGTTGAAACAATAGGTCTGGTTCTACATATTACGCTGTAACTTAAATTTAAAAATCATATGTCCCTTTCACGTTCTTCAACGTTTCTTCGTTCGTTGGTGTCAATAAAGAATATTTGTATTGTATTGTATTGTTCTTAAGAACGAAAAGGGACAGGTGATGTCATCTTAAATTTAGAGACGTCAAACATCGATTTTACGCGTAGTTCGCACTCATTTAGCAGGCATTTAAAAACATCCCGACTAAATTAGGCTGACTTTGACAGCTGCGCTGCTTATTTTAAATATCACATCCCATCCTTTTCAAATCCCATGAATGCAAGAGACCAACAACTTAAATTTAGAGATTTTGCCAGAATTGAGCCTAATCTGTCCGTAATTGAGAATAATTATTTAGCACTTCAATAATAAATTATTGATGAAGGGTCCATGTGGTTTACAACTCAAAATAAGTAGATTTCACGATACTTATAAAAGGTAATATTTACACGCCATAATTATGGTCCGAATATTATTCCGAACATTTCTCTACAGTCATATCATATATTATTATGGTAAAAAGTAAAAACCCGTGAAAGAGCGGACTGAAAATGCGGACAAAAATCAGACAAATTTTCACACTTGCTAAAAATCGTCTGAAAGTTCGCACTATTTAATATTTAGGTAAAGTATGTAGCTCTCTTTATATATACAAACAGATATTCATCTAAATGACTGAACAACTACCTACGTAATACCGAGCCGCATACAAAAGACATCAACGCGCGATCCCTCCTACGCGGAATAGAGACGGGGGTTTTATTGCCGTAGTAAAACCAAACTAATGTTATTTACGTCATTTCGATAATATCCACCTATATATTGTGTATAATTTATTTAGTGTATCGGCTAACTATATAACTACATCCATAGTATCGGCCTTCTCTTTACTGAAGGAACTTTCTTTTCCTACCAGTAATTGAAAATTAAGTATAGTACTTATGAAGATAAATTTCTTATTTCGAAGTTTGATGTTATCTGTTCATACTTTCCTATTCAAGCCTAAACATTATATGTACGCTATTTAGGTACCGAATTTATCTATTGATTTATTCCAAAGAATTTAAAGTAATTTATGAGCTTACTAATCTGAAAAATTCTTTTTAACTTTTTATTAGTAGTATGCATAGCGCGCCAAAGTAGGTACCTACCTACGCTTGTCAAGAGTCACATCCAGGATTTATAATAAATAAATTGTACTTGATGGGCTAAATCTGTAAATTTAAGTTGTTGGCCTCTTTCATTCTTATGGCAATCGAAAAGGATGGGAGATGAAGGAGGGAGATGATGAACGATATTTAAAATAAGCAGCGCAGCGTCAAATTCAACTTAATTTAAGTGGGATGTTTTCGCATGCCTGCTAAACTAGTGCGAACTACGCGTAAAATAGATCTTTGACGTCTCTAAATTTAAGTTGACAATCACCTGTCCCTTTTCGTTCATAAGAACGTGAAAAGGACATAAGTATAGTTTTTAAATTTAGTTGAGAGTGTAATATGTAGAGACGGGCCCAATGTTCACCTTTGCAGTTGTTTGAGCGCTTTGTTCCATCCGAAGAATTCCGCTAACATGGAATAATTTAATTAACTTCGTTTAAAATTTCACTAATTGGTCTAATTCGGTGCTCTAATAGAAGAGGACTTGCGAAAATTACGTAATCTAAAGAATAGGTATGTACAAAAAGTGTCTTAATTTACACGTACATAAATATCGTTCGTTATAAACTCGTCACTCCCCAGTCCCCACCGAGGGGCTCGAAACCTGCCTTGACTATTAAAAACGAAGATGCTAGCCCAGTGCGGTTTGGCTGAATTGTCATTTTTCACCCATGCATAGGTATACCTATATATTTTAATTTCTTTAGGTATGTGCAGGTTGCCTCATGTTATTTTCCTTTCACACAAGAGCGTTGAATACAGAACCTTTTATACGTATTAAATCTGTTTGTGATAGCAGTGCAAACAAACCTATGTATGTACTTTCGTACGTATATTATAAAGTACTTATGAGGTTTTAGGGTCAACTACCTACGGCACTATGCATCATAATAAATGCATGCCATAACAACGGTTAGTCATTTTAATAAACACGGCACAACACCTAACGGGCATCGCATTTTCACGTGGAACTTCACATTCTTTGTATAGTTAATGGCAAAATACTACAGTTTATCGAGACGGACTAATTTATATACCTACAAAAGAGTTTTGATCGTTTCTTTTGGGAAACGTTTTCAGTTAAGAGTTACGAAAGAAACGTGTCTCTACCTACAAAAACAGTTGTTTATTACACAAAAGTCTACCTCTGGAGCTTCTGTTGCGTACCTACTCAGTAATCATAACTTAATCGACAGTTTTTATTAAAAAGGACTATACAATAACCAAACGGTAGATAGTTTTTATTGGGTCTTTTATAGTCATTGAGCACTTGTAGGCTTCGCTATTTATGTACGACGTGGTAAAAATTTATTAAAAATTCTGTGCGGACATCTGTAGGTACGTAAGTATAATAATAATGTTAAACGGTTGACATTCAATGAGACGTATTACTTACGACCTTCCACAGGCAAGTAAACAAGCCTACAGACAATAGGCGTGTGAATTGAACAGCTGTTATCGTTATCAGTGATGTAAGCACGGCAGGTGGCAGGTGCGGGTAGACCGCGGCAGTCGCGCCTCGACGGTCCATCGCGACGCGCGCCCGCTCGACTCTACAGTGCCTTTTCCGAATAACACCTCTGTGCCTTATACAAACTTAATCGAAACGACTTTCCTTCCTTCAACTTCAAAAATCTACCTTATTGTTTTTGGAGGAAAAAGAATAACGCGTGTGAATTGTCCGATTGTTTATTTACAAACAAACATGTCGCGTCAGTAAGCGCGCGTGATTTAGTTCAGTTTGCGGTTCAGTGAGTGGAGCTACATTCCTGTGCGTGTTGTGTGCGTGGTATAGTGGAGTAATGTGTCTCTGAACCGTGAGGTCCTGATTCTGGCGAATGGGAGCGATCAGGGAGGTGAGGAGGGGAGAAATGGCGCGGTCGCCGCGGAGGATTTCCGCACACCGCCGCAGCAGGAGCCGGTCGAGAGAGCTGTCCAGATTAAGGACGCAGCTCAATGGAAAAGGTAAGATTTTTAGACACTATGCGCCTCGTTTGAAACCGGTTAGGAAAGCCCTTTTTAATTTCAATATTTCACTATCTGTTGAATCAAGGTAGAGATTGCTCCGGTCGTAATTCTTGTTTACATCGATTGTCGAAAACGATTTTAAAATGCAACAAATGATCAGAAGACTGGTGCTTATGTAATTTTTAAAAATCTGTAGTACAACTTTTGTTTGTGTTTAAGGCAGGCGCTAAACTTCTTTAAAAGCTTGTTAAATTTTGCCATTTGTCCCCAAAACAATTTAAAAAATTTGAAGAAAAATATCTGAATTATATCATAATAATAATTATACACAACGAAATAAGCTTCCTCTATAATTCGCAATCTTCAAAAATCACAATAACTTATTGCAACTCTATTATATTAAATGTCGAAATACCGTATACGTACATCCAAGGGCCGATTCTAAGTCCGGTGAAGTTTGATACGTTAATTTGAGACACAAACGTAACTGCATAGATCAATTAAAAAAGGGTCCTTAAACCATTAAACTTAACTTTTTTAAGAACAGGTTTTAATTTTGAAAACCAGAACTGAATTTGTCATACAAACTTAGTCCGGTTCGCTCCAGTACTAAATGAAAAAATTCTATCTGTCATTCCTGTAAATGGCAACGACTCATACCGTTAGATTCGTCTTGGTGTCCTGTACGTGGAACTGTCGGTCGTCAAGTTCTAAAGTGGTGGAGGGAGGAGGGGAGGGGTAATCAAAGTTGGCGAATTTGTACTTTTGTTTTTACGCTGTAATTTGAAAACTAGTGGACCGATTTCTTTGTTACTGGTATTATTTGAAAGTGAATAATATTACCTAAAAGACGTTCTTATACATCGAATACGCCAATTCAGCGGTTACCGCGCAATAATACGAAACATTGAAAAAAGAAATTGTGTATAAATAATATCACAGATTACGCTAAATCTATAACGTTTTCGTGGAAACAATGTTTACTACTTTAATTCTAAAACAAATTACCTAATCAAAAAGGTAACAATAATTACTATATTATTTATGGTGCCTGAGCTAGAGCTAATTTACGAAACGTAGTCGTAGGATCACTATACTACGAGTACGCAAATATAAGTAAATGAATGAGAAGAGATGGGTAAGTAATCATCATATTACTTTAATTATATATTTCAAGCTTACATTTTTCAAATAATACCTTGAAAAAAGACTTTACGTCGAAATAAAGAGGATATTTTTTTTTTGTTTTTCACTATTAGTAGTTTTGAATTTGCCTGTAGCATCTGACCCAAGGTACGTGACAAGATAAAACTTTTGTCAGGGGTAGATATTAGTAATACCTACCCATGATAAAAAAATAAAAGAAATCTACGTCGAAATAACCCGAGAAACATTTTTTTAGGTTTTCACTATAGTATTTTTGACTTTCCCTGTAGCATCTGACCCAAGGTACCTGACGAGATTATGCTTATGTCAGGTGATAGATTTTAGTAATCCCTTTCCATGATAAAAAATTAAATGAAATTTACGTCGAAATGACACGGAAAACAATGTTTTAGTTTTCACTACCTATAGTTGTTTTAACTTTGCCTGTAGCACCTGACTCAAGGTACCTGACGGGATAAAACCTACATCAGAAGATAGATATCTGTAACACCTACCTATGATAAAGAAATAAAATAAATTTACGTCGAAATAACGCGGAAAACAATCTTTTAGCTTTTCACTATAGTAGTTTTGACTTTGCCTGTAGCACCTGACCCGATGTACCTGACAGAATAAAAACTATGTCCGGGGATAGATATTGGTAATATCTAACCATGATAAAAAAATAAAAGACATTTACGTCGAAATAACGCGGAAAACATTTTTTTAGTTTTCACTATAGTAGTTTTTAATTTGCCTGTAGCCCCTGGCCTAAGGTTCCTGACAGGATAAAAACTATGCCAGGGGATATATATTGGTAATATCTACCCATGATATAAAAATAAAAGAAATTTAGGTCGAAAAAAAAAATAAAAAAAATAATAATTATGTTTATTTTAGACAATTCAGTACATACAATTACATGTTAGTACAGTTTAATTTGTAACAATTAACGCGGAAAACATTTTTTTATTGCGTACTCGTAGTATATTGACCTGCTACTACGTTTAGTTAAGGCACCATAAATCCTATAGTAATTATTGTTACCTTTTTGATTAGGTAATTTGTTGTAGAATTAAAGTAAGCAACATTTTTATCACAAAAACTTTATAGATTTAGCGTAATCTGTGATATTATTTAAACACAATTATTTTTTATTATGTTTCGTATTATTACGCGGTAACCACTGCATTGACGTATTCGATGTATATGAACGTGTTGTAGATAATGTTATACCCGTTCAAATAATACTAATAATAAAGAAATCGGTCCACTAGTTTTCAAATTACAACGTAAAATCCAGCGATCTTTGATTACCCCCCCCTCATCCCTCCACCACTTTAGCACTTGACGACCGACAGTTTCACGTTCAGGACATCAAGACGAATCCAACGGTAGGAGTCGTTGCCATTTACAGGAGTGACAGATGAAACTCAAGTTCTAGAGCACTTTTGGTCTAAAATGAACCGGACTAACTGGGTCAGATGACAATATTGAATGGAAAGTCCAATCTGTGTTAAGTAGGTACATTTCCTGGTCTGTACGTTATTTCTTAAATACATAAATTGATATAATATAACAGGCATACCTAACGGAAATCCTTCTATATAAATACTAACATGTTTCGGTACATAGAGAAATTACTTTCGTCATATCCTACAATTTATTGCGTAGCCCTCGCTTGTTCTCTCTTTTGGTAGAATCACTATACATTTTACTGACGAAAAAAAGATAAATAGCTACAAATTATACTTTGCATTACGTATAAATGATTTTTCGATCAATGTTTATGAAATACCACAATGTTTTTAATGAAGGCGCATACTGTATTAGCAAAACAGCCTTAACACAATCTTATAACAGCTTGTACATTACGTAAATTATGCTATCTAAGATTACAAGTTAAACGTAAAACAAGATAATGATGGAAAATGATCGACTTCCGTTAAATTGTTTATTATCATCCTGTAGGTACTACACTGATTAACTTTACGAGCATCTCCTTTGATTTATCTACGTACAGAAAATAAATGTACTAATATAATTTTATTATGAAAAATCATTTTTATGACCTCGCAACAGCCTCGCAGTTTTACTTCAGGGATTTTCTTATAGGAATATTTAACGTTTCCTGTGTGAATTTTCAAAATCCGTTCTTAGCGTTATTTAATTTTAAAAATGTACTTATCTTTATTTCTTTTTATTTATACTTAGTAGTTTTGACTGATTCTTGATAGAGTCAATCAGGACAAACAAATGTACCTACCTATACATATAAGCCTTTACTATAGATAGTTTTTCTCATTCATTATATTAAGAACTAATGAAGAGGCATCACGCATTTATTAAATTTAAAACCACATATTATAAGTGTATGTATACACACTCTGACCCTATTATTACGAAATAAAAAACAACCGCATTTTCCTAATTTGTGAAGCTACTGTACACTACTGTCGTTTCACATACAAACATTTTTTACATCACTCAGTCTCTAGGCTAAACCTACGAACAATTTTGATTAAAATTTCAACTTTTAGAGATGTTGATCTTTTCAAAGGGCGTTGGTTGTGCTTGTGTTCGATCCATTTAGAAGTCCTAATAACTAAAGTCCGAACTACCCGCACCCAAATCGATTAATGTTTTGCAGTCGCCCCAGCCTTGACACCGTTGCGTTATTTCAACCACAGTTCAACAGGTTTCATGCAGCTAATGTTTAGCATGACCTTTAATGATACATAATTGCCAAAAAACAACATCAACGTTACAAAGGAGAATGTCGTAACTTGTAGGTACTGATTGTTATCAAAGGCCATTTTTAACTTCAGAAGATTTATATTCTGAAAGGACCAGTTTTTGAATTATTTTATTTTAATATCTTCGGGAAGCTAACAGCACTAAAGTTTCACAAATAGACTTTTTTATATAAAAACAGCTGAGGCTAATAATAAGCTTCCGCATATACGGATTATTTTGTAACTTTTAATAACATAAATATCCCCCTTGCTTGGGAGACTTTTTAGCAGGAAAGCAATGAACTGATGAAGGCCCTTGTAGTTTGGCAAACATTGTGCTAGTAAGCATTTTTTCTTCTTCTGAACTCAATTTGTTCCTCAAAAATTTTGTATACTTATCATCACAATTTGGGCAAGGCAGGTGGCACCAAAGTAACATAAATATCCCCCTTGCTTGGGAGACTTTTTAGTCTAGGCCAGGAAAGCAATGAACTGATGAAGGCCCTTGTAGTTTGGCAAACATTGTGGTAGTAAGTAATTTGATCCTCAAAAATTTTGTATACTTATCATCACAATTTGGGCAGGGCAGGCGGCACCAAAGTAACATAAATATCCCCCTTGCTTGGGAGACTTTTTAGTCTAGGCCACGAAAGCAATGACAAACTGATGAAGGCCCTTGTAGTTTGGCAAACATTGTGGTAGTAATTATTTTTTCTACTTCTGAACTCAATTTGTTTCTCAAAAATTTTGTATACTTATCATCACAATAGACGGCACCAAAGTTCCCTAGCGCAAATATATCTAAAGCCAGTAGGTAATGCTCTAGTGCTACTACAGAAGTGCAAGAAGATGCGTCGAAATACGACAGGACTACTATGATTTTATGCCACTATACAGCGTTTTGACGCCTTTTCGAGCTTTTAGCGCGTTACGTGGGCTGCGCCGTGCAGGATATAGAATCATCAATTAAGTAACCGCTATGTCATTTAGCTCTGACTTTAGCATCATCGGAAGTCACTGTCACATACTCATGGTGCGATGAGTTTTGTCCGTCAATGTCAACCTTGGCGCCGATCTCCTGATCTGCTCCAGCGAGCGGCTTGCCCCCACCGCGACATTGTATTCGATATGCTTTATTGTTAATAGCCAGACATGTAAAATAATAAGAGGATTAAAGCGTAAGAATAAATAGTTGTGCTCACAGGAGTAATATAACTACCTATTTTATGGCGGTAAAAAATCCGAGAGTTATTCTTAATTACTTTCTTCTTAAGAAATCCTGACAGACAGTCCTACCTTCACTTGTTCAAAATGATAAACTAGAATCATTATTCGATTTCTAGGTGTATTCCTATTGATTTGTATAACTTTCAAAGATAGAGCTTTTTAGAATTAGTGCACCAAACACTTGGGACTGTTTGGAAGAGATGTGTAATCTACTAATTATATGCCGCGAATTTTGTAGCATTTTCTCTCTTACTCTCATATTATGTTTGTGTACCATAAAGAATATTTCATTCATTCAATCTTATTCTGTTATTACATTACGGTACATTTAAATGTAATTGTGGTAAATCATTGCCGTCCTATCTTTTTAAAGCGTTTCTGTTGTTGTAATCTGTTCTATTTCAATGTTTATTCCAAACTAGCGACCCGCCCCGGCTCCGCACGGGAAAATGGTTATTGTGGGTTATCCTTAAGTATATTATGCATGTATTATACATATAAACCTTCCTCTTGAATCACTCTATCTATTAAAAAAACCGCATCAAAATCCGTTGGGGAGTTTTAAAGATTTCGGCATACAAAGGGACATAGGGACATAGGGACAGAGAAAGCGACTTTGTTTTATACTATGTAGTGATAACCACATAAACGTAGGTAGGTACTAACCTGCTAGATGAACCAACCTTCATAACTATTTGTTCAATTAACAAACAAGATAATGATATCAATTCTACATCATAATTGTACACGTACTGAACGTAAATTCCACAAAACAAGATTTCAAAAGTAATTCTTTGTTTATTTGCTATGTTTAAGGAAAACTGCTCGTTTCGTTTAGATAAAAACATCTTTCAAGTATATGGTGAAAATGACTTCAAAAACATACATAACATATACGATACCACTCGTTGCTGAAAACTGTAACGTTAAAAGTTTTAGGCAACTTGTCAGCTTAGGATTGAAATTCTGGGTACATGATTATACGTTAACAGCTCATATATGTCCCCACCGAGGGGCTCGAGCCTACCCCGATATCAGGGTGAATAGGCCTTAGTCGACCACGCTGGCCCAGTGCGGGTTGGCCAACTTCACACACAACCTTTGAATTTCATCGCAGGTGTATGCAGGTTTCCTCACGATGTTTTCCTTCACCGTAAGAGCGTCGAATAAACGTACCTACATATGAATTCGAAAATCGAAAACACATTGGTACGTGCCGACGTTTGAACCCGCGAACTTCGGAATGGAAGTCAACGGGCCTAGCCATTTGGCCATCGACGAGTCAACGGGGCTAGCCACTTGGTCACCGACGACATGATTATACGCACGTTGATAAATCCATAAACATAAATAAAGCATCAACAAAATCACAGACTTTGATCTGCGGGTGACCGTAAGTTACCCGTTCTCAGGAAACGTAACAGTTGCGTAACGCAACACGGTAACAACCCGTAACGAAATTAATGAGTGATATAAAATGTACGGTAGAAACTTTCTCCCGACCCCAGCGTTGATGCCTAGCTCTACGATTAGGAACTACCGTGTTTACACAGAGTATTCCACGTATCTATTGGGCGCTACAATGGCCCATAACCTTTATCAATGGATGGAGGCGCTAGCGGTTTTCCTATACACAATTGTTGACAACTAGGACCTTTAAACAATTCATCGTGCTTCGCAAACTTCGCATTCTATATCATGTCATAGAATGTGTCAAGTTTTTCTCATGTGTCTTCAAGTGTCTATCAGCTAGGACTTAGAATCTCGTTTTGGTAACGTGTATTTTTGAACCTACGCTTTTGTACCGCAAGCTAGCGGTGAAGCGAAGGGCTCTACCCCGAAGTAGTCATGCTGCACCAACGTATCCCGGCCTGACACGGAAAACATCATGAAAAAGGGCTATATAATCTCGTTCGTTTTTTGAATTGAATTATTTGTTTTGTGCATCAGCAGATAGTAGCTAGATCCGTTGCCTTCCGTTCAGAAGACGTCCTCATTGCGCTGTTCGATTACCACCATGTTTCACAATCCACAATATGACCATAATAGTTAACTGAAAGCTGTCCTTGGTGGGGATGAGTTTGAACCTAAAAACATATATTTTTAAACAGTTACCTTTAAGCCATCTATTCTTGTATCTGGCTCGCTGAAGTCTAACTGTACAATTTGTAAACATTTGATATAAAGTTTATTTATCAAGCTGTTAAACTTTCATCGCTTTTGCATCGATTCATTGAAGAAATTTCTCCATAATTCACTGAAACTATTATTTATCGGAAAAATGTTTGTAGGTATTGCTATTCAAATAAAGCGTTGTTACCTTTGCATTTATCTTTTACCTGTAATGTTTTATGCACATTTTGCGTAATATTTATGATTTTCCAATACAGTTTAGTGCCCAATATTATAAGGATTCTTATTTTATATTTTTCAGTCGCGATGAATGATGGGTTACTTTGTTGATAGTCAGACCTCCGTTTCTTAGGCCTACAGCACAGATTACCCCCTCCTACGCATTCGATACCCAACCAGAGCAAATCAGCAAACATGCTTGCGAAGAGCACTTGTGTTGTTAGCCTGAATTTATCTATAATAATAAAACTTTATCATCACATCGTATCATATGTAGGTAAATATGAGTTCAATATACCTTGTGCGGGGTTTAAACTCAGAGGCTTTCGAATAGCGCCTCGCCTAAAGAAGCGAAGTCTGCTTTTCTCATCTCGCTTTTTTGGTTCATATAAACCTTCATATATTATATTTCGCAAGCTATTCTTACACCTGCCAGATGGCTGCGCTCAGATCAAACAAACATTCGTCTCAAGATGTTTTATCGCCTTTTCCCGCATGCCGATATGATATCATAACAACACATACCTTCACGTCTGGCCATTGAAGAGAAACACGATGCTCATGATCTGATCGCAGCCAATGGTACAGTGAGCTGACGAATTAGGTGACCCCCCCGAGGCGCCGTTAGGCGCCATCTACCGCTCCAAGGGGGCAGAAAATAACGAATTAATGACTAATAATACTTTATCAGTGTAATTAAGAACGTGTTGCCTAATTTCAACGGTCTCTCTAAGTTACAGCTCGGCGAAAGTAGCGTGGCGTGTCGGGGGGGGGTCACCTTACTCGTCAGCTCACTGTACCTATGACACAAGCACACAAGCAAAATAAATAAAAAATATATATAATTAGACAACGGTAAGATGGCCACACGTGCCGTAACGGTATCAATAGAAAATAATGGATTTGATCATGAAATTAATACGTGGGGAAATCTCACAACGGCTAAAACAACATCCAGACATAAGGCAAAAACGAGTGCTCATTACACGAATATTGACCTGGGCGGGATTGGGACCTGCGATCCAGTGCTTCGAAGGCAAGCGTACCTACTACCAACAAGGCTATGGGACTGTCAAAAATCATAATAGTATTTAAAAAACCACAACAGCCTTAATGTTATTCCGTCCTTTCCGTTAACAGCTCATAAGTATACTTATTATGTCTCCAGCGACATGCTCGAACCTACCCTGAAATCAGGATGATTGATTAGGATTAGGCCATAGTAGACCACGCTGGCCAAGTGCGGGTTGGCCAACCTTTCAATTACTTCGCAGGTGTGTGCAGGATTTCTCAAGATGTTTTCCTTAACCGTAACAATTTATTAATCTGTTCCAGGAGCATCGAATAAACTTACTTACATACAACATTGGTACGTGCCGAGGTTTGAACCCGCGAACTTCTAAATGGAAGTCAACGGCCCTAGCCCCTTGGCTACCAACGCTCTATTTATAAATTTTGATTGTATTCTATAGATAGAAACACACAAATTATATTCAAACTCTTAACTGTGCAACTGTGTGTCTCCACATATTTTTTCTTGTCCTATGTGATTGGCATAACCGTACGTAACATATATCACTGAACAAAAACACACAGTTGCATTAACTGTCTGTTTCGAACTGGCTGAAAGGCCAATGTCAGTGCATTTGGGCCAGGGTCAAGAGCTCCCCAGCCTGACGTGAAGTAGCATCGCAAAAGATGCAACGAAACATAATCTGGTCCATCTACTCAAGAAGGTTTTCAAACTTGCGAAACTCCGTAGGAACGTTGGGTTAATATACGAGAATATACGCATTTAACCATTAATTTCAGTCAAAAGTCAGTAGAGCAAAGAAGGACACAGCTTTATTACAGAAATATTAAAGTGATTTTCAAATTAAATAAAATTATTGCTTGCAAAAATATCAAATCATTTATATTTCTGTTTAATTTACCTCATTGTTAGCCACAGTCAGCATTTTGTTATTGAAAGAGGAAACGAAAAGAAAGAAACTTTAATATCGATTTTGTACCATTTTGGCAAAAAGATATGAATGTTCAGATATATTTTTCAAGAATAATACATATTATGCAGGATCTGTTATGTTGTTTTTCTGTACGGGTATTTGTTGATCTTTTTATTGTACCTATTGATGAAAAGATAAATAAAATAAAATAAGTAATTTGAGCCTGATTTGTGGTTCAAAACTCGTCCTTGGGCCGAGGCTAACGAGAGTGGAGGGCAAATAGAATCAGATATTTGTAGGGCTCTTATCAATGACCTAATTTGATGTGATTCGATATCCATACCAAATGTGTTTACAACAATAAACAGGTTTGACGCCGCCGCCGCGCCGCCCGCCGCGCCGCGCCGGGGTGATTTTTCATACTATATAAAAAATGTTAAGGAGGAAACTTTGTTTTCGTTTCGTATTTTTTGGGACAAGTTGAGGTTTGAGATATCTGTAAGTATATCCCAAAATTTGTTATTTTTAACATTAATACTCGTATCAATTGAAAAAAATATGGTCAATGGGCATAATAGGCGTGAAATATGTTATTTATTATTATAAAAACAAATTATAACAATCACACGGTTGATCAGCCCTTTTGCTGAGCATTTAAGCTTGTGCTAAGTCGACTTTTACGACTTGTATACTTTTTTTTTGCGGACGACATGCCGCGCCCTGTCCCATTTGAGCTTTGCAGTTTTTATGCGGATATCAGTTAACCACACCTAGTTTTGGAGCGCAAGGTGGTGTTTTTTATGCGGTCTATTCTTTTGACGCGCAGCCCGCTGGCAAACCTTGAGCTTGGACTTCTGGGACTATGTCAGTGACCATGTCAGGCAGGATGGGCAGAATACACATGTCGACGAGTTTACGCTTGAATGACATTGTATACTATTGTAATGAGCTAAATAGTATTTTCATGGATGATTGAATTTAGTTTAGCGCATTACTGTTTGGCACCTTTTCTCTAAACATGTTATTGATGACGTCATCACTGCGCGTGAGATGCAAACTTGATTGCAGCGGAGGAGTATCGACGTTCGTTTGTTTAGATTTCTACTCATAAAATAAACTGGCCCACATTGTTATTCTTAGAGTATCCCCCTTCCTCATATTATAGGTTTGCGCAAATCTTGAAAATTTTGGCCGTGAGCGAGCACTGAAATAATACACATTTGTAATTTTTACCAAGCACGTTTTGCATTTTTTTTGTTTTATTATTTTTCCTGAATAAATTACATAATATTATTAGTACAGTAACATATATAAAGACACACTCTTTTCCCTAACGGGGTAAATAGAGTTACGGGGTGGGCGGGGGTTAAGTACAGTAATATTTCAAAAAATGCTTATTATTTGTTACAGGGGGTTAAGTACACAAATATTTCAAAAATCGCTTATTATTTGTTTGAAGAGATGTATGTTTTTGGCATTTTCCAAATATAATGAAAATTACATTATTATCCCAAATAAAAGCCCAATATCTTTCACAAACTTTCTTTAACGAACTACTAAGAAGAGTCATATTTAGCCTGATGCGTGTTGGAACGTAAAAATCTTTGTGAAAATCCCGTGAGCTGCGTGCGAGTGTGACCTTGACCGCTGCTGGGTGCGCCGGGCGTGGTAGACCGGTCAGGCCCGGCGCCTGGCTCCGGTCTACTAATTGAACCGTCTGCTTTCCCCAGACGAGCACTACTCAATTTACTCTCATACAATAATATCAATGAAATGAACAATGCGACTGAAATGAATAAAATAACACTAATATAAAACAAATCTATATAAAAGATGCAAAAACGACGATCTTGTCATTTTAAGTTAATCGAATTTTATAAAACAATAAATAATTTATAATACCTATATAAATTCAAAAGCAGCTGAAAGCTGGACACGTGTCTGGCGACTCTACTCCTTATTATCATTATTATTTCAAATCCTGCAGCACCATCGTTTTTCGTCAATACTTTTGTCCATTATCTTGAACCTTGATATTAAACATACTCCATACTAATATTATAAATGCGAAAGTGTGTGTGTTTGTTTGTCCTTCCTTCACGCCTTAACTAAGCAACCAATCGACTTGGCATAGAGTTAGTTGAACGAATGGAGAGTAACATAGGCTACTTTTACCGCGGGAAAATACCTCATTTCCACGGGAAAAACGGTTAACACGGGCGGAAAGCTAGTTTTTAATATTGTTTACTTAGCAGGTACTCTAAATGGATTCGTGCTCCGAAAATATCTTTATTACATGCAGATCGCGGAAAGATTGTTTGCAAATTCATTCCATAAACTTGGCCAAATTATAAAGAACGAGTGGCCGGTTTCCTGCTTCCGCGAACTTTTAGCTAAATGTTTACTCGTGATCAAGTCTGTTTCTCACTATGATGTGTTTGTAGTTCTTTGGACTAAGTATTATTTTTATCGTTCGCAGTAATTAACAGCAATACACTAACTATAACAAATCTAAATTATATAATTTATTGTAAATATCTTGTTTTACAGCTTCAAAGTATTTTCTTCCACTTTCACTTCAAACACTGAATGAATTTCGAAAAAAATTGTAATTCATAAAGTATTAACTGGCAAGGAGAAAAAGTCTCATTCCCTCGGGAAAACATATATACGGATGTATGTATGTGGTGTAGAGCTAAGTACATTATATTCAAAACTAAAATAAATAGCTCAACACTAGCAGTAGTCATCTAACTGTCCCAATAACGCCATTTTCATCACATTACTTATTATACTTTTTAAACAGGATTATTATTATATACATAATAATCTTATAATGTTACCCAATTTCTTTTTTAAGACGTCTCTTAATTTCAGACATCGACCTGTTAGAAATGATAGAATAGAGAAAGTATAGTACCTACCTATAGATATTTGGATGCAAATAAAAAATTCTTTCTTCTCACAAGAAAAGTACCGACGGGTGTGGAAGGCTAATAAAATTATGTTTCAAATAAAGCATAATTTTGTAAGCCTAATTAATTATTCTGCTATAGAATAACTTTAGTCTTTTGCGTCACACTGGCACTCCTAGAGGGTAACGAGCGAGGGCCACGCAACGCGGAGTTATATCATAGTGTCAAATTATCCCCCGAAAATCGTTGTTTATCGTAGACATGATTTATAACATGGCCTTAAGCGTGGCGTTCCTTTGTGCGATGAGCATAGCGGCAGGTTCTGTGGTAGCGGAAAAACGTTTAGTACAGAATGTCCAAGTTGCAAAATGTCCAGCGGGTGCAAAATGTCCAGGTCGGTAAGCGGTAGCGGTAAGCAGCAGCGTTAACCGCATCCGGTAAACACGCTGCTATAGCGTTACAAAAAGTTCAATTCCTTTATGCGATGAACTCTTACTTAATATAGATCGAACATGAATGCTTCGAAAACTAAACAGCAATGTAGTCGGTAATGAAAATACGACCATAGTATATTAAGAAAAAAAATTAGAAAATTACGCATATAATTTTAGTGCTTTACGTTACCGCAATGGAAAAAAAATCACGTTTCTCTCAAATCTATGGGTAACTTTAATCTTTGATTTTTAGTTCGTATATATTTTTTTATTATGACGTTATTCTTAGCCGAAACACACAACATCAATTTATTTATACTTCCTGCCGCATTAAAATCTGGGTAACGCAATTCCTCGTCTGTTCCCCGTCCGATTCTTCCTTATTTGCCTCTAATTACTCTTTGTATTCGTTTATTGTACTCTTTAGACCATATTAGAATTTTAAGACACGTACTGCTGCCAACAAGGCAACGTGCTGTAGTTCGTACAGTGACCAGCAAACAATTTAGTATTAAACAGTAGTTTAGTTAGTGTCCGCCCGTGGGTTAGCCCGTGCTGTGTCCAAACTTATCTGCGATGAAATAATTACACACTTGAGTTTTCCTTCTATAGATCTTTTCTCTTTATTTTTCATTCTATCTATTCATTAATTCATAAAACGATAATGAACATTTTCAATAGGTATACAATTTAGATAAACGAAAATTTTAACTACATTTTTGTTTGACACGCTCGGCGGCTTCACCCGTATCACAGAAGTAAATAATACCCGCATTATAATTTGTTGTCATAGAAGCCTTGTCTTAACAATAGTCAACACAATAACAAAATAATTATCCCATTCAGTGTACATACATTTTGGCGATATTTGTTTTTTACAAAATACATACAATAACATGAAGATTTTTGAAGTTGCAAGTTTCTAAGCGTCTATGGTGCGGCACCTGAGTCGTATAGAAGAAGGTAAGCTTGAGCCAGTAACCCTAATATGCGCTATTTGTGTCACTGGGGTAATTAGCGGAAAAATGTGGCTGTCATCCATCCACCCACACACACCCCACACCCCTTATTTCAGAAAGGTTTTAGCAGGACGTATGTCAAGGCCATGTAGTGGCCTAGGCTTAGAATCGAACCAATACATAATTATTTAATAGCTTTTAATTATGTACATACATACCTACAATCGAAAGACTTGATAAATTTGTGCAATTGTACGTAAACTTAATGCAAAAGCGTTAATAATTGCATGAGAATAAATAAATGAGAAAATTCCATCCGTTTCGAGCAGCCTAATAGGTTTCAAGGGAACCAACTGTAGACCGGGTCTAAGTAAGCGTACTTAAATGGAAATATTTCGTACGTGTACTTATAAAAATAAAATACCCAGTTGCATTTCCAAAAACGTGGGAGACAAAACACGGAAAGTTACGAAGGATCGCTATTTCCTATCCCTATTTAATTAAATCAAATAAAATGTTTTTTTTTTTTAGAAATTTAAATTTGCCCAGGTACAGACAAAAAACCAGATAGCTGACCCCCCTGCCGAATGCTGTGCGAACGCCATCGAGGGCGCCATCTATCGCTCCAAAAGGGCAGAAAAGAACGAACCAACGGCCAATGATACTTCTAAAATTTCAAACAATGCCATCTGTCGTAACTTACAATAAACTAAATCGTTAAAAGAATGTTGTCAGTATAGCTAAGCCAATAATTAGGAAGGTGTAGTCTTATTTCGATTGTGTAGCTAAGTTACAGTGTGGCGGGCGAAGTTGTGCACGGTATGGCTGTAGATCTAAATTTGCCTGGATCAAATCCACGAGAGCATTTTAATTATTTTATCTTTTTATTTTTTACTTTTCCAAAAAGATGCAATTACTGCTATGAGGATTTGATTCTTACATTAAAGATTGAAATAAAACAAAATATATGTTACAATAAATATGTTTACATTTTATTCTTTAATATTTTATCGACTAAAATGTAATATCCAGAGATTCAAACTGGCATTTTTTAGGAGAGAGAACCAACATGCTACTTTTATAATTTAAATTACATTTAAAATTATAAAGTAACAATTTATATCTCTCTTAATTTTGTTTCAATCTCAGGATGATTTTAGTTTATATAAAAACAAAGCTAGGCCAAATAGTGGTAAGTTATACAATAAAAAAAGAAAGGGAAAGTAGCTAACATAACCGCTGGTTCTCAAAGGCAAAATACTTATTTTGAAGCTTGAAACGTTCCCCAGGTCTTCTCCACAATAATTTTCTTCCATCTTTATCAGACTTGAAGCTGTTTTCGTCAGTAAAAATTACAATTTCGTTCTCCCAATCAAAATTTAAATATTCTGATGCGAATCTCATTCTGTTCTGGCTAGACAATGGGCTTCCGATGGTTGTTTTTTTTTATAATTGGCTTATAATTATGTATTTCACATGCTTGGAGTATTTTCAAACTGAGTCAAGCGATATATTATATGTTATGGCAGTTGACCAAGTCGTTTTAAATGGGACTTCGCTATGAAGCCTTACGATTCCACAATGACGTTCTGATGCAGCAGTATAAGCTACCGGTGGTCGTCGGTCAGAGCGGTTACGTTTCACATTACCAGTTTCTTGGTATCGCCGAATCCATAAACGAACTGTATTTCTCTGCAATATAAAATACTATGATATAATTTTTGTCACGAAATCACATTCCACAAAATATTATTCTTTATTATTTTTATAATTAGGTTTTATAAATAGGTATTCATATACGTATTATCTACTTACCGTGACACCTAATTCTCTAGAAATACTTTTAATACGTTGTGGTTATCTTTACAACGCACTGTTGTTTTTGCTTTCATAAAATCATTTAGGTATATGAGAAGTAATGAAAATTGGTAACAGATTATTTTAAATAAAAGTAACCGGAGAGTGCATGAACGTAACGACGACGACGTAAAGTAAATACCTTGCCACGAACATTAGTTTTCTTTATAGTGTAAAACTTCAAATAATAAGTAACTACCCTCACATAATTTGTTCGAGTTATTTTGCATGCATTCTCTCTCAAAAAAAATACATCATAGCAGCTATGAGTCATAGCAAAGTGTGGTATGATATCAAATTTCGATACACTTGACAACTTGTCAGTTGGCGCAGTGGTTTAGCGTTAGCTGTGAAGCTTGTGAATGCTTAGTTACGCGGTTCAAATCCGTTGACTGTTCAACATAGTTTTTTTCTGTTTAATAAAAACGGACTTCTCACTATAATATTTATAAAATCAAGATATAAAATAGTGACGGCGCCGCGCCGCGCGGCGCGGCGGTCGAGATAACTAGTTTCTTGTGAAGCAAGTGTAGGCACATAATCATCTACTCTGCAGATGACGACGATTCTAATCGATGAAATATTGTAGAATAAAATGCAGACATAACATTCATAAATTATAAATATATTTTGTATTGATTCTAATTTTATTAAAAGAATGAAATCCCCATAGCAAACACTGCGTCTCTTATAAAAAAAGTTAAAAATAAAAAAAGACTAAAACATGAATATGCGCTCGCGGGATCGATCCAGTTAAATCTCGATCTACAGCCATACCGTGCGCAACTTCGCCACGCTGTGACTTAGCGACATTTCCGAAATAAGGCTACACCTTCCTAATTATTGGCTTAGCTATACTGACAACATTCTTGTAACAATTTAGTTTATTGTAAGTGTAAGACAGATGGCATTGTTTTAGAAGTATCATTGGCCGTTGGTTCGTTCTTTTCTGCCCTTTTGGAGCGATAGATGGCGCCCTCGATGGCGTTCGCACAGCGTTCGGCAGGGGGGTCAGCTATCTGGTTTTTTGTCTGTACATACCTACCTCTTACATTAACAAAATTAACTTCGCAAGTTAGTAGGTAGCGTCTCACTCAGGACTATCTGGGAAACGCAAGTTCGAGTCGTTTACAAGTTTGTAAAAAAAAACAAAAGGTCAGCCGGAAGATTCGCGAGATATAAGCAGTGCTTGTTGAGTCTGTTTTGATTTTGTGTACAATAGTCAATCAAACAAAAATAAACATAAAAGATGTTATTCATAGCTGTTTTATGAAGCAGACAAAGCCAAGCGGCAAGTGGCAAACTCTGCATGATATGAGCCTATAACAAAAGTTCTTTCACATAGTGGATACTTTGTTCCCACAGCGTCAAAAAACGTATGTTGTGTATATCAGTAGACAACAAGAAACGGTGCCAAGGCGAACACGAATGCAACTCGCACGGGATCGTGTTACCTTCTCCATGCACTGTTCACACGACGGCGACGCAGGCGCACCAAACAGTACAGTTTGTAAACACATGGCCGTCGTCCGTGGTTGTCTGTCGGTGAGATGTTACGAGTACTACGTAACGTAATAGGTAACTTGATACAATTTACTCTAACACACATTTTAGAAGAAAAAAAAACAAATCATATCAAAGAATGTTGATAAAATTTCGTTCGAGCCCTTTGCCCAGGTGCCTTGCAGATGCACTCAGGAGTCGAATCGCGTACGTTTCAAATCTAACCAAATTATTTGTTCTTTGCTCAGTCCAATTAATTGGACCATGGGCCTTCAATAGTGGCAGTTTTCCAACTTTTAAAAAAATTACTGAGCTTACTAAAAGTCTGCTTAGGTACCTATTCTGTTAAGGAAAAGGGCGTATCTTTATGTTTCGTATTGATACTGGTAATATGAGTGAGACGAGAGATGACGCACAAGCACGCTTGCGCGCGCGTGACTCTCACTTTCCCCGCGCGGTCACGGTCAGCGTGCACTGACCAGCAGCAGCAGCGCCGGCGCACCTACGCACCGGAACAATGTTGCACATAACACCTATTGGTTATTATGTTCGTGTTTATGACTACTGAATATCCGATAACCTATGAGGTAGGTAGGTTAGGTATGGCCAGTAGTGTTTACCGGTGTTCCGCCTGCTTAGTGTGGATATTATGGCAATACCTTCCAACACGACCAAGAGACCTTAATCTAATCTGCTTTAGTAATGTTGTAATAAGTAGGTATTTTGAAGAGCTCAAGACTTACGATACAAAAGTTAGAAACGAAGTTCTCCTTCTAAAAGTGTAAGTATTTGTAGTACGAAATACTTTTTTTATTCAGACAAGTATTTAAATAAATAGATATAAAAAAATACCAATGCCTAACCTAACCAATGTTTAGTGTGCAAACCAGTTATTTTGCTGCGCATTTAGTTTTTTTTTTGGGAGAAGTTTTATTTTGTTTCCTTATTAAAACTGACCCAACATAGCATGGCCAATAATAAGAGATTTCGAAGAATCTTGTCGGTTAAACGGGAGATAAATCTCTTGTCACAGTGCTTCACGCTGTGTTCACGCTACTGGGGCTAATGAGGTTGGTCGACCCGCAAAAAAAGAAGAGGAACACCAAACTGCTTGCATTCGATCACCTAGTAATAGTTACAAACAAAATATGACAGTTATAAGTCAAAGATAAACTGCCAAAGCTGAGGCTGCTTAAAAGCTGCTTAGCTTTTGTAATCGCAAAGATATTGCGAAATGTCACGACAGAAGCTCGATGTTATCATTATACAGTCTTACAGTAATAAGAATCACGACCGCGCCCAAGCGCGTGCCGCTGGGCATTTATCATGTTGCCATCAACTATTTTACTATTGATGGACAGACACACGCACCGGACACAAAATAGACTATAGACTCGATTAGACCGCTATTCTAAGACAAAAATAGAACTAACACCTACCTACGCATTGGAACGAAATTATAATAATTCCTTTGTAAAAGTACAGGTTGAGCGAGCACGCCAAACTTTCCACTTTTATTATTAATGACCAGCTTCATAGTAGAAAGACCTTTCTACTATGCCAGCTTTCCGCCGCGGCTCCGCCCGCGGTAACAGTTTTTTCCCGTGGGAATCAGGCATTTTCCCGCGGTAAAAGGTAGCCTATGTTACTCAGGGTGAATGTAGCTTTCTAATGGTGAAAGAATTTTTGAAATCGGCACAGTAGTTTTTGAGTTTATTTATTACAAATACACACACACACAAACAAAAATACAAATCTTTCCTTTTATAATAATATTAGTATTAGTATATTAGTAAGTATGATGATAATAATGATCTTGTTCAATTCTCTGTAGGTGTCGTATGAGGCGACTAAAGATACAACAACATCAACTACGATCCGCAACCCGTAACCCGCTAGCCAAGCGTAGGGATTATATCAGCGACACCCTACGAGGCCTGAGTTCAACAGGCTTGTATTTTACTAGATTTCCGCCCCGCGGCTCCGCCCGCGTTAACAGATTTTCCCGTGGGAATGAGGCATTTTCCTGCGGTCAAAAGTAGCCTATGTGTTATTCTGACGTATAAGCTATATTCTTGTAAAGTTTCATTAAAATCCATTTAGTAGTTTTTGCGTGAAAGAATAACAAACACATCTATCCATACTCACAAACTTTCGGGTTTATAATATTATATTAGTAGGATAATATGCTAGATGCCTGCTTGCCTTGCTGTTCTCGCAACAGTTGCGAAGAGAGCTCAAACTTGACCAAAAGTCATGCTATAGATCCATTAAGTCAAGACTAGCTAGGCTAGTATCGGAACTCTCGAAGCTCATTAGTTGCGCGCGAGTGGCCGGGAATGTGGAAACGCGGCGCGGTCCAGTGCGCTCGCGCAAGGACGCTGCATCTTCCTGACAATGCCAGACCAGCGCTACACAATGCTCACTGACCTTCTGCAATCTGCACCCATAAAAACTACTGTATGAAATAATTAGGTAAGTATATGTAAAATCATATACATCTACGAGTTATCGGCTAGCTGCATCTAACTGTAATCCGGCGCAGGACCGATCGTTGTGGAGATCTTTTGTGGACTTTTGTCCATCAGTAGCCGTACTTCGGCTGAAATGATGATGATGATTATGAATGAGGCTTATCGCTCGGGCTCCCATCGCAGCAATCCTTACCTCATAAGATTCACACCAGGACGGACGCACAATGCAGTGAAAGATAATGTTGCGAGATAGGGGTATTTATATTGTTTTCTTGTATCTTTCACTGCATTGTGCGTCCTGGTGTCAATCTTATGAGGTAAGGATTGCTGCGATGAGAGCCTGGGCAATTACGTATTACATTACCTATCTGTATCATTTGATCTGTGGCAATTCATCCCTAGTCCTACGTGGTCCTACGAAATAACAGCGCTCTTATATAAGATCAGTGTCCAGCCGCATGTGTTGATTACTGTAGGTACTTGTATGGGATAAACCTATGTGAAAATCTAGGTATTTGGGCCTTGGCGTAAGTACACTATCGCATAGAGAACCGTCACGAAGGATTTCGAAAAAAATGCCGTTGAAAATTAGGACTGGTCTTAATATTTACAAACATTGATATTTGTGTGGTTTCTCACTTATGCTGCGCATGTAACCAGAACTAATTTAGATAGTTATTACCGGAGTTAAGCTACCGATGACAGCTATTGAATAGCTCATGGTCCGTGAAATTGGTACGTATAATGGTGGTTTTGTGGCTTCTGTATCCATTATGCCTTCCAAATCGCAGATCTGCGAGAGATCTCGGTACTGCTCATTTCCTGAGTATAATTTTCATGTGTAATTTTAAATAATCACCGATCGAACATATTATGCGTATTTGCAATTTTTGTAGCGATGGAGATCCTTGATGAACTTTGTCCAAGAGTTAAATATTTAGAATGTGAAATATAATCGGTGTTTCAGCAATTTTCAAGTTTCAAAGGTCAGTGAGATAGGAATAAAACCTATGAACTTGATTTCGTAGCAATTATAGTAATTTAAACAGTGCAGCTATTTGCGTTTATCGTCCGTTATTTATTTTGTTTTGATTCATTTTTTATGAAAATGTAAACAAAAACATTTTGATAGAAATCTGTCAAAGTGAACAATAATGATGATTTATTTTTACCTAGTACCGATGTAATTTAGGTACCTACCCACCGACTGAGCGATTTTAAAATAAACACGAACCATCAATTTTAAATTGAAGAGAATGTCTTCTGAATTTCGCATATCATGATGATAGTAGTGATAAATTAAAAATTTCGTGAACGCACACATTCCGGCAATGATTTTCAAAAGCGAGACATTTTTACAGTAAAGCTTGCCGCTACTGTAAGTTCGATTGCTGAAAAAATACTTTTGTAAAAAATCTTTACTGGTATGTTTCTTTTCAAGAAATTTAAACACTATTCACTGCACTAGACCACTACAAAACATTTCCTTTTCACCTAGTGACCGGTCATCGTCTTTATTATGTCACCTATAAGACCGATATCTTTATCGTCCCATCCTAGACCGCACTAGACCGGCAAACGAGCGTCTCCGGCCTATTCTTGTCAAGTCTGACGTCACCGGTGACGTGAACACGGCTATGACGTAACTGCCTGCCTGTCCTTCGTTATTATACCACACCTACGACTAATACAGAACTATTATAGGTATTCATTGGGTTCCGATTTTAATTTGTTTTATCTAGGTTTTATTTTAAGTACACGAAAAACTGTACAGTACAGCAGCAAGACCCTCTCTCAAAATGACTGAAACCGAAAATAACCTAGTCTGAAAAAATAACCTACCACGCCGAAAGAATAAAATTAGACCCTGTAAGGACACAGAATATATAATTGATAAGGACCTAATAAATTAGGAAATTGTTTTACTTATTTGTTATAAGTAGGTAATACTTAGACCACTTTCCGCAATTTTTCCATCTATAACTACTAGCGAGATTTAATAAATAAAGTCGATGGCTTCTATATATCCTACAGAACAACGTCTCGTTCCTCGCCTTTCTAGATTTTTGAAATATTGATTATTTTCCGAGTTATTATTTTTTAAAGGGTGGGGGCGCCACATAGCACCTGTAGGCCCCTTAATACGTAATTTGTATCATTTAAGGCGAGAACAAAGAACTGTAATTTTCACGAAATGTGCTAAACAGACATTTTATTATAACCTTGAATGTCAGGTGGCCTTACTTAATGTCTGCTTTCATTGTTCGACATTGTGACTTAATTGAGACTGGCTTCCTGATTGTGTATGAAATTGTACGAAGAGGCTCGTTTCTTTAGTGAATACGGCTTCTTAAAATAATAAATCTGTATATGTTATTATTATATTATTTGCTACTGTCTGAATAAACGTCAAAGCCACAAAAAGTATTTGTGAAACTTCTCGGCCTGTAAAAAGCTAGGTACCTAAATCTATCTGCTGAGGTATTTTGGCTGCCACCATGGACCACTCTGGTCCTTATTATTTATAGTAGATAACACTTCCAGTCTTCCAGTACGTAAACAAGTGACCTATTGGATATTCTGTGACTAGGGTAGTAGTACACAAGCACATATAATGCTGCTACTAGACGATTCAGTCAGTGATCGAACTTTCTGTAGGTATACCTCGCTAACGCCATTAAAAATGGTAAAAACACTACTGAAATGTTTTATAATCAAAATGGAACACTCATAGATAACTTTATGGCGGTTAGGTATGTAATTCATAATTTGAATTTGGAATCGGCGCAGGCGCGCGTCATGGCGTGTATGTATGTTTGTATCATCGGTTAATTGAATGAATCACAGCCTATTTCTGCCTTTTGAATCACGATTATAAGCTTATGTCAGGATGGCCAAAACGTCAACAACATTTAACGGAAAAAAAGAATTGAAATGTTCGTTAAGTGGGTGTCACTTCCATAAAAAAAGCGGCCAAGTGCGAGTCGGAATCGCCCATGAAGGGTTCCGTAGCAGCCAGTAACATAATATAAAAGTTTTTGTAGTTCGTTGTGACTTTGATCGATGTTTTAATAATAGTGAAAGGTAAATTGGGGTTTACGATTTATGACGTATTAAAAAAAAACTACTTACTAGATCTCGTTCAAACCAATTTTCGTTGGAAGTTTTCATGGTAATGAACATCATATATTTTTTTTAGTTTTATCATTCTCTTTTTTTAGAAGTTAGAGGGAGACATTTTTCCACTTTGGAAGCGTCTGTCGCGTAAGCTATTCAGTTTAGAAAAAAATGATATTAGAAACCTAAATATCATTTTTGAAGACCTATCCATAGATACCCCACACGTATGGGTTTGATGAAAAAATTTTTTTTTAGTTTTAGTTCTATGTATGGGGAATTCATTGTTTGTTTTTTCTATTTTTGTAAAAAAATCTTAATGCGGTTCACAGAATACATCTACTTACCAAGTTTGAACAGTATAGGTATTATAGTTTCGGAATAAAGTGGCTGTGACATACGGACGGACGGACGGACAGACATGACGAATCTATAAGGGTTCCGTTTTTTGCCATTTGGCTACGGAACCCTAAAAACGCAAGATTGAGTAATTTCCAAAAATAAAACTTATTTACCATTGGAAATTTATTTCGGATAAATTGATATTGTTAGTTAACTATCAATTTAGTATATTTAGTATTCAAACACATTATCATTGACACACCAAGGACAAGGACACCCCCGTATTTTTATACATTTTCATTGTTCTAATCTTAAGAGTTTCTTGTATACCTATACTGTTTTATGCGAGTCCTAAATTTCTGTGGCTACGCGCTACGAAGGTGCAAGGCACATTAATTTAACGGCTTTAAATTATGTAGGAACGCCAGCTTAAGCTACACGAACAAAATTAATTTGGTGTATATTTGAAGTATTATGCGAGCACAGAACGAGGCGCTTCCAAACCAAACTCGACCGTTGCAGTTCCGAAATTTGAGATATGTTAATAGGTACCTTATAATAAATCTACAGTTGGATAGTTCAGGCAAACCACTGACAGTGAGCATAACTAACTTGCCTGCCTTTACATTCCAATCCACGCGTGCAATTCAGAAACGAACATAGAAAATAAAAAAGGAAGTATAGAAAACACTTACCTACCTACTGCCGCCGGCTGGATTGTGGCTGCCTTTTGTCCAATCCACTAGGTTTCTTCCACAAATTGTGATACCTGAAGAAGCACGGTTGATAGATAGCCTAAATAATCCTTGTCTCGATGGAATCGCGAACTGGTTGGCCAGAGGGTGACGTCACAAATAAAAAATAGGCGAATTTTCACTCTGTGGTAACGCGTATGGTACTGACAGAATTTAACTTCTGCCAATTTGACATTTTGTCATGTTCCTTGTACCCTAAATTTTAGTGTTGTTTCCAAAAGAAAATTAAGGAAAGGTACTACTTAGGAGTTTTCAATCTCATACCGTTCTATTTCGTAATGTAAGTACCTACAAAATCTAGAATCATAAAAACAAAATCAATTTTATTGCTAACCCGGAAAATGATTAACAGGATTTGTTAGTCTACCGTGATATCAGAGTTTTGTTGTTTTTGTTTCGCGATTGTTACAATTTTTTTGCTGACGGTAGTTAGCAGTTTACCTTGAAAGCTGAGTCAGCAACCTTGGAGGTCACTGTCGATATCTAGTGGGAGTACCACAAAATGAGACAGGCTCTTATTGCTAAATGAAGACGGTACATGTAGAGTGCATATATACGCAAACTCAATATATTTTGGAAGGTTGGTAAAGCCTAACCAAAAAAAAATAAAAAACCTGCGCTGCGGCCACCACCTGTATTTTTTTATGTTTCTGGCAACAATTTCCACTATAAAATTAGTTCCATTGAACTTCAGCAATATGCTAAGGATTTTTTTTATTTTTATGCAATTTCCAGCAGGTATAAATGTCGTGTATAATAAACCATATAACACGATAGTAATATTTGAGTCTATTTAGATAATGTTGTTTATGTTTTAATTTAGGTAATAAAATAATTACAGTAATATATCATTACAATGTAATTATTTAGAGGGAACAAAAACAATAGTTATGCATTGGATTAAATTACATTACATCTGCTAGCACAGCTGCTAGTTTTCATTTCTTTCTATGATATTTTAGAGGAGGATTTTTGATTATTAATTGTTTTGATTGTAGCAATTCTTTCCGAGCCAAAGATAAGGAAAGCAGTTTTCAACGGTTACTAAGTGCATAATATAAATAAAGTCTTCGATATGTAAATGTTAAGTATTTATTTATTTCAGTTCACCTAAGACTAAAGCTTTGGTTCTTGGAAAAAGTGTATAAAAATACACAATATTTAGTAAAACTTATAATATATCTGTAATTGAAATAAAAACCTTGATATTAATAGATACAATTTTCGATATTATTTAAAGTATTGTAGTTACGAAATCACTACCAAAAATGTGTTAATGTGTGTGTGTGTGTGTGTGTTGTGTGTGTGTGTGTTTTTTTTTTTTCCAATTATTTAATACATTTTATTACAAGGTTCCCAGTGTATACGAATTTTGTATAAAATGTGATATTGAAAAAAAACGAAAAAGCAGTATTTATAAAAAACCTAAAGCGATTAAGGCGATTAATAAATCTGCGCGACAACTACCTAAATATAAAAAAAATACCTATAACCAATGTTACTTTACAAAAGTATTACGTATTATGGCTGATGTGTAATGCATGTCACATCACAAACCATTCAAACCATTTGTTTGACCGATAAAATTTACATTCCCTATGATAGACATCTATAGAATTTTCTGTTTTTCCAAAAGCACATTAACCAAATGAACACGTACACAGTTAAAATTAATTATTCCATAACACGACATACGGAGCATGTATGTTATTGTGACTGGGACTATTTTTAACTGACATATAAAATTCGTTTGTTAACGATCTTTTTATAATATACCTATAAATAATATTAAGGATAAAATTAATTTTATTGTATACAAAAAAAACAAAGGCTGTGCCAAGTGTAAAGTTAGTCTTGTAACTTAACGAGTTCTCTACCTGATAAAGATATTTCTGGTCTCGTAACACAACAGCAGCACCGGTAATGCTTAACCCAACCCTAACTTCTTCAGCGTAATGGAAGACCAAATGCGGTACAATTTTAGTTATTTGTATCTGCATAAAAATTTGTAAACATTTCACTATTCTTTTCGCGGACGCTATACACTACCTACATTAAAAGACAATTTAGTTTAACGCTGCACATTCTCTGAAGCTTTAAGTATAGCTCATGGTCTAAGAAAACAAGGTCTTCCATTGAGACCACGTGACTGACACAAGCCTACGTCATCTTGCGCTGTTCATCCTTGTAGCGCAAAATGACGTAGGTTTGTGTCAGTCACGTGGTCCGAATGGAAGACCTTGTTTTCTTAGACCATGGTATACGTATGGCTGTCGCGGAAGGTGGAACTCCAGAGCCTGGTCTGTGGACCTGTGGGTCTAGCAGTGGCGCACGCACCGGCGACGCCTCACCAGCCGACCGGAGCACGGCGCTCCTCCTGGCTTCGCTGGACTCTGGAACAAACAAACATTTTTGCTAAATACACCATTTTTAACCCACGACGTAAAATTTTTTGCTTAGTTCTAAACATGGCTCATCTCCTGTCCTATTTTAGTTATACAAACAATAAGCCGTACGTAAATTTATGGAGTGAATGAATCAGTGGCACATGTAATGTATTAGAAAGGTATAAGTTGAAGTTCAAAGACATCGCCGCAACTTAGCAGTTAGCACCGCCCTCCTAATTAAAGTTGTGCATTAAGTAGGGCTGCATCTCTAAAACCTGCCCCCAGGAACGGAAGAGTAAGTTCCTTGGAGTTCGGAGCATGATAGTTGATAAACAAGAATACATTTTACACCGTATTTGATAGAAGAAAACTTAAATTTCATGTTTTTTTTACATGAAATAGCGATTGTACGCATTAGGTAACTTTTATTGCATGTGCGACAAATACCTATAAACTTGTAACGAAGTGCCTTGCATGCCACCTTGTTGCCACCTCATTCTCATAGCATTTACCATTTCCTTTTTGTCTA
The DNA here is from genome assembly GCA_948473455.1 of Teleiodes luculella. Classification (NCBI taxonomy): domain Eukaryota; kingdom Metazoa; phylum Arthropoda; class Insecta; order Lepidoptera; family Gelechiidae; genus Teleiodes; species Teleiodes luculella. The sequence continues at coordinate 4,907,289 of OX419591.1, read as the reverse complement.
AATTTGAATTGAATATTAAATTTTGGAATTTATTCGTCATTCATGTGTCATTTTCAATATATACTTCACTTTTTCTCCAGGCCTCAATGAATTAGGCCATTTTCTCGGTTTTTTATTTTAATGTTCCGTTTTAACTCGGATTACAATTAAAACCTTGCCCTGACGCAGCCCAGACGCCCTCCAAACTGGGTAGTGGGGTTGGGTAATTGGGTAGTTTGGGTCTGGGTAGTGGGTACTTGTTAAAAATTGGTTTAGTAGTATGCATACAACTTTACAGGGCAACACTGCCATAGAACTGTCTGTATAATTTTGACGTTTCCTTCTGCCACTTGCACTTCTTTCTCCAAGACCTGTAAAACGATCTCTGTAACCACATTTATGTTAATCTCAATTTATCTATGTAATCTGACGATATTTTTGTGCGATTTATTAGTGATTAATAAATACGTATCACAAAGGTGCTGTGCTTTCCTTTCTCTCGCCCAAACTACTTTGCCCTTCGACGTTAGCTGCTGCGCACAAGGTGGTCGGCCCACGCGACCTCCCCAAGAGTACTACTACGGATGGCAGCCCTATGCATAGTGCCCGACACGGCTTTCCTGTAGAGGTACCATTAACTCGTCACTCACTCGTCGAGACGTCACGATTCTTATTACACGGTGTTCATTTTAAAATTTGGACTTTAGAAAGTTTCAATGACAAAATTATATACAGTTAAAAAGGTCAATAAGTTCACCTTTTTCTATCACACCTTTTCACCTTTATTTGACGTTTGTACTATGTACGGTGTCGTTTATAATTTCATAAAGTTCACGTGTACTTTATACTTACTCAATTTTTTACCAAATACTGTCCCAGCTTGAGGTTTAACTACTACAACAAAAAATAAGTACAAAACTATACATATAAGAAGCTTTTTTTAAAAAATCTAATTCTGTAAATATCTGTGTTTCGTAATGTATAGGTACTTATTTTGTAATTCGAAGCGAAAAATGAAATACTTTGAACTCGGGCGGGGATTCAAACCCGCACCTGCACCCGCCGTATCTGTTAAAAAGTAAAAGTAACTGTATGTATAATAATAATAATAATAATACTCTTGTATAAAGTATTAAAATGATGTACAGTACAGAAGCCAGCACATGCGGTTGCACTACGAAATTCACCCCTACAGCGCCTTCAAGGTCAAAGTCTCCAGCCGTATATTCTGACATAATTGCCTAGGTTAGAACACTGAATAGATTACCACCTTGACCTCAGTTTAGGCAGGTTATATGCTAGCCGAGCACTGCACTAGACTTTTGATTGCCTTGGACCAATCAATATTGGTGCAATCTGTCTTCGCAATCGCAGGAGCATAATTGACTGAGGAATAATTTGGGTCAGTGCCACAATGCCACTATATTTTTAGACAGAGAAAAAATAATTTTCCATTCACTTTAGGTATGGAGCAGTCACATATTTACGTGCATTTATACTTAATAATTAATTTTTTAATCCAATGGCATCCAAGCGATATCCCGTACACTGTATTCGTAACACACAAAAATAAGAAAAACATGATTGTAGAAAAAGTTATTTTAAAGTAAGTGCACGTGATATGGCTGCACTTATGAAAGTATACTGTACGTACAGTAGGGCAGTACACAATTTCACATGTTGGACACTTTGACCTTGAATGGACTGAATTTCGTAGTGTTATTGTCCTCCAGCCGCATATGCTGGCTGGCTACTGTACCAAGCATACTTATATTATAATAAAGCACAATGGAAAGCTTTGTATTTTTGTGTGTGTGTGTTTATATTTGTAATGAATAAACTCAAAAACTACTGATCCAATTTCAAAAAATATTTCACCATTAGAAAGCTACATTCACCCTGAGTAACATAGGCTATCTTTTACTGCTTTAAGTAAGTTTATTTTAGATTTTAATTCGGAACGTGACCAAATATAAAAATAATTGTGGATATACTGTCCTTTAGGGGAAAAGTGATAATCTATGTAAGCTTCTTTATTAAAACAAACACATACACAAACTATAACGACCTTGAAAAGTAACAAAACAATATTGTTCCTATCTTGTTCTTGTCAATTACGCGATCTGTAACAATCGCTTGTTCAGCCATGATGTAATCAAGACGTCTGAGTGGTAAATTTACATCGTTATCGCATCCTTCATCATTACTCTTGTCGTTCACTGATCTTTACCTGATGATGTCAAGGTCTTGGCAAATGAAGCCAATATTGAACCATATTAGCACAGCAAATCCAAATGAAAATCGTAACAGCAAAAATCCCTAATCTATGGTTAATGCTTTGTATAAAGATTTTTCAATTACATAATATTGCATACTGGACTAGTATTGCAGCAATGGCGTCATTGTGTATAATGAAAAAATAAATATGGGTAAATAATTGACCGTAGTTTTCTTTTGAACAACAACCTGTCCATACAACTATCTACGTGGTGGTTGGAATAAACCCTTCATATTTGAAATATTCAACAGCAAAATAACAGTAATTTAAATAGTGTTTGAATAAGCTCGCTATTATGTAGGTATAAAAGATAAACGCCGCCGGTGCTTTGCTATCGATTCTCCTGTCCGTCGTGAAAATGGCAACTAGTCAAAACAAAGTACAGATACAAACAAGTATGATAAATACAAGGATAGTCAATTATTTTGCCTTAAATTGCTCCAGAATGGCAAGTTATTTTATCAATCATGCTCTATTTTAGTGTTCTATTTTGTTACATTGTAGATTGCTATCTTTAAATTTTTATTTATAATAGAAAAAAGGTATTTAATTTTAAATTGAATATGTTGATTAATACAATTTCTTGTTTTGTTTCAGGTATGAAAGGTCTTCTTACTCGTACCAGAGATATATGATTGATATGTCATATCATGTTGTAACCATATGGTAAGTTAGTAAAGAGCACCACCAGGTTATAACACTTAAAGGCCATTGTTTAGCTTAGTAAATTTTGTTTAAAAACTTTTCTCTGGGAAACATATTTTATATTATTCATCTTTTCGCGTTCGTTCCGACAGACTGACATTTAAAAATAAATCAGAACAGTAAAATTTCGTATTTCAAACATATTTCATTTGGAAAATCACAAAAACAGCCAGGCCTAAAAGGAGTTGCATTTATAATTTACTAGTGACCCGCCCCGGCCCCGCACGGGAAAATGATTATTGTGGGTTATCCTTAAGTATATTATGCGTGTATTGTACATATAAACCTTCCTCTTGAATCACTCTATCTATTAAAAAAAACCGCATCAAAATCCGTTGCGTAGTTTTAAAGATTTAAGCATACATAGGGATATAGGGACATAGGGACAGAGAAAGCGACTTTGTTTTATACTATGTAGTGATAACAATGCAATCTGCACAGTATGTATGTATACTGACCAGCACAGATCTGGTGCGCTCCTGGAAGCCAGCTCCGCAAGAGACGCTGCACCTGCTCCACTCACTCCAGGGAGTCAGCACGCAGTCGATGGACGCAGGCAGTCCAGAACCTGGCGACAATCACCAAAACATATAGAAACTAGCTTTCCGCCGCGGCTCTGCCCGTGTTAACAGATTTTTCCGTGGGAACGACGTATTTTCCCGCAGTAAAGTTAGCCTATATTCTTCCGCAAGGTCTATTCTATCTTTGTGCCAACTTCGCCCGCTTTAACATTTTTCCCATGGGAATAAGAAATTTACCCGCGGTAAATCGTAGCCTATGTTCTTTCCCAAGGTCTGATCTATCTTTGTGCCAAGTTTTACCAAAATCAGTTCAGTAGTTTCAGAGCCCATTCAATTATTAGGAATATTTTAGGTATTGTTTTACACCTTGGGTTACATTATTGAAGATTTAGTAAGGATCCGTAATTAAAATATAATATATATATATAGCCTATGTTACTCAAGGTGAATGTAGCTTTCTAATGGTGAAATAATTTTTGAAATCGGCACAGTAGTTTTTGAGTTTATTCATAGGCAACTTTTTACCGCAGAATATTTTCATTTCCTCGCGAAAACCTATTAATGCTAGCGGAACGAAATATTAGCAGGTGGTAAATTTCCCTGGGGAAAGAGGATCTGGTTTTCCACTTAAATGACTTCCTCCCTTTACTTTAACGTGTGAGGAATATGTAGTCTACACAAGCGTAAAAGAAATGATAAGGTCATTAGAGAAATAGCTAAAACAAAAAATCTAGAATTCAAAAAACGTCTGTGTACGCGTATGTTATTAATTTACTACGAAATGCAGTAAAAGGCACATGGAACACGACACTGACCTAGGCTTTACTGCTATGGGATAAAGGCTCTGTTGAAATGTCCAGACTCCAGCCTATGCGTTTAATTGGCGGCGCCTACATAATATCACGACATTGCAGAATGCAGTCCAGCCTAACAGGCTCTTCATAGTGACTTTTTAAAAGCTGGAGCCCTTCACACTAAGCTAAAATTAACAAATTGCAAGTACGATTCGAAGTACATTGCGTAGATAATATGATAAAAAAATAAGGACATACTGTTGAGCCAAGTTGACAACGTAATGAACATCAAATTGTGAAAGAGGGCTTTGATGTCAATAACTATTATAAGATTAATACAAATGATCACTTAGTAAGAACTTTAAGAAACTTTATACACTCAAGAAAAACCGTATACAAATGGGTTGAAAAACTGTTCTTAGAATACTTCGCATCTACGAGCATCTCATAAAGGTATCCCAGAAATCCCAGAATGTACACGCTTGGAATAAATAAAAAGCTCAGAGGGCGGCAAGTAAAATCGCCAACCAGTTGCGGTTCTTATTCGATTGTATATGTCGTTGGGAAATTGTAGAACTCGTCATTTCTCAGAATGCATCGGTATTTTACCGAATATGCCGAAGGCAACTTGTAAAATGCCTTGTCATTTTATAATATGCCACGAGAGGCGAGATCTACGATTTGCGAAATGTAACTAGTTGTTTATCTGCAACTTAGCGGTAGTACTCATGAAACAGAAAGACTTTCCAGTTTCCCTATTGACTTTACAAAGATGCAATCCATTTAATGCTAGTCTGGAACAAAACTGCTTTATCATAATGGTTTTATAATCACATTGCAAACTTGTTTGGCAATTTTTCCTATTGTTTCGGATTAAGAGTTTTTCTGTATTCGAATCTTTCCCAATTTTATTTATAAGTATAATGGATTAAATATATTACGGCTGTCTTCTATCAGAGTTGTTTAGGAAGATGAGCGCGAGGAAACAATTCAATGATGTACTTTTTTACATTTTGGCCACACTAGTCTATTATGGGCACTGTTAGCCTTGTCTGGTTTGCACACTCGACAATCTTCTATGTAAATCTAGTCGATCCTATTTATAGAAATGGTACCCTCCTGGCCAGTCCTGGCTAGCTCATGAGATTGAGAACAGGAAACAGCTACAACATTTACAAAGACTGTTTATTTATACTTATTTCTGATTACAGCTTTAAACTAAACATGCAAAATATGTAACACTAGCTTTCAGCTCCGCCCGCGCTGTTTTTCCCGTGAGAATGAGGAATTTCCCCGCAGTAAAAGGTAGCCTACGTGTTATTCTAATGTATAAGCTATATTATTGTAAAGTTTTATAAATCTATTCAGTAGTTTTTGCGTGAAAGAGTGACAAACATCCCTTCATACAACCATCCTCACAATCTTTCGCGTTTATAATATCAGTAGGTAGGATACGTTTTCAAATAGAATAAAATCTTTTGTGTATGATAATAAAATTGAGTTCAATGTGCGGTTAAATTCATAAACAAGTGCAGTCATATCACTAGAAAAGAATTCAGGAGATATAATTTCAATCGGATCGAACACACAAAAATACGAAAAAAATAAGAACAGCCTTTTTACATAATAATAATAATAATCTTTATCTTATTTTTTTTTTTCTTTTTTTTTCTTTTTCTTTGTTCTTTAGTTTGTGTGTAAGTGCAAGTGATATGACTATTATCTTTATGAACGTGAACTGTAGGGACTTTTGTACAAAAATACGATACCTATTATTTTTCCATCTATATAATACACTTTATAGGTCAAAAATCTGTACATACATAGAAAAAGAATGCTAAAAACCGAATCAGGGGGATATAAAAAGTGATATTGAACCAGAAATTGAAAAAGAAATATCCAGTTTTTTTTTTTTTTTGTTTCTCTGTTTGTACGGGGTAATATTTGAGCCTGTTGGACCGATTTGAATGAAATTTTGCAATTGCAATTATGAAATAACTTTTTTTTTGGGATGTATTATAGTGTATCTCCGGTCAACATCATAGCTAGTTTTTTCCTACGAGAAAATGCACGGAAAAGAAAAAATAACTCGGGCGTAGCCGCGGACGGACAGCTAGTAATGAATATAAATATTAATATAATACAGAAAATGAACAAGAATTTTATCAAGATCATAAATTTCTCCCAAACAGCAATAACACATTTACTAATGACACTTTAATTGATTGTACAATTAACATATCCATCAATTTATGATTGCAAAACCAATTAAATCATGAGTAATTAAGGCTAAGTAAACGAGCAATATGTACTTACTCACATGATGTGATACGCACTATTTACTAACCCTTAATCATAGTTATGAAATTGTAAAGGTACTTTTTGTTAAGTTTTTTTGTCAAATCATTAGTCTCTTTTATTAGGTACTAGCTTTCCGGCGCGGCTCCGCCCGCGTTAAGTTTTTCCGTGGTAAAAGGCAGCCTATGTTACTTAGGGAGAATGTAGCTTTCTAAGGTGAAAGAATTTTTGAAATCGGCACAGTAGATTTTGAGTTTATTTATTACAAACATACACACGCATAAAAATACAAATCTTTCCTCTTTATAATATTAGAATGATATAAAAACTTTACATTTTATTTGTGCAAGGTACAAGCATAGCCACGTACAGGGTGAAGTTTTTATGTTTACCCTTTATGCGTTGATCAAATTTCTTATTGAAAACAATTATGAAGTTGCTTATTCAAAGAATTGAATGAATACCTTACCATTGACGCTGTTGGAGATAGGCACGATGGAGCTGACGCTTAGGCCAGGGTAGTTGGAGCTCACAGCGGGAGTCAGCTGGCCTGAGGGTGGGACGAAACTCGGCGGACCGCCACCGCCGCCTGTGGGACCAAAATAAATAAATAAAATTCATTTATTTTCGGCTTGCATGCATCTTTATTGATTTTGATTTTTGAAGTGTCTTTATTTAATATATGTTAAAGTAAATGTACACAAAAAAGATCATATTCTAATTCGTACAAGCATAATATTTTAACGTTACACGGATAATTAGTAATATATTTATAAACTTATAAAATATACATATATAATATGAAAAACACAAACAACTGGTAAGAAATTACCAACAGAAGGAAGGCGTTCATTATTTGGAAGCCAATCAACTTGTCGCATATGCATTTAATGTCCCCGACAATAGATCTATTCTGTGTCCAAGTGCTATGTCGTTTACAGCTAATCAATATTCTAGGCTATTCGATAACGCAATAAAAAATACACCTAGGTACATAAATATGTATTTATAATTTATGCATATTTTCAAATCGAGGGGAAAAAATCCAACACCAGAATTTGAACCTTAAACTCCGGACTCAAAACTTCTCTTCCACAATCTTTCATCTTCGATTTGATTTAATTTATTGTTTTATGAAAATGTGAGTTTGATTGATGTGATGGAAGTACAAAACACGTGTCGGAAAATTATGCGTGAGTCATCTTATCTGGCAATCGGCCAATACCCGACTCGAAGGTGAATTTGTAAGTAATGCGATGGACTTCAGTATTGAACCACTTAATTATCTCGGTCAGATAGGTGCTGGGTTTTAGAAAAGACACCTACTACTTTGAAATATATTGATAGTTTTCGAAGGCTCGGTCTAGGTTGAATTGAATCCCCAGTGCACAAATTGTAGGATGATTAAAAGACAACGGACTAAGAACAGATTTAGATTGCAGCCTAGAAAATAATACCATGATAATAATTCTTGATTTGCTCTAACGTCACCACACGTCACTAACTACGAGTATGCTACTTAGTTTAAAAAAACTAAATAATTCGAGTCTGCAGTGACTAATACGAGGTTTGGGATCCAGAGAATATCGGATTGGGAAGGAATACAGTTCAGGTTTATATTACACCATTATATTTTTTGTCTTTACCGCTTGAAAGTCCCCATATTTAAAATTAATTATTTACTTTCTTATCATTATCACGTTCGTCTTTAGGTCATGTCTTTACATACATCATCATCATTAACAGGTCATATTGTATGTCCCCACCGAGGGGCTCAAGCCTCTTTACATACATACACAAAATTTCAACTCCTTCGGTTCAGTAGGTTCCGAGAAAATTGCCGACACTAAGGGACAAATACACTTACGAATGATATAAAATATACTTTATTACCCAGGAAAATATAAATATGCGCATAAAGAAGCCCTAAAAACATTTTTTAGGGTTGCGATTGTAGAAAACTGGTCTGCATGAATCGACAGCGATTTGAATGTCTATATTTCAACCATAAACAGTTCTAACTGTAGTACTAGATATCCTTAGCCATATTGCCTTTTGTGGGCTATTCTAACTGACAGGCTGACACCCCATTACTGACGCTACACTACAGACAAACATACAACTGCTATAATATCACGCTATACGATCTTGGTCAGTTAGCTTCGAAATGCCGTGTCTGACGTCACAACGACAACCTTACCACTGTGCTCTAGGGTTGTAGAGTACACCATGTCTTAATGATAAATTGTTTGTAATTATAAATTAATTTACTACGACACTGTATGGACTGGAAATATATATTTTTCACTTGATATGTGGTGTCTGTCCACATTTCACCAGGCGTAGTTAGGTACTCGTATTCTAAAGTCTAGCGTTTTACCCAAGACCTTTTTTTTTCACGTATGATGCGTGATGATGCATTTATAACTGATTCCCATTGGATTAGATCAGATTCTGTTTCATATAAATTCTTAATTGCACATTTTTTACAAAGTACATAAAGTTTATAAAGTTTTAGTACTACATCACAATCATCATTTCAGTCGAAAGACGTCCAATGCGACAAAGGTCCATTTTTAATATCAGCATGACGGATAAATCGATCAATCAGGATAAGTAATGTTTTTTTCAAGGACGTTAGAAATTAGTAGTATCTACATACAGCGCTTTTGAGCAACTTTGCCAAAAAAAAATTCTCAGAAACGAAAATTAAATGCCGATTTCTGTCTACACCAAATATGTGCTTTCCTCTCTATGTTTTCTTTAACCCTGAAAGTAGCAAATAAATATAACGTATAAATTAAACGAATCCGAAATTCAGAATTATATTTAAAAAAGTAAGTTTTCTTAGAATTTTCACCTACAAATAGCGGCAAATTGAGTAATATAATTATGTATAACATACTTTACCAGCTATCAAGACTGAAGTTATCTAAAATTTACATTAACGAAAGTTAAAGAAGCTGTTGATAGGTTGCAAACATGTGAAAACACTGCTACATATTCAGACTTATTTATAAATAAGTATTATGTAGATTGGTAATGTTTTTATTTCACACGAGTTTGATTGATTGAATTTGATTCACACCTAGATTTACATTATAATATTTTATTTTACACATATATAATGGCAAAAGTTTATAAATCGAATCAGTTTATACAACCATGTTTGAAATATGATGTGTACAAATCGGTTAGTAGCTAGTTTAGGGGGCAGTAAAATGCCGTAACCACAACCTTGGCCCGCTTACCGGCTGCCGCCCCCACCGCGCCCTATCAATACCAAACTTATCGTGAACGATAACAAATTGTAATAGTATGTCGAATTGTTACTCACTTCATAACACAGCTAATCAAAATTCAATACATAACATAATAAAAAAAATATCAATAAATACTATAAGCTCATGGAAAATGACCCAGGGAGAATTCCAAAGTTCTTTTAACCCTTTACTGCATGTAATATTTAAATATAATAAAAAAAAAAAAATAAGTTTGTAAATGGCTTTATTCAAGCTATAAAAACAATCATAGAAAATAAAAAAAATAAGAACGACGATTTGAAGATTTTTTTTCAGGAACCATATATGGGTTCGTATGCATCAAAGCTTTTAACCACTTGGACATATATGGTTTCGTATGCAAACTAACCAAACCTTATATTATCAAAGAAAATTAAGTAACTAAGAAATTATATCAAATTATTGATGAAACTTAGATAAACAATTTCTCTTGTCATTGTAACATAAAAATACCATACATTTTGGGCATCTTGTTTAAGTTTTCACTGAATAAACTCAATATAATATTTGTCGAATTTTCTGCCATTCAGGCAGTGTCCAATATTGTCGATCTGCACAGATGTCAGGGGTAGCTCCTGGTGCTTTTCTGAAGCTTTTCCCATCCCCTTACTCTGAATTGGCGACACAGGACTTGAAAAAAATTATGGACTTCCCTGGCGGCTCGTAGAAGGTGACGAACCTCGTCCTAAATCATCCGTCTCAAGAATAAAATAACAACAGGGCGTTTAAATCGTATGGAGGATGTGGGGATCTCCGTGTCAGAATCGGAAGCCAAATCATCATCACTAAGGTCATTCTCAGGGATTCGGTTAGAACGCATATTATGCTCATAAAGCGCCCAGAGTCTACCTGGCCATAAAAAAAAAGAATTCTTAGCATTACGAAAAAAAATTCAGTAAATTAAACCAAAGCCATATATCTGTATTAAATAATGGTAAAAGCGTGAGTGCATATTAAACCATATCTGTCTAAGTAAAAAAGAGCATGAATGCATACGAAACCAGATATGGTTCCAATATAATTGATGATAAAAAATTGTGAAATCAGGTAGAAAGTAAAAGTCTGTTACAGTACATAAAAACTAGAGGGTATGACAGATAACAAATATTTTTTTCCAATCTGAAAATCTTATTTTTTCATATTTATTTCTTTTTGCAATGTTGAGAATCACACGTGCACGAAAATGTTCGGTGACCATGCCCAGAAAAGTGAGATTAATTCCAAATGACATTTGACCATAGACGAAAAAGTTGCACTTTGATATTGCTAATGATATGACTAACAAACTTCATTATAATTTAACTATCAGATTTTCATATTTTTGGAAAAAAAATTTGTAAAGATGTCAACCCATATACCTATGGTTCCGTATGCGGTAAAAGGTACGTGTTTTAAATTAAGTAAGTTAAGACCTATTAAACAAACGACATCAATGCTAAAATCTAAATTTGAAAAACATTTGAAATCCACGGTAAATACCCCGTTTTAATCTTAATACTTACGAAAAAGCTTTCATTACTATTTTCCAATGCATTCATTCCCAAATTCCCAAGCAACAGGGTCTAGATATTTTTCTTGGTTTTATTTGTATGCGATTGCGAGCTATAAAGTAGGTACCCATTTTATATCGTAGTCAGCAATTTTTATAATACAATAAGAATGGACTTTACATTTGACGTAGTAAGAGTACATTCAGACTGTCTTGTCTTCGAACATAAAACTGAAGCGTTTTAATACATCAGTTAGTTCTGCTTACGGTAGTTTCGCTTCGCTAATGTGCGCTGTCTCATTTCAGATAAGCGTTTTAACGAGTACTTACAGTGCTCCTCCCTCACTCAACGTAAATTAACATCTATATTGGGCTCAATTCCGGCGTGATCAAAATCTCTAAATTTTAAGTTGTTGGTCTCTTTCATTCATATGGAAATCGAAAAGGATGGGTTATGAATGTATTTAATTTTGAGCGAATGATGTTTAAAATAAGCAAATAAAAAATCTACCTCTGTTTTAAATAAGCAGCGCAGCAATTTAGCTCCATTTAAGTGGGATATTTTCGCATGCCTGCTAAATTAGTGCGAACTACGTGTAAGGCTGCATCCCCATCTCTACGGCACCGTCCGCGGACGTTGGCGCCAATTCTAGTAATAATAGGAGAATAATCCTATCGCGATCTACAGAATTATTCTCCTTTTATTACTAGAATTGGCGCCCGTTGACGTACACCGTCTGTGGCACCGTGCGCCGCGCCGTGACGTTACACCGTGGCGGCCGGATGGGGACGCACTGTAAAATCGATGCTTGAGGTCTTTAATTTAAGTTGACAATTACCTGTCTCTTTTCGTTCTAAAGAACGTAAAAGGTACATATAATGGTTTTAAAATTTACGTTAGAGCGTAATTATGTAAAATCGGACCCAATATCGAGTTTATTTTGCTAGCGATTCACGACTGTTAGTAGCTAAGTATCATTTTAGATCAAAAGACCTACGAGTATCATTTACTTCACACATTTAAAAGTAGATACTCGTAGACAGGCTTTTTATGTCCAGCAGTGAGACAATTTTACTATCAATATTTTCATTTATTCATCTAGCCTAGCATCCAGCGGCTGGATGCGGGCAGCGCAGGACCGATCATTGTGGAGATCCTTGGGGGAGGCCTTTGTCCAGCAGTGGACGTCTACAGGCTGAGATGATGATGATGATGATCTAGCCTAGCATCATAAAGCTTCCTAAGGCTTTGACATTTCGATGCAGTTATTATGCATTAAATCAATTTGACTTATATATTTACGATGTACCAAAATATTTTATCAGCTAATGGTTTTCCTTCATTCCTTAATTTAGAATGCAAGTCGAAGGTCTTAGATAGGTGATGTAAGAGGAAACGGGCAGAATTGAAATTCTTTAAGTGGAGTTCAGATAACATAGCAAGGTGAACTTCTTTGTAAGTAGAGCGATAGTGCGAATGGTAAGGGTTTCAAAATTATTATCATTTATTTCAACCGAAAGACATATCCACGGCAAGAGTAAGGCCTGCCGTTATTATACGCCCAGAGCAGTCATATATTCAGGCGTCTAGGGGCGGCACGATAGAGCCTCGGACCAGGGCTTAGCGCGTTGATACGGATTACCAATTCATCACTTTCTCCAGACCCATACCAGACCAACGATCAACTTTGTGGGGAGCATCCTTGCTGTGTCTATTAGGCTGAATTCTCTGAGCGGCGCTTTTAAAAGCATACTTCGTTCGTTCTACATTATAACTATGCGGTCCCGCTCCCCGCTAGAACACGGCCTAAGAGCAGAGATAAACCTACCTGCTTGTGGCGTAAATTGGACTTGGATTCAGCTATCAAGCCATCAAAAGATTAATACTTAGGTACCTCTCCCCAGTAGTTCCCTCCACCCCACTCACCGAGAACGACGCGGCAGGTGTTCATGCAGTCTTCCTGAGTGAGGAAGTTGTTCTGGTTGCCGCGGCAGCCGCCGTAGTTGAAGGGCACGCACATCCCCTTGGCCGCCACGAAGGACCAGCGCTGGTACAGCCCTCGGCACGGCCCTTGGTCCGCCGCCTCCATGCAGATGCCTTCAACAAACGTGATGATTAGTCACTATAACACTAAATTAAAAAAAATAACCCCCGACACAAAACCATTACTTGATCCTTTCAACAACTAGAAAATAGCTGAAAATCTTCAAATGTCTAAATATATTTTCTTGGATCATAGCTAAGAACACTCTCGATTGTGACACCTTGCAAACAAAAATAAACTAGATCAAAATCGGCGCATCTGTTTAGGAGCTACAATGCCACAGACAGACACACCCGTTAAACTTATAACACCCCTCTTTTTAGTCGGGGGTTAAAAACTTGACAAAGTGATATGAACTTCTTAATGTGATAGCAATATTTTGAGTGCTTTAAAGTTTTAAACCTTATGCTTTCCGATTCCGACAATTCTTTAGTGTATTTATTCTGAAGTATTTATTATCAGGAAATTTGAGTTGATTAACGAGTTCCTATCCGCAAAAAAACTCACATTGTTGACATCCTGAATAAGTTTTAAAATGTAATATTTTGATTCCATTGGAATATAGTTCAATCAATAAGTTTAATTCAAAAGACGAAATTTGTTTCAAATAATAAATCGACATTAAAGTGGCTTACATTTTGACTGCTTATTATATTTGTATTAGGTATTTATGCCTTCAATTAATCTGATGAGCCATCCGACACGAAAGAAAGAAGTAAATACATGTAATATCATCCCTTCGATAAATAAACTAATAATTTTAAGAGCTAAAACCTCAAATCTGATAATAATCTTCCTACGAGTAGTAAAAATGTCATTTAACCATCAGCAGCAGTCTTAATTGCATTATTCAGTCAATGGCGTGAGGAAGACGTTATGAGACTACACAATCTTGAGAATTAACATAAACACTGGCATTGAAAAAATTGCTGTTCTCCGTGCCTGTCAAACGAAACAATTGATAATTAGAGTCGAGTCATTAGTCATTACGATTTCAGTATGAAAACACGGATGACAGAATTTATTTGCCAATAAACCAAACAAATGGACATTTAAAGCTGTGTTTAACGTAAATTGTGATAATCGTAGCTGTCAACACGTTGGACATTAAAATCTTTAAGTTTTTTGTGTATAATTTAATTAGGTATTTTATAGGTGCCTACCTAGATGATCTATAAAAGTTAAATTGTGTATTTTTTCCTTACGACCTTCATTAGATAGAAGACATTGATGTATGTTGAGCTATTGAAATGAAATGACTAGGCTATCCTAGTTATCATTAGGTACTCTATAGTAATAATAAAGTAAGTGTCAACGTGTACACACCACTCATCCCATCAAATTATAGAGACGGTAGCCATTCATCAAGCGAACGAGCGCTCCTATATTCTTTATGCGGCTTGATGATGGGTGGTAAAATATAGGTAATGAATGTAAAAGACGTTCGTTGGACAAATAGTAGACAAACTAGTGTTTTCAGCTTTACCATTTAAAATTAATTACCTACATATTTTTCCGTCAATAGCCTTCATTTAACGTTTAAGTAGTACCTGTTGTGTCGTCGTTCTTTTTGTTTGTATTTTTTATAATTTTCTTGTGTGCAATAAATCTTAAATAAAATAAATAAATAAATAAAAATATTACTGCTCATGTAAGTTTTAAAATAATTTTAAGATGCTATTTTCACAATAGTGCTGCAAAATTCTGTGGGTCCTGTGAAAAACGATCCAACTTAAAAACGCTACTTTTCAGGAGAGCGAAAAAACAAATTTTGGGAAGGTTTTTTGGCCATAATTTTTAAGGGTCTTGGTCTTTTTTTATTTAAAATATATTTTTAAGATCAGCTTTGAGAGCTCTATTTTATGGTAATATACTTTTTTTTCTAAACTGCATATTTAAAAAGAAAAAAAAGTTAGAACCCTACCATTTTTTAATAATGGTTCGGTGAAAAATGGTTCATATACAGTTAGCCCTTTTAGTATTCTGTAATATTTTGTGTTAAGAGATCTAAATTAACTTGAGACTTAAGAGTTTTGTTTTAAAAGATCTAAATTAATTTGAGAATTTGGGATGTTTTCGTGAAAAATGGTTTAACTCAAATTAGAGCTATTTTTAACAATATACGTCACATAGTTGAATCCTATGGTAACCCTTATGATATAAGAGGAGTACATCAATAACCGTATAGTTCTAGCAAATACGTAAATAATATGCAAAGAATTTAAGAGTTTTTGTACTTCTATAACTTCTAAGTAGAAAAAAGACACCAAGTATCTTATTGTTTGTTGTGTTGTATTGTGTTCTGTCAAATAAATAATGTCTAGGTATGTCTGTCTACAAGAAGTCACAGTCATATCTGCAAGAAGTGCTACTTTCGGGACTTGCAATCTTTATCAAAATACAAAAAGAGTCGGCAAGTTGTAGATTTCTGAAAGCATAAAACTATGTTTGATCTGGAATATAGCGAAAATTCTTTAAAAATTTAACAAATTTGGATGGAATAGAGTTTAATTAATCCTGCAGCAAAAAAACTATATAATCATTACCACAGATAATAAATACTTACTAACGTACTGTCATTACTCAAAATAAACACCAAACTAGACCTGTGAAACACACATTAAACCAGAAGAATATCTTTTACACACGGTGATGAACTAGAATGATGATGATTCAGAACCTTAGACCATGTGAAAGTATCCACTTTACAGGTAAAAATGGATAAAGAATTTTTTTTTGTAAGAATATAAAATAATTGCCATTCTCAACAAGAAAAAGATTGTTACCAAATTCAAGATGGTGCTATTTTGATTTCGATTACACAACATATCGGTCACATTTGAAGACCTGATAGATATTGTTGATGGTATGCTTGGAAAACTTTTTCTTAATTATCTTTATGACATCATATTTAGGAACGAGAGAAGATCTTAGTCCGATTATCGATCATAAAGTTAAACTTAAATTTACTGTTATTTCCGTTAATCATTTAGAGAGTTGTTAAACTTTGGACACAGATAAAATATATAAAGCATCGTAACGTAATGTTTTTCACGGAGACCATGTTTAGTTCAAAGGTTTGTAAGTACTACGCCAAGCAAGAAGCAAAGGATTTGATATAAGTTAACACAACAAATGAGTGGTATTTAATGTGATGAGTAATTCAGCATCAAACCTAAGAGCGTATAGTGTAGAAATTTGCAGGTCAGATCAGATCTACATCAGTTTATATTCAATAGAAAAGATTTCATTTTGTCTTTTCTCAACAAGTATTTATTGTCCTGTCATGTTTTGGTATCAAAAAAGCTATAATTGTATAGTATTTTAAATGTAAAAAGATCTGATTCGGCATAATTACCTCGACAGACGGTTTTAAGTACAGTTGGATCTTTATTCACAAGCTTTAGTTTTGAATTTTTCAAGGTTTCAAATGATTTAGAACTATTTATTGAAAAAAATAAAGGGTTTAATACGTATTAAACCCAAATTCACCAAGTAAATGAAATCTTCCGATTGTTTAAGAGAAGTTAAATTCATTTTCACAATTTTTTATGCTATTTAAACCACTATGCACAAGTTGTAACTCCGTTGTCTTTTGACTTAGAAGAGCGTGGATTAGACCCATCGATGGGTAATTTTCAGGAGAGTCCAAATCACAAATAAACGCAAAAGGGTCTAATTCGACTTGGATCGTTTTTCACAGGACCCACAGAATTATAGCTGGATGTAATTAACAGCAGCGCTGCTGCATAACTTATATACCACAGCAAAAAACCTCTATGGATACCACCAATAGCAATTAAATCAATAACATTCGAGTAGTGTCTTCCTTCTTCAATTATATTGGAATTATTGCTTGAATAAACATTAATGGCGTAGAAGCGTAGAACACCACAGCAAAAATTACAGAAATAGCTTTGAAGAAACTTTGTAGGGTAACATTACCAAAGATACTCACTTTCACCAGAAGGCCAGAAGGAAGGGAAAGAAGGAATATCACAACACTACTCACGTTTAGCAGTAGGCATGTCGATGGTACAGTCGTCCTTCTCGGAGCAAGGTCTCTGCTGCATGAGCTCCACCTTCCCGGAGCATTCCGTCTGCATATCAGCGGGTACTAGCAGCAGGCGCGTCCGGAAGCGCACGCCGCGGCCACACGAGGACACACACACACACACACAAACAAACAAATACAAATCCTTCCTCTCTAAAAAGCCCGACCAAAGAAATAAGAAACCTCGCCATATTGCGGAATTTCAATGGAACTAATTTTACAAGGGAAATTGTTGCCATAGTCGTAAAAATATATACGTGGCGCCCCCAGAGCAGGTCTCTTATTTCTTTGGTCAGGCTTTAATATGAGTATGATATGATGACTCACGTTTAGCAGTAGGCATGTCGATGGTGCAGTCGTCCTTCTCGGAGCAAGGTCTCTGCTGCATGAGCTCCACCTTCCCGGAGCATTCCGTCTGCATATCAGCCGGTACCAGCAGCAGGCGCGTCCGGAAGCGCACGCCGCGGCCACACGAGGCCGAGCACGGCGACCACGCCGCCCACGCAGTGGTGGGACACGCCGGGTCTGAGATGTCTGTCTCTATCTCTGTGCACACCGGCTGCATGCATTTGCGGTTCTCCTCTGGAAAAAAAGGCTATATTAGCACAGGATATTATATAAAGTTATAGTACTATTATATAAAGTTATTAAAAATAATGTAACGCCAAAATATCTGGCAAGGTCATACGCTCACTCTGCTTACGGTATGCCAAATTACGTATTTTACGATAAATTCCTATAGTTTTACCGTATCGTTTGAAATAAATGTGCGCATTGTATGCAGGCGTCAATTAATATGAAACAAACCACAGCAACGTCTATGTTTTCCTTCACCGTAAGCATTGCATCTACTCTACATATTTCAACTAGACTACAGACCGAGACAAAACACTAAAACTAAATGTGCTTGAAAATCCCCAAATTTATCAATTTTTGAAATTATACAAAGCGTTTGTCCTTATAATTAGCCTAGGGCGGTGAGAACTGTTGATCAGTCTACTGTACCGACCGATGGTGGTGAGGGGGCACTTCTTGAGTCCCATGTGGTTGAGGAAGTGTCTCCGGCGCGTGGTGACGCCCGGCCCGCACGTCACGGAGCACTCGCTCCAGGGCCCCCACGGCGTCACGGCGCACAGGTCGCCCTGCTCTTCCACCGGCAGGATGTCCAGGTCCTGGTCTAGTGACGGCGTGTTGCTCCTGAAAATAATACACAGTTGAGTCACAGTATAACCACCAGTAAGTTATCTTCATACAAACGTGCCGCTGTCGATTTGAATGCGCTGAAGCAACCACAAACATATTTCACGTGTTTTATTTTTATCTACTGTATAATTTTTTGCGTGTTTTGGGTGCTTGTATGCAGTTGTATTTATCTTACAATGCAATACAAATAATATTCTTTATATAATATACTTTATTGCACATAAACATTACAAAGGCGAGCTTATCTATACAAAGAGATCTCTTCCAGCTTACCTATAAGCACGTGAAAAAAAAGAAGAATAATTTTGAGATATAGACAAGAAGTGAACCTAAAGAAGGTTATAAAGATAAAATGCTATAAATACTTAACTTTATTACTTACTTACTTATTTTATTGACACTAAAAGAGAAAACGCATAAATTTTACAGTAGAAAAGTGGACGGCCTTATTACTAGCAATCTTTCGAGCCAAAATTTAAACAGGTATGACATGTCTGGTTAGCAAGTCCGGTGAAGCTTGATTCGTCGTACTTTTTCGACACAAGCATAGGTCAATAATTAAAAAAAATTGCTTGCTTATCGTGTGAGTTTCGAGGTTAACCTACCCCACAAACCCTGGTGTCGGAATTGTTGAGCCTAAGGCCTTCCGACATGGCTCCTATAACGACTAAATCCGTAGATAGTAGCCGGGACCAACGGCTTTACGTGCCTTCCGAAGCACGGAATCATCTTTCTTTTCGAACGATCAGATGATACAGCCTGCAATGTCCTAACCGAACTGGGGAAAGTCTCAAAAAGCGATATTTGTTCGAATCCGGAACCTCCGTAACGTCAGACGAGCTTGTGATCACGTGACCACGGAGGTTGTTTTAAAGAAATGTGTCTGGGTCACGTAGAGAGCGTCGGTGACCAAGTGGCTGTTGTCTTCCATTCGGAAGTTCGCAGGTTCAAGCCTCGGCACGTACCAATGTGTTTTCGATTTTCGAATTCATACGTACGTTTATTCGACGCTTTACGGTGAAGGAAAACATCGTGAGGAAACCTGCACAGACTTGCGAAGTAATTTAAGTGTTGTGTGTTCGTGACCAACCCGCACTGGGCCAGCGTTCGACTAAGGGCTATTCACCCTGATTTAAAGGTAGGCTCGAGCCCCTCGGTGGGGACATATATGAGCTTCTTTTTTTCGAGTCGACAGCAAACTCAGACAGTCTCGGCCCAAAAACCAGCCACACGAATAGCGTCGTCAGTAGCCTTCATCAAGTCCTCTCGCGTGCAGGCGACAGGACAAGATGGGCAGCTAATGAGATGGTCCATTTGCTGGGGAACCATACCACACCTACACTAGGGACTATTTGGTATTCTGTGCCTACACTCCAAGTTAGAGTCACCTATGAAACCCCATCGGTATAAGTTAACCCCACAGAACATTTAAAAGAGGTTAGAGAAAGGCGCTGTGGGCGGGGCCGGCGCGCCAAGACTATGAGCAAACGCTCATACTTCACGCAAAGACGCGATCGCGCTGTCTAACTCACACATAGCTATAAAAATGTACATCAGTATGCGTGCATGCGTATGATTCGTTTCCATTTGAAAACGCGTGATTGAGCGGCGCTATGATTGGCTAGATTTGAAATTGCAAATATGTGCGTAAACTTCATCTTTATTGAAGTACAGATGTAGTGGAGGTGAAAGATGGGGTGGAATCGGCGACACCGGATTTCATACGGACGGCGCATTATCGCCATTCTAACCTCTTTTAAATGTTCTGTGGTTAACCCTGAGCTGTAAAGAGTATACTGACGGGCACTCGGGCAGGGCGGCGACGCACATCTCCTTGGAGACGAGCTGGCGGTCGCAGTTGAACATCTGTGCTTTCTGCGGGTTGCGGTACTGCCGCGAGCGCATGCGCAGCCCCTTGCCGCACGACACCGAGCACGCGGAGAACGCGGACCACTCCGTCACCGCACACTCCGCTAGAAACAGTACAACGGAATTAAAAAAAGAAATATAAAAATCTTTTTTTTTTTTTTTATGTAGATTTCAGTACCGCGACTCCGCCCGCTTTAACGGGTTTTCCCGTAGGAATAAGGTATATTCCGCGGTAAAAAGTAGCCTATGTGTTATTCTGATGTATAAGTTATATTATTGTAAACTTTCATTATTTATTATTGTATTTCATAACCATTGTTTTTCTTTTTCTTTTTTGTTGTGTTGTATTGTGTTTTGTCAAATAAATTATGTCTATGTCTATGTCTAAATCCATTCAGTAGTTTTTACGTAAAAGAGTAACAACAATAATTTTTGAATCTCGAAACTTTTACGGCTTGCATTCATGCGTTTATTTTCTTATTTGTAGTACTTCAGTACCGACCGACAATCTGGTGAGGGTCGCAGGAAGCTGCTAGATGCGGGCCAAGCAGGACCGATCATTGTGGAGATCCTTGGGGGAGGCCTTTGTCCAGCAGTGGACGTCTACAGGCTGAGATGATGATGATGATGAGTATTTCAGTATATGAAAAAAAACTCACGTCTGTTAACGGACTGCGTATTCTCTGCTTCCTCAACGACGAGCGCTTGAAGCACCTCCTCATCACAGGACCTGGAGACCAGCTTCTCCCTGGTGAGGTATAGCCGGGCGAGGGGCGCGATGCTCCCCCCGGGCGCGTAGAACGGAGCCCTGGGGTCTTCTGGGTACATCGGGGTGATCCGGTACATCTTCTCGCGAGGAACTGACTCAGAGTTCGGCGACTAATAACGGTTTACACAAAAATAATCACTACATAGTTTAAAACAAAGTCGCTTTCTCTGTCCCTATGTCCCTATGTATGCTTCAATCTTTAAAACTACGCAACGGATTTTGAAAAGGTTTTTTAAATAGATAGAGTGATTCAAGAGGAAGGTTTACTCTATTTAAAATACTTATTTGTGTTAATAAATAAAGCCCGACTAAAGAAATAAAAAAACTCGCCATGCTGCGGAATTTCAATGGAACTAATTTTATAAAAGAAATTGAAACAAAAATATACGTGTGGCGCCCCCAGAGCAGATTTTTTTATTTCTTTTTATACCTAGGCTTTATATGTCTGTCTACATAAAGGTCTTGATTTTTTTGCGGGTCATCTCGATATTATTTCATTTTTATTGTTTAAGGGATAACAACTGTCTCTTTAATACAATAATAAACAGGTATATGTGTAGGTTTGCCAGTTCGTCGCGGGGTAGCGAGGAAATACATAACTTTTCACCCCTCTATTATTATTTCCTATTAAATTTGGTAATACGCAAAAACTTACGTTCTTTCTCATAATATTATCCACCACCTTTCATCGTAATTAGAGACGGGCCGATTAGTCGGCAAGGCCGAATATCCGGCACCTATCCTAGTCGGCGAATATTCGGCAAAATATGCCATTTAAAACCGATTAGTCAGCTAGTCGGCAAATACCATAGTCGGCCCATCTCTAAGTAATCCATTAAGTCGTTTAGGCGTAAAAGTATACCGGACGAAGTTATTTTTATGAGATCAGGAAAGCTATTACGCTTAGAGAAAAATATACATAGAACATGCGCATCGCTCCGCTGCCTTTATATCAAGCGTAAGCAAATTTTGGCAGATTTTGTATGAGCGGTGAAATCAATAACATTTTTCTTTTTCTATTTGTTCCTCGAGTCATGTTTGCAACTTATCACTGCACATTTAAAAATGTTCTCCTATTAAATTTCTTATTTTCACCGGGAAAAGTAATCAGCTCCGATAACCATTTGATACTAAACGAACGCGCTGAAGATAATCGGAATGTTCATATCCGTGCTTACGGTTCATACTCGATTAGTCGTACTCTATCCCTCCCAGATTTTTTCTATTTATACTCTAAGCTATTCCGCTTACCAAGTAGGAAATGCCGTTGTCAGTGCCCGCGTCGTAAGGGTACAGGTCTACAGTCTTCTCCTGCACCCAGGTGCAGTCCTTCTGGCACAGGTCCAGACCATTCACCCCCACCACCCAGTCGGGGGACGGACCTACGGGATCACATCACATCAAATGTCAATTTTATTCACACCTGCGAATGGCCTCTAACGATTCATTTGTTAGAGCGACTGGACCGATATGATCTTTGGTTTATTGGATTTGTCACCGCATGGTCATTCAACACAAAAACAAACATTTTACCAAAAAAATAATTTTAATAGAAATATCTTAAAATGAATAGAATTTAGTCTGGAATCGTAATAATTTATATATAAAACAAGTATGTAAGTTAATTTGCACCAATAGTTGACCCTATAAGCGACTTTCAAACTATAAAAAAAAGTAATCATACTTGTTAACTAATTGCCGTCAAGTTATGTTGAAACTGTCATTGAAAACATTAAACATTTTAAAATAAATACTAGAAAATTACATTGATAAGAATGGAAAGGAACTACGCACTAAATAAAATGCCAGTGGTGTTACCGAATATGCTAAAATAAATGCAAATGATCTTACCAAACATGCTAGCGAGTGACACTAGATGTCGCTTCCTGTCAACCGTAAAGGCGGCGCTGGTGTTGGAGTTGACGCGAGGGTGCCACAGCCCCGCAGCCTTCACTATAGAGCGCAGCTTGCGCCCTTGCTGACGCAGTTCGCTCTCCATCGGCCCCACCGAACCCCACTCTGCTAGGGACCTGGTCAACACCCATCAATGGACTACTAAATCATTTTAAGTGTCGCGAAGCTGTATCTGGTCCAGTTAAAGAGATAGTTTGCTTTTAACCACCGACAACTTATGCAGTAATGTATGAAAAAGAATCGGAAACTCTGGCACCCACGGAAAATATCCCGTTACCATTATGCTTAATAATAAATGACAGTGTTTTAAAACTTTTTTAAAGTGTATTAGTATGAACGATGTTGAAATAAAATAAATTGAATGTTAAAATTGTTGTTCAAAGTGCTCCAAAAAATCTTTTCACATCATCTATATTTTTTCAATTTCGTATTTCTGTGCAATAAAGAATATTATCATTCATTCACTAATCTATTTTCAAAGCGATCGCTTCGTTTTACATCTCGTTTCGATGTACAGTAAGCAGCACATGCGGCTGGACACTCGTACTACAAAACTAGAGAATACGAGCGCTCTCAAGGTCAATATGTCCAGCTGCTGTTACCCTGTTGCCGCTATGTTGTGCTGCTTACGGGTGCGTCGCATTTTATATAACAACGATTGGCATATTTTCATTTTAATAACGTTCAAAAGTTATAACAAACGATAGACATACAGTCACTTGCCATATTTTTTTAAGTATAACAATCATCTGACATAAAATATGTTTGGTATAATTATCATAAGCTATAACATTCATCTCGTCTAACACTACTTGATATAAAACTTGATAGATATAATAGTCAATAAATATAAATTTGTTACCTATAAAAATCGTCTACAATAAAAGTCATAAGACCTTAATAATGGCAAAACCACCGATGCCTACCTACAAATAAATGTCAGGGCGGGTGCGAGCGAAGCGAGCACGGGAGTTCTACGCACCCCGACACGGATAGTATAGGTTCGAAGGGTATGGCGGAAGAGAGCTGGGCGAGCAGAGCGAGCCCAGTTCTCCCGCCATACCCTTCGTGTTAGGTTGACATGTATGCATGCATGCTTGCCTGCATGCTTGCTTGCATGCTTGCCTGCATACTTACATGCATGTTTGTATGCTTGCATGCCTGCTAGCACGCCTGCTTGTCTGCATGCATGATTGCATGCTTGCTTGCATGTTAACTAGCGTATATGCTTGCTTGCTTATTGATTTGGGCTTCAGGGAAATGAAACACAAAATAATAATAAGGCGTAAGGCGTTATGTGTTTTAAACATTATGCATTTTGAAATTATTTCTTTAGTGCGTTATAACTTTTGAATTGTATGTCACATAAACATTATACGTATTGTTTGTTATATGTTCTAATTTTATACTAATCGATTATTATATGTTTCAACATTATTTTTTCTAAATTTATGTCTAACGTTTATTATAACTAGCGTTCGTTATTTAAAACAAAATTATGTATAACGTTGGTATATTTTTTAAATAATATGCCAATTGTTGTTATTTGTTATATTACTTACCCGCTGCTTACTGTACAACACACACACCTGAACCCGTCGGAAGCGATCAGCCCCTCGCCCCAGAAGCTGAAGTTCCTGGGATGCGTGGCGCCGATGACGTCAGAGAAGTGTGTCAGCCACAGCGCCTGCGTCGGGAAGTCCTTCGGGTGCGTTTGCGGGGACCATAGCCCTTCGAACACCATCTAATGAGTGGGAAACATATTTGCTACAAAATACACCTCGAACAAGTTCTATGCGTCAACATTTTTCACGGTTCTTTACGCGATAATTTTAAATACGTATGTATCAGTGGCGTGCCTATAGGGTCTACGAAGCCCAGATAATATGATGTAGATTTTTTTACCTTATATTTTTGTTTTTCTTCCTAAGCCTCTTCATTTTTCATATGAGAGCAGCTGGCGATGGCTTTTGACGAGATATTCAAAGCGCACTCAAGGCATGATGTCACTAGGCTGGATTTTAAAACAAGCCAGCAATAACATACCTTCAATGTATTAATCTACCTTATTTTTGCCCGACGTTAATCCCCTATGTAATCTACTTTAAAAAAGGCAATTTGCTCCCTACATACTCAACGGACTGCATAGCTTTTGAGATAGATTTATATGGGTGGTGTTATGTTAGTGACCTTATACTTAGCGTCGTCGCAGGCGCAGCAGTCGCCGGGTTGAACAGAGGTGTCTTCACACACGCGCTTGGTCAGCTGACCGTCTTCGGCGAACCAACGGGTCGAGTTCTCCATCACCATAGCCCTGACGAAGATAAAGATAAAGATATTTATTTGCTTAAAACATGGTAGTTATAACAGTTGGTAAAAATTTCATACTGGGACAGTCATGTTTTGCTTACAATAGATTAGCATGCAAATGTTTAAGTAAGTAGTCGATTTGACAAAAAAGGAAAACGGACGATTTAAAAGATTCTTAGATTTTCGCGGTTGCTAATTGCACTAACATACATTTTCGCGTTTTCTTCACGATTTGGTTTTAAATTGAGCTTACCAATATTTCGACCGGGTTACACCGATCATGGTCACGGCAGAAATTCAAAACTAAATCGTGGAGAAAATCCGTAAAAATGTGTGTTAGCGGATTTAAAAGATGTTTTCTCATATCTTGATTTTTTCTTATTTTTGAGTCGATGACTATTTACCAGTCTTGCTTAAAATGTTACTAGATTTTGCGTTCTCATTGTCCTACTAAACTGATCCGGGCCCTGCCCAAGTATAGATTTAGAAAAGATACTTAACTAGTTCAGTGCAATAAAATAAAAGATCTCATCATTAACAGCTCATAATATATGTCCCCACCGAAGGGCTCGAGCCTACCCTAAGAAGTAAGAAGGGTCAGATGGCCGTGTGTGAGATGTCCTACATATTTATATGATTCAGTTATCGGGGCCGATCAAAACATCAAGTAATATAAACACAGATTCTCACTTCAAAAGCACGCATCCTGACCCTGTCTCCGGCGCCTTCCACATGACCTGGACCTCGGTCTTCGGCAGGTCATCAGCCTCCACCACGGAGTTGACGCATTCCTGGTCGAACCTGGTGAGGGTGTCAGCGAACAGCTGGAACTGACCCTGCCGCTTGATAGAGCGCTGCGCTGCTGGGTCCAGCGGCTCCAGCGTCATCTTGAAGCGCGTGAACTGCTGGACGACGGAGTGAGTGCGAGTCCCCACCAGTGACACTGGAAATAACTCCAGTATTAACACGAAGTTTTGGCGTTGTGGCCATTCTGGTATGGATGCTGGTTTTTCGATGGAGATCCACCCCAGAAAGTTTAGATCTCTTATCTTACTGTTACACTTTAAAGGCTTAGACGAGAATAACTTGTTCATCAGAGTCAATCGATATACTTACAGGCAGTGCGTTCTAGGTATTTAATTTTTTTTAAAGTCCTAATTCCTTCTAATGTTATAAACGCGAAAATTGTGAGGATGTATGGATGGATGTTTGTTACTCTTTCACGCAGAAACCACTAAATGGATTTTAATACAATAGTATAGCTTATACCTTTTACCGCGGGAAAATCTCTCATTCCCACGGGAAAAATTGTAAGCGCGGGCGGAGCCGCGGGGCAGAAAGCTATGTGGCAATACTATAATATTCAAACTGGCAAGAAAATAAAGCACATAAAAAGTTTATCGCTGAATACGAGTTAAATGGAGCATGAGATTCGTGCTTAAGATTTTATCACCGTTTGAATTGAAAGGGACTCGTGGCTGTATTTCGGCTTTACTCGTAAAACGTACAAATTTGTTTCGGCCCACTTAGTTACGCTATATTCAGAGTGTGCCTAGTAACTATGGGGTAATACTGTGGGCTAAAACCAAAATATGGATTTCGGTTTGAATTCCATTCGAAAGGATCGGTGGAGACAAGCTGCGTCACATTATTGGACATTGAAAATCATACAACATTTTTAAAATTCAGGACTTTATAAACTATGTTAGGTACATAGTATAATCCATACCAATATTATAAATGCAAAAGTGTGTTTGTTTGTTTGTCCTTCCTTCACGCCCTAACTAAGCAAACAATCGACTTAATTTTCGGCAAAAAGTATTGGGATGGAGAGTGACATAGGCTACTTTTTACCGTGGGAAAATACCTCATTCCCAGGGTAAAAACTGGCGGGGCCGCGGGGTGGAAAGCTAGTAGGTATTGCATAACTGTCAGAAAACTGTGAGATGAAATGAGATTTGGATTCAACACTACAACATAACCAACAACGAATGCAATCCCCAACCCAACCCGTGAATATCCAGCAGTGGATTTTAGTGTACGGTAGAAGTAATATGATTGTGGAATAAAAGACGTCATTTATAACTTCCGAACAACGAATTCTATTGCATTTTTTTTTACAAAGTGAATTTACTGTAATGAATCTCTTAGTATACAGTCAGCTGAGCTCGCAGTTTTCAGCTGATAATACCATTGCTTCCTGCGTGCAGTGCAATGTACTGATGACGTTATTTATTAGTTCTGCAAATTAAACTCGCCGAGCAATCAGTTCAAAGACACTACACGTGTCAACTGTGAAATATACGGACCTACCTACCTAATATCATCTTCTTGGTATGATAGGTAGGTATACTATTTATGATTACTATGTGATTCATTACTTTTTATAAATATCTAAAAATGTTTTGGTATAACCTAGTTATATGGCGAAATGTAAATAAAATCTTGCGTATAATGAGTCAGAGTGAATGACGATTGATAAGCATTATCTTCTTCTTCTATACTTACTATAATAAAACTGAAGAATCGGCGTGTCTGTACTTTGTTTTTTTTTTTTCAAAAACTGATTGTAGATGATAAAGGGAGTGTAAATGAACTAAAAAATACAAGTTTTGAAAAAAAAATGTCCGTCTGTTAAACCGATTTGAACTAAATTTTGCATGGTGGTACCTTATATCACCGGTCAACATCTTAGATACAATTTACCACGGAAAATAAAAAAACGCGGGCGTAGCCGTGGGCGGAAGCTAGTAATATTTATAAAAGAATTCTTACCAACATATCGCCGGCCCGGCAGATACCTCTCGATCTCTCCGTTGATCACGACCCGGTAGAAGTTGTCTCCCGGTAGCTTGTCTCCTTCAGCCGCCGGTGAAGACAGCTCGCATCCCGCGGCCACACCAGCCAGCAGTAACAAACACCACGCTCCCACCATCCTGACTCAACACATGCTGGAACAAATAGATGCCCATTAACACATGCTGGAACAAGGACATCTGGTATCCACAGCTCTTGCAAAACAAATGAAAATTTAGTGTTACGGGAAGCAAAGCGTCCCTTCGGAGCATAATGTGCAAAACGCAAAATAACGTTTTCTTCTTTTGCATGAAAAGATACAAGTTCACAATCGTCTTAACTATCAATTGGGTGTTTAACTGTAATAAAAATAAATTATTTTATGTGAAGACATAATTTGGGCTGGTTTTTTTTAAAACAAGATGTAGGATTAAACCATCTAAAGTAACTCGTACAAAATTTACCTACTATAAAATCTAAAATTGTAAATCAAAGCAAAAATCGTATAAAATCCATATAAAATGTTGTTTCGACATTTTATCAAAAGAAGCTCATTGGAATGGCCATGCAAATAGGTACCTAATTAAGGCAGCAACGGCAGTCCACTGCAGGGCATTGGCGTCTCCCGCACTACTTGACCTGACTTCGGTTATCCAAGGCCCTCCCACCCTCAGTTTGATTAAACGCAGTATATCCGCTCTATCTAGCCTAGCGTATATTTTCAAATCTTCCTCCCCCTATGTATGACTACAGATAGGTTTGGAGAAGATAATATGGAGTCTTTGATAGCTGACTGACTGACACAGATCTTATTAAATTAAGCAATGTAAAACATCAAAAAATTCATATCAATTTCGTATATTTTGGTACAAAGTTCTTTATGTAGAAAGTTTTCAAATATGAACCAACGTAAGTAATCGATCATAATTTAAATTTTATTTGTAGTAGTAGTAGTATTAAAGTACTAAATAAAATAAAATAGAATAATAATCTAGAACTCACCACAATGCTCCCGAATGGCGAGCGAGAATAAAATGAGACAAACCCGACAACAAACGTTTGCCTACGTGAAATCGAATGCCGAAATATCGAATAACGTTTGCGATCTTTCATTAAAGTTTTAGTTCATACAAATATATTTTGTACAAATTACTTGTGATAGTTTGCTTCTCTAGTCTCTATGAGTTTTAGATATTTTATTTTTCTCTAACACAGCCGGTAATATGAAAACCAAAGAAATTAAGTAAATTAAGTTATGTCCAAAGTCTGAAACGCCAAGAAATTTGTTATTTTATTTCGTTATAAATTAAGTCAGTTTATATGATCATTGATTAGTGTATTTTTTAGGTAAACTTAACTACATTACCCCACGATGCGTCAGAATCGTAAATTTAGAATTTATTGAAGAGAAAGCTGTTTGTGAAAAATATATTTAAATTACACTATAATGAGCTTTTTCGATCAAATGTTTTTCGATGTATCGGCAATTGCTATCGTGTTTGGAACCACTAGTGCCGATAAGAGGTCAGGCCGGTCAGATGTCGCGATCAGGGCCAGCCAAACACAATGTATGACACTTTTTACTCAAGTCATATCTATCTAAACATGTTGCTTCACTGCTCTTTGTATCAATAACTAGCTTTCCGCTGCGGCTCCGCCCGCGTTAACAGACTTTTTCCATGGGAATGAGGCATTTTCCCGCGGTAAAAGGTAGCCTATGTTACTTAGGGTGAATGTAGCTTTCTAATAGTGAAAAAAATCTTTAAATCGGTTCAGTAGTTTTTGAGTTTATTCGTTACAAACATATACACACACGCACAAACAAATACAAATCTTTCCTCTTTATAATATTAGTATATGATAACATTTTCCTCGTATCAAAATTGAATGAAACAGATATCAAATAAATATATAGATCAAACCACAGAGTATTGAATAGTAGTCCATAACTCAGTTATATTTTGGAAACGCAGAAACAAGAACGCAACACAAAAACAATGCAAAAGAAGATAAGTAGTTCTGTTTCTAAAACATGAGGGATCATGTTTTATAATAAATTTGCATATAATTTAATAGGATAGATACTTTGGTGTATAAATAGATTAGGGATAATCTATTATACACCAAAGTATCTATCCTATTTACAAAAATAACGATATTGAATTAAAACATTCTGACGTATCCTGACGTTCGTAGTTTTTCAAGGTAAAAATGGATGCACAATAGGCCTTTTTTCCGTGTTAAAATTTTGTATAACGGTAGGAAAAGTCACCATCATCGTAATTAAGTAAAAACACTTCAATACACACAAAAAATCTTTTCGTATTGTAGAGATTTACATAAAAATTTAGTGACCCACTTCTTATGCAGAGTTTAGTGTGCCCAATGCCACCCACCACAGTACAGACGTATGTCGTTGGCTACACTAATCCAGCAAGTCACACCTATGAAAGCTCTCCGCTTGATTGGAGTAAGTGGATTAAACGCATTCCATCTCCCGCATTTAATTATATGTCTTCCGCCGCGGCTCTACCCGCGTTAACAGTTTTTCCCGTGGGGATGGGGCATCTTCCTGCGGTAAAAGGTTGCCTATGTTACTCAGGGTGAATGTAGCTTTCTGTGAAAGAATTTTTGAAATCGGTCCAGAAATTTTTGAGTTTATTCGTTACAAACATACGCACTTGATATTGTCGTTAAAATAATTTTTAGTCTTCGGGAAATTTTACCCGTCTATGCAAGTTCTAAATATGTACAAACAGATCCTTTATACTTGTTAGCTTTGATGTCAAAAAATCTTTACTGCGAATTAAAACCTTTTAATTTTATTAGGCTGGAATCCTCACTTATGAAAGTTTAACTTCTTTTATAAATATTATTATCTCCATTTAAAATCACTCTTTTTATTATGAAAATCCGTTCATTGCGACACCAGCAATACTTCCGGTAAAGAAACTATGAAAGGTTTTGTATATTTCTTTAGCAAGTTATTTACTTAAACGCCTTTTCATGACAGGATTAGTAAGTAATTTTTTAGTCTGTCCTATTATTGGGCACCCCTATCACCGCATCGCATCGGTGACGTCACTGCCCAAGGGTGGGCGGGGTCAAGGATGGTGACACCGCCGCCGGTCTAATGGCCCAAATCTGGGACACCACTTCGGGCTAATTTTAGAACTACGGAAATATTTAATGTTAATTTTACCGTGTTACCTAACATGCCCCGATAGTTTACCAAGAAACACAGGTTGGTTAATGTTTAAACGCCCATTTGTTTGACATTAATTTATTATGAAAAACAAATCGGTTGTCTCGGGTTATGTTTGTTTGTGAACTCGGCACAAGTGTAGGTACATAAATACTCAGTTATTTTTAATGACTTAACTAGGATTACTTTCTTGAAGTGCTTATTTTTATAGGAATATCAATAAATTAATTGCTAATCATTTACTGTTTTACAGCTATTTGATGAAACACGTAAATAAGTAATGGTTATGTTTGTAATATCAGTTTTAATAACCCAAGAACGATGGTAAAAATATATTTCAGTGCGTGAAAGTTTATTTAGGTACAGTAAGCAGCATAATAATATGCGGCTGGACATTATGACCTTGAGAGCGCCCATATTCCGAAGTGGTAGAGGTGAATTTCGTAGTGCGAATGTCTAATCGCAAGTGCTGGCTTCTGTACACTGATTGCACTATAAAATTGTTTGGAACTATGTTGTCAAAACTGATCACATCACTTAATAAGGTCACATCTAGCGCTACCAAACGTTTTTCTTCTTTCCAGTAATTAGAACATTTTAAGTAGGTAACCGTTATTACTACCAGAAACTTTATTCAGAATAGAATAGAATTATACTTTATTGCACACAGGAGAATACAACAAACAAAATTAACAAACAAAGACAATGTAAGTTGGTTGATTTAATACATTAAATAAATAAATAAAAATAAAAATGAAAACAACACAGGTGTACAAAAGGTGGCCTTATTGCTAAGGTAGCAATTTCTACCAGGCAACCCTATTTTATAATAATTATTATTATTTAATATACCGCATGCTTGTAACGCAAGTTCTTCGTATCAAGCTTAACCAATTATATATTCTGTGGCTTAACTGAATTGGTTTACCACAAACTACAATGAAGGCTGAGATGCCAGATTGAACACTATCATTATCGGGTACCAGTAGGCTTACTACGTAAGAAGCGACAAACTCGAGAAGCTATCAAACGCGACTTATTGACAGAAATACTATGGCTCTAATGTCACTATATCGCGTTTGACAGCTTCTCCAGCTTGTCGCTTCTGACGTAGTAAGCCTACAGGCACTGATTGCTATTCGCAGCGAATGCACTCGCAGCGACTATTCGCTAAGTATGAATTTGATGAAGAAAATCTAATACTACTACAATCTAGGAGTAAGGATAAGACAAAGCACTCACCTTGTCCCAGTCCCGGGCACTAATGAGCGCTCGCAGCCACTCCGGAGTCGCGGACACGTTGCTCAACTCACGCGCAAGTGATGTCTTCCGGCGCCCCCGCCGATGGCACGCGACACTCCTTACTACGGGTCACTAGAATTCTAAACTTATGAAAAATGTATTCGAGTTAAATGAACACATTTTTAGGGAAATGGATTTTTTTTAATTGACCTATGCTTGTGTCGAAAAGGTACGACTAATCAAGCTTCACCGGACTTGAAGGGGGGGGGAAATGGACGTTTAGGGAAGTAGACATTGAAGGAAGTGGACGTTCACGGAAATAGACTTAATGACCCGATTGGACATTCCGGTAATTAGACCTAAAGTGCCTGAAGGATTTTTGAATGATCCTTTTTGTTCCAATGCTGGGCAAAGGCCTTCCGTTTCCTTCCACCGATCTCGGTCAAGTCAAGCGCTATCTTCCGCCACTACTGTTTTTCGCTAAACAAACAAATCAGAACGAAACAGATAATGAATGAATAAAAAGAAGAATAAAAATCTCCACCTTGAAATTTTGAGGAGGTTTCCAAATGTTACAGACATTAAATGTATGAAAGTAATATAGGTAGATTTAAATACAAGTTTCGTTAAAAACCTTAGAGAGCTCTATAGTTCTGACACCAATGTGTCAGTGAGGTAGGTTAACTTGGAAACAAATATAAATATTATCAAAATGAGATGATTCGGTAGAAATTAGTTGTACAGCAATTTTACCAGTTATTCCAAGACAATAAATTGTTCAATTTCAGAATCTTTGAAAATATGGAAAAATGTAAATTCGTAGGCAGGTAAGAAAGGCAGGTGAACTTTGAATATTATATGGAGGTATTTTTATTCGGAGTCGTTGATTGATTACTATCAATTGTCTGTTCATGGTCTGTTCAGTAATTACCCATCATTAATAAAAGTTTTCAAACGTGGAACCATTAACTTAGTCAATTTATTTCTTGTAAGTAGTGTTGTTAAAAGTAACAAACAAGTGAGAACTACCAGTTGGTTACGATATTTTTTCGTCTAAGGATGACGCCATAACTCATGTAATGACAAAACAGTCTGTTACATCAGGGAATCAAATGTGTTACTATGGGCCTAACCCACGGACCAAATCACAAACGATTGTCCGTCAATTATACAACCAGCCAGTATGAAAAAAATGTAATCAAAATAAGGAGAACGAACAGACGGGGTAACATTTATGGTTTAACGGAGGCTTTCACGAATGACAAAATATAGTTTTGTCGTGTCTGTCACTCTAAACCTTTGAGGAGAAATTGATATATAGCGAGTTTGTCACAGCTTTTAAATAGTAAAGTCTGATATAATCTCATGTAACACGGGGTATTTATATATGTTACAGGAAATGTATGAAATCCGTCATTGTATACAATTCCTAGGAAATGTATACAATGCCTAAAGTCGCCCGGAAATGTATGAAATGAATAATATTAGACACATTTCCTAGGAAATGTATACATTTCCTAAATGACAATCGGAAATGTAATACATTCAAGATGTCAGTGGGTAAGCGAGGAAAGCGGAGCGAGGAGAGGCTATTACAATACAAGTATATAATAGTACTACTCGTACAGAAGGGATATTTACCTCCCCGCACCAAAATAAGTTCCCCGCCCGATATCCTTCCACTCACTGCATCCCGTAGGCCCCGCCAAACTCCGCTGAATGGTGTTGCGTGGTATTGGATGAAGCATAAAAACTATTTTTCTTTGGTTTTCATTTACGTCTGGTGGTTGTCTGTTATAAAAATTAGAACCACGTTGGTTCTTTACTTTTACATTGTGGCGTATTATTTACTTAAACGATAGACTGTTTACCTATCAAATTAAAGTTTGAGCTTTACAAGCTTTATTTATAGTTTACGTGCTAGATACGCTTTAAAAAATAATAAATAGCTGTTTTTTTTAAGTTTAATTAACATAAAGCCTTACAAAATATATTATATTTTACCGTATGATTGTTGCATTACTTCAACAAGAGCATTGGGAAAACATTCTAATTGTCAATTTAACAGGTATTCTCAGTTTAACAGCGAAATTTGTTCATTTTATTTACAGAAAGCATTAGTTTTATACATTTCCCAGTACAAGTTCGGAATTTTATACAATTCCTAGGAAATTCATACATTTCCTAGGATATGTGTGAATTAAATCATCTTTGAAACATTATTTCATACATTTCCTAACGAGCTCCGGAATTGTATACATTTCCTAGGAATTGTATACAATTCCTGGATTTCATACATTTCCTGTAACATATACATAATAGACGTACCTAAATTGTACTTCAAATTTCAATCAATTTTGAAGCTTGACAAAGCACGGCCCCTTAGGAGCAAAATGTGCAAAGCGCATAATGAGCACCACACGCAAAATGAGCAAAACGCAAAATGAGCAAAATTAATGAAAGTACAGCATCAGTAAACTTGTGAACTGTGACTATACTAAAGTATTTCATATTTGTTACAGGTATGGACAAGGCAGACAAGCAAGTGGGATTCGCACACGAAGGGTTCCGTACCGAAAACATGCTTTTTTCCGATCACATCACATGAAAAATTATGACGTTTAGTCTAATTTCATGAAGTTTCAGTTGGTCAACATTGTAAAGTCAAATTTGAGATTCGTCTAAATTGCATTTGATCTAATTTTCTCTACGTACCTAACAAAATAAGGTCTTGTTTGCGTAATTTAGGTATAGAACCTAAACGATGTGCAAGGTGGTGCAAGTATCTCCTTTAAAAATATAACGAACAAAAATTACAAAAGAAGAACAAATGCAATTTCTCTTTTCAAATGAGTGAGATCAAGTCTGATAGAGTACATTAATGACGTCCGTTTTAGATCCATATTATTAGTCCGTTGTAATGCGTCACTTCCCCGCGCACACTGACCCGTTAAGCCGGAAGCCTCAGGAATGCTGACACATAGGCTTGTTAGGCTCCAGATCATAGTCCAATCTGAATTACATACTTACCTACATTATTTTGCGAGTTTTGTAGGCTCAAAAGCCCACGTTTGATTAAAAATTGTCGATCACATTTAGGTTTTTTCTAAACTAATTCACACTAAAATAACATTATGAATATCAAAGATTGGTTGTTTGTTACTTGATTAGGCAAACAAGGCAAACGGATTGGAATGTTTGGTATGTATGTAGATAACTAACATACGTATTGTTTTTATCCCGGAAAAAATATGATGACGCATGCATGCGAAGCCGAAGGGCAGACAGTATTTAATAAAATCTGTAATTCTCAAAGCTCCAAATCGTCCAATGTATCGTATACACTGTATTGTATATGAAATAAATTTTAAATAATATATACTTCATTCGTATGATTTATATAACACCAGTCGGTTAAATCAACTAGTTACGGGTATGTGCGTAAATATACGTTGCAAATAAAGCTATTTCTGTATTGAAAATAAATTAAAAAGAATATGGAAACAAAAGAATAATTTAAATTAAAATACAAAGTGCTTGCAATAATTTTATTCAGTCTAATGATATAAATATCAACTATGCACATACTCGTAATATACTTAACTCATGACTAGATACAATATCAATGGTTTTTTTTATATGTTCTTAATGCTATATTGGTATAATTTACTATACGAGATTAGAACTTTAAGTCGACATGTAAACAAAACCAAATATTGGATCACACGGTGAAGAAAACATCGTGAGCAAACCTGTGAAGTAAATTAAAGGTTGTGTGATCGTGACCAACCCGCAATAGGCAGTGGTCGACTAAGGCCTACTCACCCTAATTTCAGGGTGGGCTCGAGCCCCTCGATGGGGACATATATGAACTGTTTACGAACGATAGGATCAGAAATAAAAAAAAATAATTGTATGCCAACTTCTTGATTTATAAGCATAGCACGGTCCAAATGACTAATCTAATTTAATTTATCTTCGTAGGCTTAACAACCTGACGTACAACACTAACAAAAACATATTTCAAAAATCTCGTATAATAAATTACATTACACCTTATAATCATAAATATGAATAATTACTTAAGGACAATACAGTTATACTTGTAGAAAAATAAAATTCTATAACATCGTTATTAATTTCAGTTTCTTCACTGTACTGATTTACAAATAGATGTCACAATTCCCGTACACTTGGAAAAGGATTTTAACTGAATTTTTAAATCCTTTACAATAAATGCCTTTACAAGACTAGAACTGGAATATTTTGGGCAATAAATATAATTGTTACAAAGAATTTCTTAATTATACTTCAAGTGTAGTGTAGGAACCTCTTTATAGCCCAACATATTGACAAAATAAAATTAACTTTATGTTATGTACCTACTTAGTTTCGTCAATACAATTATGTTTTAATGTCATTATACTTCTTTTAGTTTGAACATCGTGTAACAATTTTAGGCCAGAAAACGTATAATAGAGAACGTATAGTATTGTAAAAATGCAATTATGATTATAATATTGCTTAAACTTATAATAGAAATATTAAAACTAATATTTATAGAAAAAGCAGACAGTACTGCCGTTTTATATTAAATTTAATCGAAAGGTATTTACTATAATAAATTAATAATACGCATGAACCTAATTTTTGACCAGTTATGAGTTTTGACTGTAACATACATCATTCCATAATGCAATTAGCATAAGAATATATATAGGTAAGTAAGGTACACTCGACTAGAAATTGTTGATCTATTTAAAACTAGAATTAGGTACATCCCGTACATCCATTCCTAAATAAATGACTGACACTAGAGATGGCTAGATTCTGGGCCGCAAACATATAGTTCGATTTGTCGAAGACTCTCTGACTTCACAAAACATAATTTTAAAAAAACAAATGTTTGGAACATGCTTAGTAAATAAGAAAACTTTTACCTTTCGACTACATTTAACACATAAATCAGATCACATAAAAATAAGACATATTACATAATTTGTTAGCCTAACTATGTGGAATGATATGAAGCTTCGACTGAGCCGCTAGTGCTAACGCCAAACCAATCAGTGCCAAGACACAAAAGTATAAGCACGGACACCAGTATGTAAACTACAAAAACACTAGATTTGTTCCACAAACTAACCAGTGAATGAGCCACCAGCTATCTTAACTATTTATATGATATCCCTCCATTTGCATTACGAACCATCCAACCATCATTGAATTGGACCATAGAGGTAGATTCTTTTGCTGCCCTTTGGACCACTTCAATATGACATTACAAAAAGCTGTATTGCTGTAACCGTAGAAGATTTAAAAAGATACTTCTGACATACATAATAAAAATTGATTTTGCATTTATTTGCGTTTTTTTATAGCTAAAGATACTACTCACATACACAGGCTCACCAGACGCCCCAAAATAGCAAGAAAACTATGTTCAGTCTTTATAATAACTAGCATTTGTGTCCACTAGGTATTAAGATAAATGACACGTAATGTATAAATATTTGCATAAAATGTATAATCGTTGCAATATGTGACAAAAACCAAACACTTTTAGAATTTATGTAGTTCTACACAGTCTCCGTACGAATACAGTTTAAAATAAAAATTACATCAATTAGTAAGGCATACATTCAAAACAACAATGGCAATTTAGATAGAATCCCACTTCTGGTTTCAACTCTAAAACCATTTCGTAATATTTCGATAAACGCTATAAATGCTTGCTTTTAAAAAAATTTACTCAATAATCTTCCGAGAAACAGTTCATGAAACAAAAAAAACACTTGTTCAACGCACTTTTAAATATCGCTATTTCCTTTCATATAAATTGACGATAAGTCTGAATTAATTTTGAAATGTTCTACAACATAATCAACTTATTCAAATTCATGGGTTTTATGATCTGAGTAACTTAAGTATATTCAATATTTTTTGGGAAAAGGCAGCAATATCACGTCGAAGTTGTGGGGAGGGCGGGCGCTCAGAATGTCAGGATCGGTTCTTCACGGTGGTCCAGGATATCTGCAGTTGACAACAACAACAAAAAATATTAATTAATTTTATTTTCTTATACAACTATTTACCGAGGGAAAATATTTTATTCCCACGGGAAAAGTAAAAACAAAACCAATGACAGCTAGTTTTAATATCTCTATCTATGTCTATCTCTTTTTTCTGTACCTTCACTGCGGTATTTCTTTGCATACCGAATGTGGTAGTGAGAGCAGGTGTGCGGAGCGAGCGAAATCATTTTGGTTTTAACCTGGTTTATTGAATAGAATCTAAATGAAATCGTTCTTTAAGTTAAACTAAAACAAATACCGATATTTGCGAGCGGAATCAAAATGCATAGCGCTATTTTGCAAAAATTCAGTCAGTCAGTTACAGTCTGTTAAAAAAGTAGTGA
>OX419591.1:4766853-4867898 GCA_948473455.1 Teleiodes luculella | reverse complement strand
TTATCTCCTCGAAGCCTACGCTTAATAGTTCAATCGTTTTTAAGTCATACTAAAAATACATCTAAAATTTGACGAAAGACCAAATCACATGATTGTAGTCTGGCTGGGCAGGAGAACTAGCTAAACATGATACTGACGCTGGTGACAAAGGGGACTAAAATAGTTTTTGATGGCGATTACACAGGAACAGTAGCAAGAGGGGAAAACGTCATAGCCAAGCCAGACAAACGCACCGCATTATAATAGGTACCAACCTCCAGCAGCGCGGAGAATGAGTGGTGTAGCGACACAAGAATCTCGTCCACCGGCGCCAGTGAGCCCTGCAGCGCGATATTGAACCCTATCATCAGGGAGATAGGTACCAAACCTCCCAGCAGCGCGGAGAGCGAGGCGTGGTGCGCGGCGTGGTGCGAGCCGGCGTGCTCGTGGTGTAGCGACGCAAGGATCTCGTCCACCGGCGCGCGATGTTGAACCCTATCACCAGGGAGATAGGTACCAACCTCCCAGCAGCGCGGAGAGCGAGGCGTGGTGCGCGGCGTGGTGCGAGCCGGCGTGCTCGTGGTGTAGCGACGCAAGGATCTCGTCCACCGGCGCGCGATGTTGAACCCTATCACCAGGGAGATAGGTACCAACCTCCCAGCAGCGCGGAGAGCGAGGCGTGGTGCGCGGCGTGGTGCGAGCCGGCGTGCTCGTGGTGTAGCGACGCAAGGATCTCGTCCACCGGCGCGCGATGTTGAACCCTATCACCAGGGAGATAGGTACCAACCTCCCAGCAGCGCGGAGAGCGAGGCGTGGTGCGCGGCGTGGTGCGAGCCGGCGTGCTCGTGGTGTAGCGATGCAAGGATCTCGTCCACCGGCGCGCGATGTTGAACCCTATCACCAGGGAGATAGGTACCAACCTCCCAGCAGCGCGGAGAGCGAGGCGTGGTGCGCGGCGTGGTGCGAGCCGGCGTGCTCGTGGTGTAGCGACGCAAGGATCTCGTCCACCGGCGCGCGATGTTGAACCCTATCACCAGGGAGATAGGTACCAACCTCCCAGCAGCGCGGAGAGCGAGGCGTGGTGCGCGGCGTGGTGCGAGCCGGCGTGCTCGTGGTGTAGCGACGCAAGGATCTCGTCCACCGGCGCGCGATGTTGAACCCTATCACCAGGTACCAACCTCCCAGCAGCGCGGAGAGCGAGGCGTGGTGCGCGGCGTGGTGCGAGCCGGCGTGCTCGTGGTGTAGCGATGCAAGGATCTCGTCCACCGGCGCGCGATGTTAAACCCTATCACCAGGGAGATAGGTACCAACCTCCCAGCAGCGCGGAGAGCGAGGCGTGGTGCGCGGCGTGGTGCGCGGCGTGGTGCGAGCCGGCGTGCTCGTGGTGTAGCGACGCAAGGATCTCGTCCACCGGCGCGCGATGTTGAACCCTATCACCAGGGAGATAGGTACCAACCTCCCAGCAGCGCGGAGAGCGAGGCGTGGTGCGCGGCGTGGTGCGAGCCGGCGTGCTCGTGGTGTAGCGATGCAAGGATCTCGTCCACCGGCGCGCGATGTTGAACCCTATCACCAGGGAGATAGGTACCAACCTCCCAGCAGCGCGGAGAGCGAGGCGTGGTGCGCGGCGTGGTGCGAGCCGGCGTGCTCGTGGTGTAGCGACGCAAGGATCTCGTCCACCGGCGCGCGATGTTGAACCCTATCACCAGGGAGATAAGTACCAACCTCCCAGCAGCGCGGAGAGCGAGGCGTGGTGCGCGGCGTGGTGCGAGCCGGCGTGCTCGTGGTGTAGCGACGCAAGAATCTCGTCCACCGGCGCGCGATGTTGAACCCTATCACTAGGGAGATAAGTACCAACCTCCCAGCAGCGCGGAGAGCGAGGCGTGGTGCGCGGCGTGGTGCGAGCCGGCGTGCTCGTGGTGTAGCGACGCAAGGATCTCGTCCACCGGCGCCAGCGAGCCCTGCGGCGCGATGTTGAACCCTTTCATCAGACGCCGCTCCTTCTGACGGTTCTTCTTGCCGCCGCCGCCGCCTGTATTCAGTCATCATATTTTAGACCATGTCTATATGAAAGTGGGTTGGTGGTAAAGTGTGTCCTGTAGAATTGGGATCTGTTGAATTGGGAATCTGTAATGAAAAACTGTAGAATTGGGAATAATTCATCCTCCTCCCTAGCGTGTTAAATAAGTCAGTGTAAAAAATACACTGGTATAGATAACCACACAACTGGCGGGACGGGCAACGCCGGCAAGAAGCGGTGGGGGGGGCAACGACACAGAGTGTACGCGAGCGCACTGATAGCATCATTTTAGCTTGCCCGGCGCCTGCGCTTCTCAGCTCCGAAACACCCGTTGATTCTTCCGCCTCCACCTATCTCTTAGCGAACGGGGGTTCCGCCTGTTGTGTGGTTAGCCACTAAAGTAATTCAGACTGCTCCCACGTACCACTTATTATAACTTTGTTGTTTTATAACGTTATTTATTGTGTGAGCGTAGTTTAAAAATACAGAAACCACGAAGTAATTAAATGAGCTACGTAGCATTAATTGATTAAACAAGTTATTTGTTGGCGTACTAACTAATGCAAATACTGAGCGCACCATATATAAAGCCTGACCAGAGAAACAAAAAACCTTGTCTGGGGGCGCCACGTGTATATTTTTATGTTTATGGCAACAATTTCCATAGTAAAATTAGTTCCATTGAAATTCCGCAATATGGCGAGGTTTTTTATTTCTCTGGTCAGGCTTTATTTCAATCTACTGTTTGTTAAAATTTAAAGTTAGCATGTTGTGCGTGTACGGTCAGTTACAAAATTATCTGAGACAGCCACCGTATGGTGCGTTACCATATGCGGGACCTTTGCCAACTTTCTCAATTTGCTTATATTTCGAAGAGTTAGTACTATAATTTCCATTTTTGTGGCTGTGTCAAGTAATTTTGTACTACGTGTTATGCGTAGTGTATTTTATTTGAGAGCATCGGTGACCAACTGGGCCATTGGCCACGGATGCTCCGTTGTCTTTCGTTGACATCCATTCGAAAGTACGCAGGTTCAAGCCTCGGCATATACCAATGTGTTTTAGATTTTAGAATTCATAACCCATCTACATCCCCAAGGTCTATTCTATCACTGTACCAAGTTTCATCAAAACTCTCAAGCAACATCGTGGCTATATAATTTTCAAAACATCTTACTGTAAAGTTTGTTTATCAGTTATATGACATGCGACACCGTTGAATATTGTTGCCTCGACGTAAATAAGGCTTAATCATGCTTTCGCAGTTTCGCACCAAGGTTTGTCGCAGTACAGTTCTATCGAAAGAGAATATATAGCACTAACAATCTTTCGCACTAACGTTCATCGAATAAGCGTTCTTTCGCATATTGAATCCTCGATGAAACGATCTTTCGAATTACTATTTATCGCACATTA
This sequence comes from Teleiodes luculella, assembly GCA_948473455.1. Taxonomy (NCBI): domain Eukaryota; kingdom Metazoa; phylum Arthropoda; class Insecta; order Lepidoptera; family Gelechiidae; genus Teleiodes; species Teleiodes luculella. The sequence continues at coordinate 4,864,486 of OX419591.1, read as the reverse complement.
GTATTTCGAATCTCAGTTACGGACTCCTAAGGCGTATTTACCTTGATTTCAGGGTAGGCTCAAGCTTCTCGGTAGGGATATATATGAGGTACCTATTAACGTGCAGTGTGTGTGTGTGTGTGTGTGTGTTAAGGAGTTAGGGTGTGTTTACCGGGCGCACCCGCGTTGGCGGTGGATGTGTTCATGCCGGAGTTGCGCAGGATCTCCACCAGCTCGCAGCGGAAGGCGCTCACGTCCTGCTTGATCTCGTTGACGTCATCCTCCGTCACCCCCCCGCACTCCGCGCGCCGCTGCTGCACCGTCACGTAGCGCCTCACTAGGTTGCGCATTATCGCCTGCAAGGTTACCCAAAATATTATATTGTCTCCAAGGATGTTATAAGTACTATTAGTATTACCCATGGTCTAAGAAAACAAGGTCTTGCATTCGGACCACGTGACTTGACACAAGCCTACGTCATCACGCTGTTCATCTTTGTCTATTAACGTTGATTGTCTCAAATATCTTTGACATTATTAATTCTTCGATCAAACTACAACTAATCAATGAATGTCTGACGGCCCCGTAGCCCAGTTTGTAGTACGTCTGCCTACTGAGCACAAGGTCGCGGGTTCGAATGCCGCCCAGGGCAAACATTCGTGTGATGAGTACTTGTGTTTGCCCTGTGTCTGGATGTTGTATATTCATATATGTATGTATATCAGCTGTCTGGCACCCATAGTACAGGCTCTGCCTAGTTTGGGGTCAGATGGCCGTGTGTGAGTTGTCCCACATATTATTATTATTATTATTATTATTATGTTGTTATGGTGTGTGTGGCCATTAGTGAATATTAAATTTTTTAATATTTTGTTTTAATCTATTCTAGAAACTCACCTGATACCGATAATCTCGTTCATTAGCTTGCTTGGCTTTTCTCTGAAAAAAGAAAATATGATTGGTAGATAGATAAAATCTTTATTCACTACAATGATAATAGCATTTACAAAAAATCAAAGTGGGTATCACAACAATAGTTTATATTGACTGCTTTGAAGCAGTGAAAGGGCGCTGCCTCAGCGTAAAGCTGTTAGTGACAGGTGATCACCGAACAGCGCTGATCTTCCGACAGTACCAGTCCATGATCGGTCCTGCGCTGCCCGCATCCCTTCAATGCATAGGCATATTATTTTCTTCTGTGGCATAGGTACAAACCATGGTCCAACAAGGTCTAACAAGAAAACCATGTGACTGATACGTCATTTCTACTTCATTTTGCCTATTCATCCTAGTCGAATGCATGTACTTAATAGACAAGGATGAACAGCGCAAAATGACGTAGGCTTATTTCAGTCACGTGGTCTTCTTGTTAGACCTTGTTTTCTTGGACCATGGATAAAACTAGCTTTCCGCCCGCGTTATCAGATTTTCCCGCGGTAAAAGGTAGCCTATGTTCTTTCCCAAGGTCGGAGCTAATTCAATGCATCATCATCATCATCTCAGCCGGTAGACGTCCACTGCTGGACAAAGGCCTCCCCAAAGGATCTCCACAATGATCGGCACTGCGCTGCCCGCATCCATTCAATGCATATGAAGTGGTACCCGTATAGTGCGCATGTGTTCCCGCTTGGCGCGCGTCTGGCTGCATAGCCGGCGCTGCAGCCACACCCAGGCGTACAGCAGCGACTTGGGCGACGGCACCACGTTGAAGGGGGGCGGGGCCGTGCCGCCCTCCTCGAAGTAGCTGATCCACAGCTTGCTGCGCGCGAACTTCCACTCCACGTCCGCGCGCTCCTGCGCAGACAAATTAAATCAGAAATCAGTTAAATATTTGTAGGACATCACAACACAGAAAACAACAGTAAAAAAACTACGTAACAGTATACACAACATCACAGAACATTTAAAAGAGGTTAGAATGGCGATAATGCGCCGTCCGTATGAAATCCGGTGTCGCCGATTCCACCCCACCTTTCACCTCCACTACATCTGTACTTCAATAAAGATGAAGTTTACGCACATATTTGCAATTTCAAATCTAGCCAATCATAGCGCCGCTCAATCACGCGATTTCAAATGGAAACGAATCATACGCATGCACGCAAACCGATGTACATTTTTATAGCTATGTGTGAGTTAGACAGCGCGATCGCGTCTTTGCGTGAAGTATGAGCGTTTTGCTCATAGTCTTGGCGCGCCGGCCCCGCCCACATCGCCTTTCTAACCTCTTTTAAATGTTCTGTGACACAACATGAATAAGAACGATACAACAAGGTACGGTCTCCTGCATAGAAAATGGACCCCCCTATCGTGGGCGGCGGGTAGTCATCGCTTATGACAGGGGGTCCGTGTTCTTTGCAGGAGACTGTACGTGCAAACATCCGTCTGTGCTGCGACACACACACAAATAGGGCCTCAATTAATATTCTCGAGGTCAAAACATTCTTCTAAATTTAAAATTGCTTTTCTTACACATTCTAAATCTGTTTAAAAGTCAAATATACATTTACTGGCGACTTCAGCAAAGCAACATGTGCGGTCTTCTGTGGAGAAGAGCTCGCCGAAGAAACTCTTGAAAATAGAAGCTAGTTATCACAATGTGATTGGCAGATTTTATAGGGATTCATACTTATGAAGATAGAAAAAAGAAAGAGGCAATAGAACAGTAGGGAACGAGACACATTATTATGCGGACACAATTCCAAACGGACACTGATATTTTGATTCAAACCCTAATGAAAAGGGAAGATTTAAGTAATTTTTAGCAACTTACTGCAGTCAAGATCTTGGCCACTATAGGTCTACCAGAATCTGATGGCAAAAAATCAAAAAAGAAATTGACGCTAGCAAGGTTTCTTCGACATTTTCACCACTTTTTAGGGTTCCGTAGCCAAATGGCAAAAAATGGAACCCTTATAGATTCGTCATGTCTGTCTGTCTGTCCGTCCGTATGTCACAGCCACTTTATTCCGAAACTATAATACCTATACTGTTGAAACTTGGTAAGTAGATGTATTCTGTGAACCGCATTAGGATTTTCTTACAAAAATAGAAAAAAAAATTTTAGGGGGTCGCCATACATAGAACTGAAACTAAAAAAAAAAATTTTCATCAAACGCATACGTGTGGGGTATCTATGGATAGGTCTTCAAAAATGATGTTTAGGTTTCTTATAACATTTTTTTCTAAACTAAATAGTTTGCGCGAGAGACGCTTCCAAAGTGGAAAAATGTGTGTCCCCCCCCCTCTAACTTCTAAAATAAGAGAATGATAAAACTGAAAAAAAATATATGATGTGCATTACCATGAAAACTTCCAACGAAAATTGGTTTGAACGAGATCTAGTAAGTAGTTTTTTTTTAATACGTCATAAATCGTAAACCGCAATTTACCTTTCACTATTATTAAAACATCGATCAAAGTCACAAAGAACTACAAAAACTTTTATATTATGTTACTGGCTGCTACGGAACCCTTCATGGGCGATTCCGACTCGCACTTGGCCGCTTTTTAAAGGAAATTTGAAGCCAAACCAAAAACTATTCCTCAAAATTTCAGTTGACAGACGAATTTTTTTTGTTCCAATGTGAAAATCGCTATATTTTTAACTTTCTTTTTCCATCAGGATTCTAGTAGACCTATAATAAATAAATAAAATGTGGGACATCTCACACACGGCTATCTGACCCCAAACTAGGCAGAGCCTGTACTATGTGTGTCAGACAGCTGATATACATACATATATAAATATACAACATCTAGACACAAGGCAAACACAAGTGCTCATCACACGAATGTTTGCCCTGGGCGAGATTCGAACCCGCGACCTTGTGCTTCGTAGGCAGACGTACTAGGCTACGAGGCCCAGGTATTTCTCAACTTAAAAAGTGAATCTTACCGATATGAGCTGGTAGGAATGGTTCATCATGGCTATAAGCAGGTTGAGTAGCACGATGACGTTGATGACGGCGTAGGTGCCGAACATGAGCATGCCCCAGAAGCGCGTGAAGATCTTGATGCCTTCCAGCTCGAAGGAGTCCAGGTCCACCAGACCAAACGCCGCCCAGAACAGCGTCTGCATCGTCTCGAACAGGCTGGACGTAACAAGCTTCATTTTATCGCACTTCATTATTACAACTACTGAAATAAGGTCTAGTCAAAACAGTCAAAAGGATTTATTTAATAAATAAATAAAGTATATAATAAAACTTAAGAATCGGCGTCTCTGTACATTGATTTGTTTTTCAAAAAACTGATTGTAGGTGATAAAGGGAGTGTAGCTGAACATAAAAATACAAGTTTTGCAAAAATGACCGTCTGTCTGTTTTTACAAGCTAATCTCTGAAAACGTTGGACCTTAGAGCAACGCCGGCCTTCCGTACCGGAAGGCCCGCGTTGCTCTAAGCGTTGGACCGATTAAATGAAATTTTGCACCTTATATCCCCGGTCAACAATACTTTTTCACACGGGAAACAAAAAAATAAAATAAAAAACAAAACAACGCGGGCGTAGCCGTGGGCGGACAGCTAGTATAAAGTAAGTTTTTACTAAACCATTTCTCATTTTATCAGAACCAGAGAAGTACAATTCACATGGTTGGTTGGCACAAAAGAACGTGATTCGAGAACGCGTACAGGACAAAAATTCTGCGGTGGCGGTACTATTAGTACTTAACTCACTTAGCAAAGCGTCGCCACACGATGCATGCGTCGGGGTCTGGCAGTGTGCCGTTGTTTGCAGTCATACTTGAGCTGGTGGTGCATTTCTTCTTCTCCATATCCGCGTAGTACCATAACAGCTGGTTCAAACCTGAAAAAATTAAGATCATGTATAGTAAAAAGTGGCGTCAAGTCTTTCAGCAAGCCACAAACCTAAGTAATGTTCCTAGTTATTGCGCTTGCGATTTATTAAATTGATTGGATAGAATATTATGATTGTAAAAAAAGTATATGGAAACAATAAACTAATTTTCCACTATTTAAATGCAGAGCTTTTTTTATCTGTAAACAATTTATGAACATTAAAATGGTGGAGATGGTAGGATTTGCGTTAGTAAACACAAACACTCCAGATTTTATGACTGCACTCTTTTTAAAATAAGATAAATTCAAACAAACTTCATTTTCAATGCGTAACACAAACTTACCACAAGAAAACGCAAATATAACAAGGATATCAAGTACGAAGAACTTGAGGATGTCTAGCACCATTCTGGAGAGGGAGACCTGGAGCGGGCCCAGGTGAGGGTTGACGCTGAAGATGTAGACCAGCTTGAGCGAACTGAAGATGTTAGCTGCCGAGAACAGACCCTCGGACAGGAGCATGGGGTCCCACGCATCCCACTTCTCACGTGGCTGGTTCCATTGTAAACCTTGCGCCTGTTCGCGTTTGACCTATGGAAATATAACTATTTGTAATTACTTTTTTTATTGTACAGCCTGACCAAAGAAATAAGAAACCTGCTCTGGGGGCGCCACGTGTATCTTTTTACGACTATGGCAACGATTTCCCTTATAATATTAGTTCCATTGAAATTCCGCAATATGGCGAGGTTTCTTATTTCTTTGGTCGGGCTTTATGGTAGAAATAGATTTTACACGTTTCAGATCTTCATTTTCTGAAAAGCTACTGGTTCACATATATTTCTTCTGCTTAAAAAAAAAGGAAAAAGGAGCTCTCAGTGAATACAAGAACGATGCAAAATCTAAAATGTTCAGCTTAGCGTCCTCTGGACTATACCTAATAAACCAACCTGGAAATGCGAGACGAAACGCAGCGCTACGGTGGCGACGTACAGCGAGTTGGTGACAAAGTCTATCACGTTCCACATGTCGTGCACGTACTCACGAAGACCCATGTCCCACAGCTGCTTCACCTCGCTCCAGATCAAACCTAAGGATATCAGAAACATGTTCAAATGTATATAAAACGGGCTCCGCCCGCGTTACAGTTTTTCACGTGGAAATGAGGCATTTTCCCACGGTAAAAGGTAGCCTATGTTACTCAGGGTGAACGTAGCTTTCTAATGGTGAAAGAATTTTTGAAATCGGCGCAGTAGTTTTTGAGTTTATTTATTACAAACATACACACACACACACACACACAAATACAAATCTTTTCTCTTTATAATATTAGGTATGAGTATGATACTCGTATAATAAGTCGATGTTATTTATCAGTTTTCAACTCTTCAGTATAGGATAGGATACATGTGGCTGTGGCGATGCTATCCACTAAAAACCCGCTACGGCCGTACGTACTCTCTGAGTAACATAACAACGGACGCCGCGCCGGCTTCAATACAAGCAATCCACCCAGAGTGAACACCATCTTCCACTGGGTTTAAAATTGTGTTCAAATTGTACAAAAATAAATTAAATTTTTATATATAAAAAACCTATTATTATATATTATATATAAAAAACAAAATGATTGTTGGGACCTAAAGTACTTGTGTACCAAACAGCTCTGCTATCCTGTATATCGATTTGCGGTAGGTATTTTGACGATTTTTGCGTCGAACCCCGGCCAATACACTGAAATAATTTATCTAATTATTTATCCATTATTCATCAAACCCTGACGTCAAAAACATCAAATTTATAGGAATGTTAACTCATTCAGCAGTCTTATTGATGAAACTGTAATCTCTTTCAGGCAAAATGTCATCGACCTGTATTTACCTCCTGATTACCCGACGACGGGGGATCAGCCGGCTTCATAATTAATTAATTTGAGCGTACTTTAAATTCCATTAAGAAGTAATGAAATGTGAAGAGGATATCGCTGTGACGCTGCTCTCATTCAATTCAGGATTTATTCGAACGGACAAACACTTGTTGAACGATACTTACTAGATATCAACCGTTTTATAACACATTTACGACCCTACTTAATAAAATTCCCACTTTGAACCTTGTATTGAAACTTGGAAGTCATAAAAGTAATTTCAGAAGTTTGGAAACTTGCGCAAGAATTCGCCCTAGAATCTTGGAGGGCTCTCCGAAGTCCTAAGACTTCCTTTACATGTTTGCGGAAAGTTCAAAAGTTTTAGTATGTTACCGAGAAAAATTTTTGATTGTGCAAAAAACTCTGTTTTTGCTTGTAGGTACTGTTGATGTAAAGTTTTTAACGTGATGAAATCGGGATTGAAAAGCCGTTTGTTCAAATACTATATTATATTATATTTATTTACAACTATTTTGTAATTGAATATTTCTTGAGATTAGAATTTCTTTATATATTAAAATACCAAATCATAATTCTCTACTTTTAATAGTTGCTGTACGGCGTAAATCGCAGCTCATATTTTGCTCTTTCTATTAGAGACGTATAAAAACTGTATGCCTACTATGTAAGTAGCGACAGGCTGTCTGTCATTCTGTCAATATGTCGCGTTTGACAGCTTCTCGAGCCTGTCGCTACTTACATAGTAGGCCTACTGATAAGATAACTAACACGACAATGTATTAAACTAAGGTGCAATGGATCATTTTCTGGGTAAGCGTGTTCCATTATCGGCCACGTGGTTGCTTTCCACCAGGTGAGACTGTGGTCAAACGCAATCCCATAGCAAATATAAAAAAATGCACGTACCGCTGACCCAGGCAAGGATAAGCCACTCGACGAGCGAGGGCGCAGCGCCGCGGCGCGACAGTTGTTTCTCGTGCGCGCGCAGCTCGCGGCTCGTCTCCAGCTCGGGCGCTCCGCCGAACAGCAGCCCCGACGCCGCCGTCTCGATGCGCTGCGACGCCAGGATCAGCAGGACTGCACAAATACCGCACAGTTCATAAAAACAGCCTCCGAGTGGTCAAATTAAAGCTCGACTGGTGTTATGATCCCTGTGGGGCACTTGTTGTAGTTCAGCTCATAACTATGTCCCCACCGAGGGGCTCGGGGCACTTATCGAACAAATATCGCTTAGTGAGACTTTCCAGTGTGGTTAGGACATTGTATTTCTAATGAAATAATAGGTACTATAAAAAAATACAACACACGAAATCTTTCATGTATGTATTTTAAACTGAGTGAAAAAACACACTGTAATAAAAAAAATACCTAATCCGGTAGATCGACGTTGCAACATGATCAAGTAGTCCGCTTGTTACGAACCGTACATTGTCGCGCCTCACTCGGGTTGCATTAACATGGTTTTCTAGCGATTATTATTTTAATTGCTTACTTTTCACCTAATTAAGTAAGTCTTGTCTTGACGTCGCAGTCGATCTAGCGTGTACTTTTAGTGTAAATACGCGAACAAAGCTCAAAACCACAAACTTGGATATCTTGATAAATAAACTGGAGTTAACTGTAAGAGTGACTTTTTTTATGTGAACTGGAGAGGAGATCTTTGTACTACTAGAACATAACTTGGATACTACTACATGGCTAATGTACGTAACCGTCATCTACGTGGGGTTCCGTAGGTACAACACTTACATAGGAACATGAAGTAGCTAGCAGAGTGACAGAGGAATTTGATGAAGGGCTTGCGCAGCGTCCGGCCGGCGGCCGAGTGGGGCGCCGCGACGTAAGCCAGCGAGTACAGCGGGAACATGGCGCCGATGCGGACCATCTCCGCCGCTTGGAGCAGCATGTTCTTTCGCCGGAAACCAGGCACCGACTCGTACCAGATGGAAGCCAGGAGTTGCTGCACGTTCGGGTGCGCTACGAACTGTTCACAAACGAATACATCGTTTTCAATAGAGTGTACTTTAAAAGACTAGCTTTCCGCCGCAGCTCCGCCCGCGTTAATATAATATAATTAATTAATTTAATATAATATAATTTCCCGTGGGACTATGTTACTCAGGGTGAATGTAGCTTTCTGATGTGTGAAAGAATTTTTGAAATCGGCACAGTATTTTTTGAGTTTATTCATTACAAACATACACACAAAAATACGATTCTTTCCTCTTTCTTATATTAGTGTTGGTAGATGTAGAAGTGCATGGTAGCCAACCAGTAACATCGCATTGCTGCTGCTACGAAACATCAGAATAACCAATTTACGAAGCGCGGCTTTCCAACCTCTCTGCCTAAAACGATGGATTTCTCAAAACTGATCGTGGAAGGGTAAATATTTCGTTCAGCCCCATGTACTAGCTATCATTGTACTGCGTATGTTACAAATTAATTGCCTAATATCATTTGTAAATTATTATGCAACAAACAAGCATATTAGGTAAGTATATTGATACTCCTGACGTTCCTGTAAATATTGGTAAAATATTTTGTTCTCGCTCTAGTCTAGAGTGTTGATGTATGTATGAGCAGTCCAAACCCGTGGTTCACCCCATTAGTCCACGGTGTACCAAGGGCGTTTTTTTCTTCCCATAGTTCTCCTCTAAATAACTGGGTGTACCAGGGGTAATACATTTTATCCGTAGGTCACCAATCTAAACATTAATGTTTAGTTTTCAGGTAGCACTTGCCTTTTTCTGCCTAAGTTTGATGGCGAGCTTGAGTCTGGAGAGGCGCATGCGTTCTGGGGCTCCGGGCTCCGCTAGCGGCGCCTGCGGGGATCCCGTCTCGTGGTTCAGCAGCACCTGGGAAATACCACCTTATCAGAAGAATAAAAATCTCCAGTGCCAACGTTCAAACCTGTTTATGAGAACAGGATTTCTTACAAGCTTTAATTTAGTAGATTTAAATGAACACTCGAAACATCATCAGTTACTCAAAGAACTCAAAGAAACCTTTTCCGCAGACAATCAAAACTTTTCTATACAAATTGTTAATTGATTAAACCCATGGTCTAAAAAACAAGGTCTAACACTCCGACCACGTGACTTGACACAAGCATACGTCATCATGCTGTTCATCCTTGTCGAATGCGTTTGTACAGTCCGAGTGTTAGACCTTGTTTTTTTAGACCATGATTAAACCGCTATAGTTTTATTTTATACGTACCTACTCAGAAATGAACAATGTAAGTTTTAAATCCGCTGTAAATTGTATGGAAGAGAAAAGTGTTTTTGGGAATGTTGATCTAGACTGTTACTTGAGCATGTCCTTTCAGCCTTTCATAATGTGCTAAGCCGCCAGTCGCCACCTACACGCTGTATGTATATGCTGTGGTCCTGTGTACCTGCAGTTCGTGGGAGGTCCTGGTGTGGTCCAGCAGCGCTGTTGCGAATTCCTGGCACTGCACGCGCAGCTCCTGGTACTCCGTCTTGAACTCGTGCTCCAGGGCTGACAGCCGCCGCAGCTCCCACGACAGCTCGAACGCCGTGAGGATCGGATCCTGCGGCAGACCATTGCCATTTAAAAAGATATCAATCGCACTAACACACATTTTCACGGGTTTCTCTCCACGATTTAGTTTTAAATTCAGCTTACCGATATTTCGACCGGGTTACACCGATTATAGTCGCGGCGGGTCTGGTAAGCTCAATTTAAAATTAAATCGTGGAGAAAAACCCGTGAAAATGTGTGTTAGTGCAATTAACAACCGCGAAAATCTAAGATATCAATCGTACCACCACCAATAGTGTGAAGTTTCTTCGGCAAGCTCTGACGACTCCTGGAATCCAGGGAGATATTTGTAGTATTTGTGTTTGCTAATTTGGTTTAATTTTGTTTGTGGCTTTCGCGCGGCTTTTGATTTTGGTTTATTTTGTTGATTAAAGAGTTTTGCTAAGTTTATTATCTCTTGTATAGAACGCTTTGGCATACTTTCGGTTCCTAGATCAAACATTTCTGAAACATGGGATATTGGTTTATGTAATACAGTTTGATAATAATTTTACTGTCTAATTTAAAAAAATAAACATAACATATGTAACAAAAAAAATCTGTTACAATTTTCCGTATCCACTTGTTATACTGAGCTTAAACCTACTAACAACCACCTCCTGTCCTTATTACTCACGGGCTGGAATAAAACTACTTTCATTTCATTTCATTTACACATCTATCAGACTGACCTTGGAAGAAAGGGCAATGAGTGAAGGAGAAGCAAGCGCCCTATATGCATTGATGCGACTGCGGGAATGCCGGAGCGAGTCCTCTCTCCGAGACCTGACACACTCGTCACAGCCACAGCGGACGTCGTGAGGCACCGGCAGCCCCGCTCCCCGGTCCAGCAGCAGCTTGATGATCTCGTAACTGTCTCTGTGAGCCGCCAGGATCAGGGGCGTGATGTCGGGAGTGAACGTCGCCGTCTCCGGAGGTAAGGCTTCCCAGCTCTGGTAAATGGATGGACTTCGGTAAAAATGTGGGAGATTCGTAATGGTAATTTATACATACTTCACGTAATTTTTTTCTTAGACCTTGTTTCGCTTTCAATGCAGCATCATTAGTTACTAATATTGCAACAGGAACATAAAAAGCTAGTTGAATGAAACGTGATCGAAATAATAAGGTTTCGGGATTTAGTAGATTACAGGGATCCAGGGAAGGTGACTTGGCATATTTATTATGTAGATTTCGTCGTTTCAATTTGTGTGTAAAGTTTCTGATGAGGTTTTCCTTCGTCATAAGAGCGTGATGTATATCAATATTATATTGAAACAAAGTAATAATTTGTCTCTCTTTGTTCTTTAGACCAGCTTTTGATGATCGAAATGATGACCTTTAATTTTATGACTGCAACACGTTTACAAAGAGGACAGTCTTTAAATTATAATAGGCGTCACCTGTTGAAAAATCAATGAACTAGGACAGTCTTTATTTAAAAGTTGTATTGTACACACAAGTTTACAGACTTACGTGCGGTTCGCCCGGTTTGCGCGTGCGTTCTTCATGATCGAGCAGCGCTTCGACAGCTTCCACGAACTCCTCGGAGATGGCGTGCAGGAGAGCGTCTCGCGTCTCCACTCCGAACTCCAGCAATAGCTCCACCATCTCCAGGTTCTCATTGTCAATGGCCATGAGCAACGCGCTGCGCCCGAGCGGATCCACGCAGTCAACATTGATGTGTCCTGTAATGGATTACATTTTTACAATTGAGCTTCGAAGGCATACTTTAGTTAGAAATGATCCTTTACAAGTCTTCCATGGTTTAAAAAAACAAGGTCTAACCATTAGACCACGTGACTGACACGAGCCTACGTCATTTCTACGTCATTTTGCCTATTCATCCCTGTCGAATGCCTGTAATAGACAAGGATGAAGAGCGCAAAATGACGTAGGCTTGTGTCAGTCACGTGGTCTAACTGTTAGATCTTGTTTTCTTAGACCATGAAGTCTTCTTAGATTTAATAAATAAAATAAAATACCTACATATATATCTGTCTAAATCAATATAAGATATTTGCAAAGAATACAACTATTTAAAAGTACGAGTAGAATACCGTCTGAATTATGTTTGTCGTATTAACTTAATATGCTGTTTACCATCACCATAACCTTCTGCTTCTTTATAATACGAAATCCCACCACCACCGACTGTCCTAATTCAGTCGCTTTTATCTTGAGTTCCCTTTAACCAATGCAGCATACAGGTACACTGAAGAAGTTTATAATCTGTGATAAGCATGTAAAGTTATGTTAAGGTTGGCAACATTGTGACCTGTCTCCCTCGCGCGCTGCAGCACGCGCCTGGTGCCGGCGACATCGCCCCGCTCCACTCCCAGCAAGAATTTCTTTTCCTCCAGAGACAGCACCGCCATCTCCTGATGAGGCCGCACCACATTCTCCTCCTCCGTCATCCCGTGGATGCTATGCCGCTGCAGCCCGCCACATAGAACAACAATTGCTACCTCAGGTACCTACCAATAATGACGTAACCGCCGTCGCCTCCCCACATTTACAATAGCCTCAAACTAACGGACGTCCGAACTTAACGCCGACGATTATTCCACAAAAGCAGCCCTCGTTTGTGCTTTACTTATTTATATCGCCCTCTTCATTATTTCTTGTTCGTCCTCCATTATCGTCCGATACTATCATCTTTTATCGCGAAATGATGTCAATAAAAAGTGAAGTAGGTCACTTGTTGATGTGGAAAGGAGGGTGTGGGGACGAGCCGTCACCCGCTTGCTACCCACACGACGACGCCACCCTCAACACCAATACCGACTATTTTATAATATAATAGTGTATGGAAATTCTTAGAGACAGAGTATAGGTAAGTATATTGAGTTCTGAAAGCAGCGGATGTGTGCGGGAGTTATTAAGTAAGGGCGTTTGGATCTGGGGGCAAAGGGTCCCCGCTCCTCTCATTATGTAAATGGGCCCGGCGCGGCGGGCGGAACTGTCTCGCCACCGGATCCGAGCCGACTTTAGTTGGCTGGTTTGTAGAAGCTTCCGCTTCCGACGCGGCCGATATCGCTCACATACTCACAGCTATTGTATATGCGTGTCTAACCAGCTGGCACCCATTCACTTACATAATTTCAGCGCTTTCATTGAGCCAAACGCTCGCGTAAATCTTTAGTGACCTACAATAGATATTTTACCGCCTGAAGTGAGATATCGACTGGCATACCGATGAGTCAAACATTTATCATCTTTCTGAGCATAATTTCACCCAACGTTCAGAAAAATTTTCATGAATAACGAGGATATTTTAAAACATTACCTATCTACACGTGGCAATGTTTATCGCAATGCGAAAAATGTTTACGTATTAAGATAACAAACCCAAAGTCATATTCATTACGAGGTTAACTACGTTCTAATACACGGTATAATATCTCGAAAAACAGCTAATGAAGATAGAGGTCTAATGGGTGGCAAATTTCATTAACACTCGTTGAAAAGATCATTAGAGTAGTGAGGTCTAGATAAGGTATAGGTATAGCAGTCAGAAATTGTTAAAGATTCAAGATGCAACAACGAATTGTGAGCGCTAACCTTGTTACCCCAATAAATAATATTATACTAATATCTATCTCATATTGCCAATACGTGTACACATGTGGGCACTGTGTACGTACTGTGGGCGCTCACAAACCGTTGTGGAGAGTGTACCTTGACTTTATTGTCAAGCGGGCGCGGCTCGGACGCCAGGAGCGAGCCCAGCTCCACGCGGCAGGTGGAGGGCCGCCGCGAGGGGTCCATGCCGGGCACGGCCAGCCCCCCGCCGTGCATGTTGAGCCCGCCGCCGCCGCCACTGCAGATACTGCCGCCGTTACCGTTGCTGCCGCCCGACGCCTCCGACCCGCCGCTCTCTGCGCAGACAACAACACTATCACAACCGCGCCCGCCGCTCCAGGCAGACCAGATCCCGCCTGGAGCAGCGTATTCACCGCGATACAATGCGGACGCGAGGATATATTTAGCACACGGGCGGGAAGGGGGGAGGTAAACATGAGGACTGCACTCACCGGCGCCGTCGCCGCGCGCGCCATCGCGCGTGCGCTCCGAGAACTGAAACAAACCTGCGCGTGAGTTACAGATCGCTGAAGACCGCGCGCCCGCGCCAGGTGGGCTGCGCGCGCGGCCCTGGTTCGTACTCTCACTCAAACAGACAAAGTTAGTCGTTAAACACTTCTGAGAAGAAATAAACTGACCTGCCTCATACGTTTTCAAGTAGCTTTGTTTGGGAAGTGATGTCTTATTTACAACAGTTTGTTTAGGTATTTGTACCGTTCTTTTGAACATTTCAATCTCTAGGTGCAAATTGTTGTGCTTATATATAAGTATATAAGCAGTTTCAATTTCAATCATTATTAGGTATAAGGAAATACTTAGGCTGAGGCCAGACAGGCGTAATTTTTTGTGTTGTGATTGTGAGTCGCTCATTTTCAGTCGCGCAATTTCTGCTACATTCGGTTTCATACAAAACTGCTGTTTCGTTCACACGGCGACTCAAAATGGGTTTGTTATTTTGTATGAGCGACTCACAACTCAAAAATTACGCTCGTCTGGTCTCACCATTATACTGATACTTTTATATATTAACAGCTCTAGCGAATGAAAAGCCAACCAAGTTTAGTGAATTTTCATTAGCTCGACTTCCTCAAGGGACTCGAACTCGTTTGTACATATAGGCGGAGCTTTCTTACATTATCAAAGTTTGAAACAGTTCTGTATAGCTATACTATAGTTGTTCAGTTCAAGGACTAAGTTGCCATTATAGAGCTCTTTTACGTTAGGTATTATTAGATAAAGTTTTAAGTGGTGGATATCTACGTCAATAGAACTCCAGTCCGGTGAAGCTTGATACGTTGAATTTGCGAAACAAGTCGATGAATCTTTTTTTTTTTATTGACCTATGCTTGTGTCGAAAAAGTACGACCAATCAAGCTTCGCACCGGACTTGCGGGGGAGTGGAAGACTCTACCAAAAAAAAAAAGTCTTATACCAACGCGTATACGGGCGGCTCGAGGGAGCCTCGGACCACGGCCTAGCGCGTTGATACTGAAAAACATCGTGCATTAGACGACGCCTGAAGGGCTCCGTCTCTAATTAATTTTGATTTGGTTATGGCTGCGCCCCCGCCTGCGGATACGGGCATTGTTACCTGAAGGGTAAGCCGATAGG
Source organism: Teleiodes luculella (assembly GCA_948473455.1). NCBI lineage: Eukaryota > Metazoa > Arthropoda > Insecta > Lepidoptera > Gelechiidae > Teleiodes > Teleiodes luculella. The sequence continues at coordinate 4,849,075 of OX419591.1, read as the reverse complement.
TTCACTCATGGTCCACGAAAACAAGGTCTTACAATTAGACCCCGTCACTGACACGATCCTACGTCATTTCTACGTCATTTTGATTATTCATCCTTGTCGAATGCGTGTAATAGACAAGGATGAACAGCGCAAAATGCCGTAGGCTTGTCAGTCACGTGGTCTAATAGTAAGATCTTGTTTTCTTGGACCATGGGTCAACTTATAGAAATAGGAGTAATCTAAGGTACTGTTCAAGAAAATGTCACCTGCACACGGCGCGTGCGCCGCGCGGCGATCTGGCGCGAGTGCCGGCGCAGCGCCTCCAGCTTGGCGCCCTGCCCCGCGCCCCGCACCCCGCGCCGCCCTTACCCCTCACCGTGCATGCGGCGCAAGAGCACGCGACACCTCGCCGGCTGCAATAAACGACATTCCAAATATAAAATAACAGTCATGGTCTAAGAAAATAAGGTCTAACCATTAGACCACGTGACTGACACGAGCCTACGTCATTTGCCACTTCATTTTGCCCATTCATCCTTGTCGAATGCGTGTAATAGACAAGGATGAACAGAGCAAAATGACGTAAGCTTGTGTCAGTCACGTGGTCTATCGGTTAGACCTTGTTTTCTTAGACCATGATAACAGTTAAACTGCCAGTCCACTGCAAGAATTCGTGACAATTACCCGGCTACAACACATTCAGAATATGAAATAACAGTCTAACGAATAGTCCACTGTTGTGATGAGTTGATGTTCTTATGTTTTTGGAACGACTTCATAAGAAGACGGTCACTAATAAATACAAAAAGGGCTTTGGAGATTCGAGAGCTGTGGTCGGAGTCCCTCTGCATGATCGAATCAGGAATTTTGCGGAACCGCCAGCCACTGGAGCACAACACAAATAGAGGATTCAATAGAACAGATAGATAAACAAATGTATACAAACAAACTCTTCACTATTAAGTAATTAGCTCCCAATCCCAATAAATATATATTCTATTTAATAATCGCAATCAAAAACTTTCAAATAAACGAACAAACAATTCCGTAGCAACATCGTAGAAAATTGCTACGCCACCGCCGCGTCGTAGCAACACCGTAGTAAAATGCTACGCCGCCGTAGCAGAGGTCTAATTCGTCAATCCCTTGTTCAAAGAAATTAATTAATCTCGAAATGGCGGACTTCCTAACACAAAAGGACGGGTTTCATTCGTAATTTCTTTGTTATCTTTTTTATGTCTGTTTTTACTGTTTCTTCTCCTCTTACTTTGTAATGTTTATATTCCGTTGTTTGTAAGTGAAGCTCAGAAAACAGGAAGTGATTGATGCCCAAGAAAGGAATGTTTTTATTATTTGAATTTAAGTTTACAGTTTGAGATAAAATATTGATAAATATTGAAGCCACTCCAATACTTAGTAATATTGCGATATCGTCTTGAAATATGGAATCTTTTTCTGATTTAGATCATTAACTTTAATCTATTTCATAAAATCCCGCAAGTACATAACCTTTGATTCAGTTTAAAAAATAATAACAGTAAACACTCGGATTGTCTATCTGAATGTACAATAACTGTACGATTAGTACTTATTATTTCTACGGCTATAAAACAAGAAAATTTAGCAGCGCAATGGTCCAAAGAGACCATGTATTACAGACTATCATGCGTAACTGTGCTATAACAGAGTCGTCCCTTTCACGAAAGCTCAGTAAAACCTTTTTTACCCGACGAGTATTGCGCACGATTAGCGAATAAATTTCCTCGAATAGGGGCAAGGGATTTGCAACACAGCGCGCCTCGCAACGGCCTCTGTTTATTACACCATGTCGTTAAATGTTTTTGTTTAGACGACGCTCGTCTTTTGACGCCGTTCATATAATTAAATGTCTACTAATTTGTGTGGAATGTTTGAGCTCGATGAACGAAACGAGCTGTTCAAACAATCGTTTAAGTCACAGTCAAAGTGGCACCAAATTCTGGACACGAAACGAAATGAAATAGTAAAGATAAGAAATAAGTGTCATATCCGGGATAGAACAAATAATCTGATTTTCTTCAGGTTTTTATGCGTTGGCGTTATTATCTTTCTCATTTTAAAGTTACTCGAAAACCACTAATCTTGAATGAACTATGAAGTACAAACAAAAAGTAAAAAATACTATCAAATATTATAAATATTTATTAAATTAGAATAATTATCGGTTTACCATTTGAGATATTTTTCTATCAAAAATATACGCTGGCGAAAGGTGCATCAGCGATCACCAGAGATTTAACACTAGATCTTAAAATAAAGTACAATTTGTTCAGGTTACCTACCGTCTGGACTATACGTTCCTCTTAAATTTTACTGTTTCCACTCCAATTTCTTTGTCCAATGAAACTTTATTAGTAATAGTAAAAAAAATCGTGTTAAATTTTGTGTGTAAAATTTTATTACGTCATTACATTTATCTATCGTATCTAGTTGTTCTTGTATGATCCTCTGTGTCTAGTCTACCCAACCCTTATGGTGGGTGACTGCCAATTTTAGACAGCATCACGGTGACATATTTCATTTCACCCAATTCAATTTCCAATCCACTTAGTTCCTTTTTCTTCTGAATGTATAGAGGATACGTTATTCATTTTTTGGCACAATTATCTCGCTATCGCATTATAAAATAACGAGATCTAAAGCATCACAACCATTTGTTAAGTCAATATGTTAGAAAACGTTCTTTGAAACTTGATGGAATGCAAAAAAAACAATAATCAGAAGGTTGCGTGTTCATATCACGTCGGGGTCACCAGTTTAGCGGCAGCGTAATGGATCTGCCGCAATAGTCGAGCGATGTGCGCGGAAGGACGGGCGGCGCCGACTGCGTAGTCGTGGCGCGAAGGTAGCGGGTTCGAGTCGAGGAGAGGAAGTGAAACAAGCGTTCCAAGTCGAGGGTGGCGATCGAGTGAGGCTCTTTTTTTTTTTTTTTTTTTTTTTTTTTGAATTGACCTATGCTTGTGTCGAAAAGGTACGACAAATCAAGCTTCACCGGACTTGACGAGTGAGGCTCTTCGCGAGCCCTCCTTTATTTATACGAAACTGAGTATAACATGAGTGAGCGAGATAGCACGAGAGATAGCATCATTCTGTAGGTACCCCTACAGTTTTAAAAATAAGGTCCCCCCGCCACTAAACCATTACTTAGATCCTTTCAACAACTAGAAAAGAGCTGATAATCTTCAAATGGCTGAAGATATTTTCTTGATTTATAGCTAAGGACGTAAGAACACTTTCGATTATGACACCTTGCAAACAAAAAAATTTGATCAAAATCAGGCGCATCCGTTTAAAAGCTACAATGCCACACACAGACAGACAGACACACACGTCAAACTTATAAAACCCCTTTTTTGTCGGGGTTAAGAAAAGACTTAGAAAAAGACTAGCGACCCCAATTCGCACCAGTGCAAATTGCTCGATTTAAAAAAAACTTTTCGCTGCGCGGCTGAGAATGGATGAGAATGGGAATGAGGTATTTTCCCGGGTCTATGTCCTTCCACCAGGTCTAAGCTAACTCTATACCAAGTTTTATTAAAATCGGTTCAGTGGTTGTACCGTTAATGCGTAACAAAAGAAAAACAGACAGAGTTACTTTCGCATTTATAAATATTAAATAAGGTTTAAGAAAAATATTGACGTGCGCATTGAATGCTACTTACTCCTCCTACTAAAGCTTTTAAGCTAATTGAAATAATTTTTTCACACAAAATGTAGAAAAAATTGGCAAAAATCTTAACAGGCTCCTTCCCATCAGTTAGGAATATTTAGATTATTTTTGAAGAGTGACTTTTTGTCTATTCTTTCTTCATTTGAAGATTTTGTTTGACATAATTATTTAAATGAATAGTTCCTGAAATGGCACATCACGTACAAGTGTCTCGGAAAACTCGTTAGCAAGCAAAGCCATGATGTTCAATCGGCGGTTAAGTTAACAACGCCAAGCAACTCCACCATTCCTAGCAATTGTTACGCTTAGCGAGTTAACGACATAGTCATTTGTGTAGGTACAGGGTATGCCATGGGTCCCTACTTAAAAAGGATTTGGACTGGACTACCTGAAACAAACGAAAATCAGTTCTCACATTGACTTTTAGGAGAGGTTTTTAAAGAAACATTTAGCAGAGTGATTTATCCGTCAAAACTTGGGTAATATTACCTACTTTTAGAGGTTGACAATCCCAGAAAGTAAAATAGTTCAACTTGAGTTCAAGTACGCTACGTGTTAGTTGTGTAGGAGACCTCTACAGCAGCATAGTAGACTCTATACGGCGGCGGCGTATCAGACTCTACTAGAATATAATATAGAAAATTCTTAATTTCCTAAATCTAGTCGCAAGATAATAATAAAATACTAATTACTGCAATCGATTGATGGATTGATAAGATCCGCAGGCGAACCAGAGTCACCGACATAGCCTGAAGAATCGCTAAACTTAATTGGCAATGGGCTGGGCACATTGCGCGTAGAACCGACGGCCGTTGGGGCAGAAACGTTCTTGAATGGGGACGTAGAAGACGAAGTGTGGGCAGGCCCCCACGAGGTGGACCGACGATCTGGTGAGGGTCGCGGGAAGCCGCTGGATGCGGGCAGCGCAGGACCGATCATTGTGGAGATCCTTGGGGGAGGCCTTTGTCCAGCAGTGGACGTCTTTCGGCTGAGATGATGATGATGATGAATTACTGCAATGGGTCTAGCTAGTCACAGCAAATGCTAGGCATGCTACGGCCACAATACTACGGCGCAGCAGACTTTGTAGCAGGTGAAATATTAGTGTTCGTTTTCTTTTTTGCGTCTCATACCAGCTAAGCGTTTTTTGCGTCTCACTTGAAGAAGCCAAGTCTTACACTTCTCCAAACGAGTACCTATAGTAAATAAGTATCATCCTTTCTCATAAACCAGGCGTCTTCAAATAAAATATTCATTGAGGAAAAACGGTCAATAATAAATAAAAAATGTAAGGAACCAACCAAATATAAAAACTACCGGTGGTAGTGTTGTATTTTTAGTTTTATGTTACTAATAGTATCAGCCTGTTAAAAATAAGATCGCATTTCCCTTTTCATTCATGTTCATTTTGGTCCGTAATTCAGCCCGGTACAACATGAGAGGTGCCCTTGGGAGGGTTAAACACACTCGCCATTTAGAGGTCAGCTTCTCACATATATCATATCCGCTCGGTTCGGCAAACAGCTGTTTCGCTATCTCCACCGTCCCGTACTTATCACGGATTTGTAAATGAAAGCGGGGACTCCGTTAATCCGCTGTGTAATTTTAGATTCCGAAATAATTTGAATCAAGATTCTAAAAGCAGTATATAAATGAAATGTTGAACGTACAACGCTTTAAACTAAATCAAGCATTATGTGTGGTGGTGTTGCAGGAATTTGGAATCGTCTTTTAAACAAAACCTGCAAAACGAAATATGTACAAAGCTTTTGTTTTTGTATGTTTTACATTTTTACTTCTTCTATGGTAGCATTTGAACCCGCAGGTAATAGAGGGGACGTCTGGCCCAGCAGTGGGATACAAAGTCTAAATATATAAAATTGAACCGAACCTTACACGACTTTACCGATTTCTAGAAGGTGCTTACGCTTAAATAAAAACCGGCCAAGTGCGAGTCGGACTCGCGCACCGAGGGTTCCGTACAAACCTGCAAGGTTTACAAAGTTCTTTCATTACGACAATCGAGTCATAACTATGGTAATCTTATTGCAAAATGAAATTCATAACATTACAATGGGGAAAGATGGAGGAGCATAAATTTAAGACAAAGATCTCTTTATCGTTTAAGTAACTAAGTACTAAGTAAGTATTTCAACTTGATAGCTCTACGCGTTCATGAGGAAAAAAGTAATAAGTTTATATTTATTAAAAAATATATATTTTGTAATGTAACTAAAAATTTAAGGTTTTCGGAATTTTTCCTTTATGTGTGCTATAAAACGTTGCTTCATGCCAAATTTCAAGATTCTAGGTCGACTGGAAGTACCCTTTAGGTTTTGATTCCCTTGCGAGTACTTGCGAGTTTCAAAATATGCAGCTTAAATTGCTGTTTCTTTTGATTGCGTTGACATAGAAGTTTGATTTTGTTACAGCTTAAAGGTATTATAGACCTGAGTATTTGGTATGAATTTCAATTTAATACCTCTACGCGTTTATGAGGAAATGGGTAGTAATGTTAAAATTATTAAAAAAAAATATATTATGTGATGTAACTAAAAATTTATGGATTTCGTAATTTTTCCTTTATCTATGCTATAAGACGTTGCTTCGTACCAAATTTCAAGATTCTGAGTTCACGGGAAGCACCCTGTAGGTTTTGATTCCCTTGCAAGTGTCGAAAATTTGCGGCATAAACGGCTGTATCTTTTGATTGCGTTGGCTTAGAAGTTTGATTTTTTCACAGCTTCAAGGGACAGTAGACCTGAGTAATTGATATAAATTTCAGCTTCATACCTCCACGCGTTCCTGAGAAAAAGGGTCTTGACAGACGGACAGACGGACAACAAAGTGATCCTATAAGGGTTCCGTTTTTTCCTTTTGAGGTACGGAACCCTAAAAATAAGAAGATTGTCCAAAAAAATCTCATTACCAGGAAAAAAGTCGACAAACAACGCCCACGGGCTGTATTTATTTGTGATTTATTTACCGTGGCAAGTAAAAACATGTCTTGGAACTGAAAGGTACTGAAGGTGAAATAATCGGAATCTATTACAGGTATGTTTTATTGAATCTATGGAAGGCTTCTACCCGTGTATCAATTTAGTTTGGCAAATAATAAAAAGGCATAGGTACTGTAGAAGATAGGTACTGACATGAAGGAAAAAAAAAATTTCTTCCTTCATGGGTACTGTAGACACTGCAGTGAAATAATCAGAATCAATTTTTTTTTATTGAATCTATGTAAAGCTTCAACCCATGTATTTATTTGTGATCTAAGTATTTACTGTGGCAAATAATAAAAAGTATTTTTAAAGGCTTCCGCAGTCCGCACACGTGAATTCTAATACGAATAGCTACTAATAGTGAAATATGTTGCTGGTAATTGTAATTTTGTGGTAAATAAATATTCTTATTTCGTGGCTGTATAATAATAATAAAATAACATAGTAAAAATAAAGAATGGAAAAGAAACGAATGGATATAAAAATACAAGGAAATAAAAGTTATTATTAAATTATCGCCAACACTCTACTTGTGTATGAGTGACAAACCGTCCAAAACTATCTAATTAGCAGCATCGCATCAGTCATAATGTGTAATTCAACAACCACGCCGATTGCCAATCCGCCTGCTAAGCTTGGTAATGCATTATCATCAAAGATTCAAAAAGATTTCACTGAGACAGACATAAGCAAGCCATGAAAATAACTCCTTTATTGAGATCGTAAATTCATAAAGTTCCAACGAAGTTACTAACGAATCCAATTGAAATAAGGGGTTTACTTTCTTCAGCACGAGTCTGTAATACGAGTATTAAGCGCAAACCCTCATATTTCTCGGAAATGTTTTTATCAAGTGAAATAACGCTGACAGAAGGAAGAATGTGAGATTTATCACAATTTTCGGTCAGATCCTTCCGTTTAGGGAAAACGGCGTGTAATATCTTTTTCCGCGCGCGAGGACTAAAGGGTCACGTTATCAATGGAGATAACTAACTTTTTTTACATTAATCTTCGGTGTGAAATTGAGGTTGCGATTAAGAACCCTATCTATTTATTTTTAAATGAATCTGCTTCCTATTAATGTAAGTTTAGTTACTATAATATCTTGAAATTTTACTTTAAAATGTTACTCTCGTTCTTTAGATATGTAAGCAGGCCTTTTTGAAAATACAGGAATAGGGCGGGGTCTTTGTCTTTATACATATTAATATTGTGTGTACCTACTATGTTAATAATAAATAATTCGGTTAATTAATTTCCAACTAAAAAAAATAAATCTTTAAAAAATACATACTTATAAGTACCCTACATCATACCGGTTCTCCTTTCATTAACAGAACTGCGAAGTTCTTTTTTCCCTGCCCTCTTTGTGTTGTGTCCGTAACATCTCGACAAACAGTAATCCGCCACCACTGAAACGGCCCACTTGCCCTGATATCATTTTTCCATGTTTGCGATGTCTTGATGGAAGCGTTGCTCAAGTTCACCGCTAAAAGCCCCACAAGCCCACAATTATAATTAATGCGAACAAATAAAAGTAGGTTTTAAAAATATGTTTATTTATTTTATGACGTGTTTATAATTTATGGTAAGATATGCGTCGGTACTGCGATATACTCTCAATTTTAAATGACATGATTAACCACACGCTGCCGCCATCTTGTAATTATTGATTAGGCAATATGATTGACAGTTTTATATTTTGGGGTGATATTCAAAGTCTAAATTGTGTATACCTAATCCACATTTATCTTAACGATTTTACCAGTGAGTAAGTACCTAGTGTTTTATTAAATTACGCTATAATTACACGTAATAAATTTGTATTTTGGCGTAAACTGGTGCTTTTGATGAGTAATATACCTAACAAAGGAATATGTTCACAATCCCGTAAACTCTAAGTACTTATTATGTAGCTTTAATATTATTAAGCTTTCTCAAAGCCAGAGGTTTCATAACTCTAATAAGATCATACTAAATTATTTAATATTCTGAACTTAATGTCAACTGCTACTTCCTTCCGCTTATGAAAGATCCCCGTCTTTTCTTACCAGTTTAATTAAGCTACTAAATCCTCACTAAACTTACATATAAAAAAAATGAATAGAAATGTGATAGAAATGAAAGGTCATTTAATTTTAATTACATTTCCCCAACACTAATCTAATGACTCAACAAGAAAAAGACAAGTATGGTAAGAATTGTACGTACTCTCATAACAATATTGGCAGCTCATATATGTCCCCACCGGGGGGCTCGAACCTACCCTGAAATCAGGGTGAATAGGTCTTAGTCGACCACGCTGGCGACAATGCGGGTTGGTCAACTACACACACAACTCTTGAATTACTTCGCAGGTGTGTGCAGGTTTCCTCACGATGTTTTCCTTCACCGTAAGAGCGTCGAATAAACGTATATGTGAATTCGAAAATCTCAAACACATAGGTAGTTACGTGCCGAGGTTCGAACCCGCAAACTTCCGAATGGAAGTCAACAGCCCTAGTCACTTGACCACCGACGCTTTAATACGCGTAATACGCTCTAATATATTTCGCTTTACTCTCATATCTTATTAGGGGCGTACACGGGGCGTATGCCGTATATGCTTCCGGTCCTTTTCTACATTGACCTACGTAAGTACGCTTGTGTCTCAAAATAGATGTATAATAATAATAATATACTTTATTGACACCACGAAAAACATTACAGAGAAAAACATAAATTAAATGCAAGAAGTCAACAGGCGGCCTTATTGCTACGGTAGCAATCTCTTCCAGGCAACCTTAGACTCTGGATCATGAAGGAAAAAAAAATCCACGCCCATATGGAGTAGTAATCATGCCTATTTTGTATCGAAACCAATGCGGCCGCTCAGAGAGGTGGGAGGGTAGGTGGAAGCGGGAGACGGGGTTTGTTTTTTAACTCTATCAGTCTCTATCACACATCTTTGAATACGGTACGCTAGAAAAAGATAGAGACATTCATGTTATGACATGCCCAATTAAAAACAAAATATCAATAAAGTATGACATTTATTTGTCTTATTTGGCATGTAAAAAACATGAAACTTAATGGTTGCTGAATTTGAAAATAGTGATGTGATGTGGTAAGAAGCGTAACGTATATTTATCGATTATTTTCGTACATTTTATCACATGGCTACTGGACTTGTTTATCGAGCCTCTCATAAACAATGGCGATCAACTTGCAATAATATTGGTAACATTTCGTACTTCCGAATTCTTCTTAACCGAAACTTAATTGACCGAAAACGGTTCATAGAATATTTAGTTCCAATATTTTTCTTTTGACATAACTTCATTATACCATAAATCTGTTAAACAGGAGACTAATTTTCCAGAAAAACTATAACAATATTATCGAAATGTTATTTTTGGTTTTACCAACTGTTTTTCATCATATAATTATGACATGGTTTCGGCACAATTTCACCGCACAATGAACCTTTTTGTGTTATTTATTTTATTTTTTATATTTTATGACAGAACACCACGACATGTCGTGAACGACTATTTGAAAGAAAAGTGTGAATGTGTGTGTGAGTCCAAAATATATGTCTGAGCCGGCACCCATAGTACGTTTTGATTACTACTCCATTTGGGCGCGTAAAATTTTTTCTTCCTTCATGGTCTGGATAGTAAAAAAAGGGGAAAAACTGTGCGGGTTGGTGGCAAATAAAATAAAACTACATACAAATAGTGTAAATTAAATAGTTTAAATTACATACAGTGCTACAAAAAAATAAAAAAATAATAACTATCCACATATATAAAAAAATACTATACCTAAGATAAACTAATACATACTTACGTAAAATATACATACATATCACTTAATAAAAGAGAGGAAAATATTTAAATTATAGAAGAGGATAAAGTGTTGAGATAATGCGCTTTGTCACGGGCTTTAAATGTATCTATCGACGACGGCGCGCGTCTGTATGTTTATATCAAGTATCACCGGACTTGCGGGAGCGGAAGGCTCTACCCACCCTCTCTTTATTCCTCTATGCTCTACCCCAACCCGATTATAAATGCCGTCGCTCAGAGCAAACATATTAATGATAGGTAAGTACTTTGTATCTTCTCATTCTATCTTCAAATACATCGGCTGTTTGATTACTTTAACTAAAAGAGATCCTACGACCGTCTCTTTTTCAACTTTTTATATGATATTAAATAAATATTTCGAGGTAAAAAGTAATACCAATCTAGTGCTTATCTATGTCCTCCCTAAAGCCATACAAAATCCGACGAGTAATTTTTAAAAGAAAAGCTCACAAACAACAAGCATGTAAAATGGGTAAGCTTTATAAGTAGGATTCATATTAATTAATTAAATTATGCACTGTATTTTGCCTGTAGATGGTATGTAGAATTGTAGACTTAATATAATCTTGAAACCAAACCCGTCCAAACATTGCCTCTCTAATGAATGACTTCACTCCAAGTTTATTACAATCGACTGCAATGGCACACAAACTCGGAACTACTTTAGCAGTTTTAAACTAGTAGTAATAGCTCGTAGTAGTTTTATAAGAAGTAAAATTACTTGGGTCTGAAGTTAATCATCATTATTGAGCTCTACTAAGATAGGAAGTAAAACTTCTCAAAGGAAACTGGTGAAGAATTTAAACTTTGTCTAAAATAACATTTTTGAAGCAAAAAGTTTATCATAGCTAGTTAGAATTGTAAATCTCTTTTGTATTTAAAGTACAGTTGAAAGCTTTAGGGAGTACTCTATATTGATCAAATACCTTTACCATGAAAGACTTTACACTATGTTATTTACTACAACGCCCCTCTATACCTACTGTGAATTCAAATAGCTTATCCAAATTAAACACTATGCTAATTTAAGTAATTAAAATGGTTTTTTCCGGCTAAAAATTCAACCCATCTCTCCCTATAGATGTCATACTAGGCGGGTAAAGGTACCCAAACACAACAACTGTGATCCCCTACTTGCCTGCCAAGCGGGAGCTAGACTGAAACTCATGCATGACTAAAGAACATGACTTAGTTAAGCAGAGGACTGTTATTACTGGTGTGGCATGTAATTTGTCCAACACTATTTGAATCCATTTATTTTAGTGTTGACGTCCTCGCACCCACACCCACAGAGTAGTGGTACCTATAATTTCCTATAATAAATGCTTACGTAATAGGTATTAAATTCATAAGTCCCATGAGCTTATTTACTAATTTCGTGTTAAAAGCCTAATGTAATTAGAGGCGTTTATTTAAAGCTCTATTTCTCTGCTCAACAAGTGTATCTATCTGCGAGGACGAGGGAAATTTGAACAGTGCGTAGGACTGTTCAGTTGTAAGTAGATCAGTAAGCAGGAAGCTAACATAACTAACGTATATTACGACTATATAAAATCACGCCTGTTTCTCGGAGAATTAGGCAGAGACCACTTCAGACGTATACTTGTTTCGCGAATGCTCGCTGGTTTAGTGCCAGCTAACTCCTGGCCGGGCCTTTTTTCTAAATACAATACAATCATTATGTTCTTTATTGACAAAATAATTTATGCATTTTACAGTACTTAGAATATTGGTTAATTAATAAGGGGCGGCTTTATTGCTAATCTACCAATCTCAACCAGGCAACCAACTAAAAATAATTTTGTATTTATTTGGTTACCTGGGTTTGTATAACCTACTTAAATTTTTTAAAATTTAACTCAAAATACTCCATACGAAACTTCCCTGCACACAATTTCTAAAAATCAGTTTAGTAAAAGTAGATTAGCTTTTTTAAAAAAATCATTCTTTCTTTCCGCGTGTGATTCGATCCAACTGTGCATTTTACTTATATTAAAATTCTCGTCACTAAATCTTATTTTACTTCACCGTAAGAAAGACTTTTTTTCCACATTGTACCCTTATCGCACTGTCCCTCAATTTTATGCAACTCATGCTTCTAGCTCTAATTTCTATAGCATACAATTCGACCGAGCTTTCACAAACATACTACTCTCACGGCATTAGGGAGAGAGAGACTTCATTTCTTCAATCTGAATATCCTAAAGTCGAGATATAGGAAATGAACGAGTTAAGATAACAGTAATACGGGTCTGAGGTAGCTATGATTAAAATAATAAATTCACTTTTCATGTGATATCTTCAGAGCAACTTAGTTTCGTTCCCTAAGTTGTAGAAAGGTATATAGTTGCGAGGATGGAACACCTCGAGTTTGTTTCAGGGACCGAACTTGAAACATTTCGTATAGAAGCCATGTTCAAACGATTGCGCCACCTACACCAACAATTTATTAACACAAACCAAAGACACGCTCTGAATCGATTCTCGTAAATTTTTATTGTAGGTGAGGTGATTTCGTAGTGAGACGGATGTGGGGCGTGAAATTGGAATTATATCTCGGAACGATCCCTGGGGACGATTAATCTCATAGGAACCTTGCAGGAAGATTGACACTTTATGTCGGCGGCAATACTTATGCTTCAATATACATCGCTGCTTTACAATGCTTCAGTTATAAAACATAACTGACTCAGCATTGTACGCCAAACGTACTCCTTCAGGCTTTCGTAAGACATATGCTGGATACCTTCTACCTTATTCAAATCTTGACAATGCTTTACTGATTCCAATTTGGGAGTCGACAGGGTCGTAAATCAACTACTCCGGTAATTACTGGATGGGTCCGGATTAAAGCGGTATAAAGTGAATGTCACAGGAGGAGGCCGGTGTTGCCCGTGCCCAAAAAGGACTAAATTAAAAAGCGGTGATGGATGGAGGACAATATTAAAAGTAGAACAAACAAATGAATAAACGTGACTACGGTAACAATTGCGAAATTAAAAAGTTTTGACAGATTGCTGGACAATTTACTAAACTTTTAGCTACAATTTCGTTCGATACAGTGGCAGAAGCGTCGAACGAGGAGAGTGAATGCATTAAAATACTATTGTACTAGCAGTAAATGCAGCAATGTGCAGACTTTGTAATACTTGAAATTTATTTCGCATGCGAAAAATAATTGTAACTTCAATAAATTTTATAGTTCTATCGTCTATCTCCAATAGTTTAGATAATAAGATGACACATGTACATTAAAATATGTGAATGTTGTACTTGCTGCTTTACTAAAAAAAATGACGACTACACTACAATATATAAAATTGCGCTAAATTATTATTAGGAGTCACGGGCGTACACACAAACCTTGGCAGCAGCAGCGGCCGGTTTCTAAAAGCTAAAAGGAACCGGGTTTTATAGCTACATTCTCATACTTTTCAGTATCGAATGATTATTTTTATATGATATTCTTTATGATATTTATAAGCGTATCAATACGAATTATAGTGCGTAAATTATTTAAATATTAAAATACGTTTCGCAATTCGTAAAGATGTCCTACGCTCAGCTACGACGGCGGCGCGGCGTAGCAGCAAAGGCTGACCTCTGCTACGGCGTAGACCCGCGTAGCAGTAGCCAACGTCTTTTTGAATTATAGGAAATTTTTATTTTGTAATAAAACAGTTCAAATTTGATAGTAAGAGATTTGACGCTAATAATAATAATATTATTTATATCAATTGTATACCTACAGCTAGATGGAAGACGAGAGATAAAAATAAAAAAAGGATGTCCACTTCAGCTAAGATTCCTTTCAGATAAATGTACCTACTCATATATCAACCTTTTAAGGTAAGGTAAGTAAGTTAACTAAAGGTGTATTTTTCTTCGTTCCTGTTACTTATACGTAGATAAATGATGGTCCATTTGAAACCCTACGCGTACCTTCAATAGCTCTACCTGCTGACGAGAGACGAATCGTGTATTATTATGATCTGGAGCGCAAAATCAAAACGTCACGGGGCAATAACTTTCGCGAAAGAGGCGTTTGTTCAATTTATTTGTAACGTAACTTTGTCAATGAAACCATATTTCAATTTTATATAATACTAGCGACCCGCCCCGGCTCCGCACGGGAAAATGGTTATTGTGGGTTATCCTTCAGTATATTATGCATGTATTATACATATAAACCTTCCTCTTGAATCACTCTATCTATTAAAAAAAACCGCATCAAAATCCGTTGCGTAGTTTTAAAGATTTAAGCGTACAAAGGGAGGGACATAGGGACATAGGGACATAGGGACATAGGGACAGAGAAAGTGACTTTATTTTATACTAGGTAGTGATAAATATGTTTTGCAAATAGCATGAATGTTTGGAAATAAAGTAAATATTTTTTTCTTGTTCTAAGTGTTTATATAGAAAAATAAAAAACAAAACAACAACAATTTAAACATCCTCATGGTTTGTTAGTTTTTTCAAAAAGGCCAGGGTCGCTTCAATCATACATGGACCCGACTCGGACAGCTATCGCGATCACGAGCCTTATTATGAAATAAAATCAACAAATCATTTATTCTTTTCAATGCTTGCTTGTTTCTTTTTCGTGTGAGTTTCGAGGTTAATCTACTTCTATTCTTTTCAATTGGTTGGAGTAGGCAAATAAGAAAATAATTTCGGTAGCTGATAATCCATAGAGCAATCTTCGGAGATAAATCTTTTCATAAACAAGGTATCTACGCAGCTATAAAAAACTCATTCTACGTTTTTATGTGCAGATTACAGAGCGGAAAGTGGAAAGGGTAAATCTCGAAATGATTTCCCCAGATTTTTTTATGATTCAATGATAAGATGTAGACAGCGGAACCAGGATAATGTCTTGGGGGCAATTCATCGCCGCTACGACCAGACGCGGCCCGAGGCGGAAGCTTAATGACCCCTCGACCGATATAGCCTGGATTGTCTGAAATGGCAGCTGTTTTTTTATGTGCACCTCTAAATTATTGCACTTATCATTATGGTACTAGTATTAGGGGCTGTACTAGACATGTATTGTCTAGATAAATAAGTAGATATTATTTGAAGTGAAGTCTCACTCGAGCACTCATTTGTGTAATATACGCATACAATATACAACCATGGCGATCTACAACTCGTCTACCAAATAACTGCGATACTCAAGGTTTCAAGGAATTATTTTATTGCCCGCGAAAAAAATCTTATCAAGAAAGGACAGGAAAAAAATCGTATGGGGCCCGGTCTTTTATTCACAGAAAAATCTAACCACTATATAGAAAAAATATATAGATTCTAGACATAAAACTGAGTCCACATGTCCAGTTGTGGAATTTAAGTGCCCCCCATTTAGGAGATATTAATTTTTTTCAATGTGAAAAAGTTGTACACTCAGCAAGTCTATAAAACGCACCTGCCACTACCTATCTCTTTCTAACACCTAGCTAAGGCCACTCTTGTCTTCTCTTTCTTACAAGGTTATTAAAATAGTTAACTAAACCGCGAAAACGATTTTCAGTGACATTATGCGAGACATTTACAGCACATGCTATGCTCATTTTTGAAGTTTTGAATACAGAATAAATCGTTTTCGCGGTTTAGTAACTATTTTGTAAGAAAGAGAAGACAAGAGTAGCCTTAGCTAGGTGTTAGAAAGAGATAGGTAGTGGCAGGTGCGTTTTATAGACTTGCTGAGTGGACAACTTTTTCACATTGAAAAAAATTTATATCTCCTAAATGGGGGGCACTTAAATTCCACAACTGGACATGTGGACTCAGTTTTATGTCTAGAATCTATATATTTTTTCTATATAGTGGTTAGATTTTTCTGTGAATAATAGCCCAAAAAAATCCATGTCCTTTAGGTTATCTAAGTAGAATAATAAAAAAATAGAGTTACTTAGAATTTGGGGGGTAGCCAAAATAAACCCCCCCAAAATCTGTCACGACCAAGTCTGGCCCCGTCGCCTCCCGGGGCTCTGCAGTTGGCGGATTTGGTAAACATGGAATAATTTACTGGCGCGAGTCGCTCTTTTACTTGCCTGTGCCAGTTTCCACTTTTGATTTACGCTCCCCAGTTTAGATTACGACATCCGAATAATAAGCGGCCCCCACACCGGGTAATTACCGTTGTTGTATTTAATTTCAAAACATCATGTTTAATTTAATTTACTATTCGTTTCCGTGCTCGCTAAACGTAGCGCATATTAAGCTAATTCATCGGTACTTCATTGACTCCGCAAACAGTAGGTACCTAAAATATACTAAGTATGCGTACCTAGAAGTTCAGATAACTAGTAGGTACTTACACTTATTAATGTGTTTTTTTTATTGGTTTGAAATTAAAGGTTTACGAAATTGGAAAAGCTGAATTTAGGGCAGTTCAAAGACATTAAGCGATGGAGACTAAACAGAGCGAACGAGCGTACCAATATATGCATGTATACATATATGTACTTCAGTGTTTTGCTTCAAACCAATACCTTACGATAAAATGAGATTTATTTTACTGTTTGTTTGTGCCTATCTGTAAGATGTGGCAGGAAATTCCTTGTCCAACAAAGGATAGCGCACTTAAAAAAAATTAAGGTTAATAATTATTCAACATTTCTCTTTTTAGTAACCACGCAATTCATTAATTGGGTACCTACTTTAATTGGGCCTTCTCAAAGTCTTGTGATAAATCAAGTCGTCGTTGCGAAGATCTTTGGAGAAGGTCTTTCTTTGTCTAGCACTGAACGTGTTACGGCTGAAAAGATGAGCAATTCCGACTGGCACTTCCGTAGCAAAAAGTTTAAACGGATATCCCTTGTCATTCTGTCGTCTGCTATTGTATTGGAAACTTAATGGCATTGAGCTAAACTAACACTATATAAACACAACATAAAAATAATTAAAAATCAAACCAGTACATACTACATAAGTTAAAGTCTTCTTTTAAAAAACGTAGCTACTTAAAATTTTCAACAATTACGTCCTATAGATACTGTTAACTTTTTAAAGTTATTAGCTGTTCTTCAAAACTGTGGACGATATTGTACGTTTTTATTTTTAAAATTAAAATAAGGGTTATTTTTATACACAAAACCCTGAAAACCCTGAATTCAGATCCAAATTTAACTGCACTTATCAGTTTTTTGCTCAAAATAGCATAAGCTAATGTTTGTATACAAATCCCATTTAACTCGTAAGTAGTAAGATACGCAACGTAACGCCCACAACGTACCTAACATCTAGACTGAAGCTAAACAATTTCTCAAAAAGTTATCCAATAAATCAAATAAACTTCTGGAGCTTTGTTAAATGAAAGTATCGAAAGCTCAGCGGCCAAGTTTGAAAGCTGCGTCAGGATATTGGAATTTTGCCCTAAATCTACAAATGATTGGATGTTCTTACAAACTGTAACTCACACTAGCATGGTACTGTCAGCAAAACAGATAGTTTTATAGGATCACGAGAAATGGATAGTCTTCTCAGGTAAGCAATTTATTTATGTTTTGTCATTGGGAGTCTACTCTACAAATATATGGTATGTACCAACAGAATTTTAGATTATAGTACCTATACATAAATGTATATTCTTTAGTGTTTTAGTGTTCATGTGTTTTTTTTTGTGTTTTTACTCACTTTACTTTATTTGACATAATAAATAGAAATACGATCCTTGAAACTTGAAATAACAATAATGCATATTTTTAGCTGCAAGTGCTTTAAATTTCTTTTGTAACGAAGTTTGTGTAAAAAAAAAAAAAAAAAAAATCGAAATAAATGATTTAAATCCTTCTTTTAAAGTTTGTCTTAATAACGCACGAATATTGGTACTACTCAAGTTATAACGAAGTAACAAAATAATATTAATTAAGACAGGGAGGTACTTTCTTTTTTATTAATTTAAAATTAGTGAAATCCTAATCCAAAGTGCTTTTAACGAAAGGACGACTGTGAAAACATTTATCAATTCGGTTTGAATAATAATATTAGCTCCGGGTTTGCATTATTCGTTAAAACGCTGTAATTGCAAATGTAAGAAATTTTAAACGGCTTAAACTTATCCGGGTCCTAAATAAATGCCGTAACAAAGTTTTGAGAAAGACGAATTGAATCCCTTTGACAGCAATTTTAGGTTTAATTTCCCCTATCTCATAAACACAGTTAGGGCAGGCAGAGTTTATATAAGTATTCGAGTAACGTTATTAAACGACGACGTCACTTTTCCACGGTTTATTTTGAAGCGTTGATCAAAGGAATGGAACCGTGTGTTCTATTCAAGGATGTTTTTGTACTTGCATAATTTTTCTCTAACAAACTCGGAAAAAATATGCATTGACTCATCTCTACCATCATCAAGATTTTTGTTGAAAGTCTTCGTTGCATAAGAAGTTATAATAAGTAGGTGCTACTCTTATGGACAAGTAGAAAAAATAAATATGGATAATTAATTCAAAGCAAACACAGAACAAATAAAAAAACCAACAATGAATTTTTTTAAATAAATTCACAATGTACTCTAATAACGGGGTAGCGTGGTAGCTTTTAAAACTGGAAAACTCAGGATAAAAATCTTGTATTTCTTACTTAAATTATAAGAAAACAACCAGCGAAGTAAACTTAAGAATACAAAAAAGTGTTTGAAAGAAACGACGACGAAAGACATTCAGTTATTCATTCTGTTTAAATATTTATTATTATCTCTGGATTTGAAATCAGCCTGTGTAAAAAAGATACAAGGGCAAAGAAAATATTAAAGTATGAACCGACTAAAGCATGATTAACGGCCTGTTTAGAACAAAATTAGTTCTATGTATTTCGAACTAACGGCTTCAAATTTTTTCAGCTCGATACCTACGAAGTCTAACTAAAATTGCCTAGGGAATCAAATACCTACCCACATAAAGTTTCATCAGAGTAGTTTGTGCGAGACTAGCGCACGCACGACTAATATAGGTACATTCATTATTATAGGTACAAAACATACACATGGCCCTCATGAACAATTCCAAGTTTAAAACAAAGGGAATGTGGGCAAACCCTTTCATCACTAAGTGGTTTGTGTTATAAAGCGTGCACAGAATACGTTATGAGGCAAATTGTAACTAAGTGCAAAACAAGTGAATTTACAGTTTCAGCTGAGCAAAGCAGCAAAGTTTAGAAGAAACAAACGAACGCTTTGAGTTAGGTAGGCAAAACAAAAGAGCGACGATGTCTAAAAATCTGATGATTCGAAATATTCAAATGAAGAACTTTTCTTTTTGATGTCTTAACTTCAGTCGTCCAGCCTCATTTGCAATTCTTAGAAGTGTCTTGCTGATATTGGCTGAGCGATATGGTTGTTCTGAACAGTTTTATTGCTACATAATCTATTAAACTAGACTACACAGCTATAAATAAAGGAATACAAAGGTACCTTTGTTTACGTGTTCGTGAGATCGACGTCTGTGATCCTGCGGGGAGCTGTTCAGTGTCCCACCAAACCGTCACTTCAACACCACACTAGCACACCAGCTCTGCTCCTATCACCCAGGTGATGAAGTAAACATGCCTGCCCTCATAATTAACTTGCCGCACAAACAGTCGCGCTTGCCAACTCCAATTATTACAAAGTTTTATTACTTATCAAGTTTGCTCTTTATTGTGTTGCTAACACTAATTACAACAAAGTTTACCCTGAAGTTTACTTCGAACGCGAACGGAATGGTAACACAAAGTTTCTTACATTAGTTGGGCTTATTAAATGTTTAGGCTTTCGTCGTGAGAAAAGTTCTGTTAAGTGGAACAATAAGGATTTGTCGCTACGGTCGGCACTAGCCTGCCTTAATCCGCTAAGCACTTAAAAGTCGCTCGATATTTGGTGCGGTGGCGGTCCCGCGGGAGGGTGACGCGGCTTCGGGAAGACCGGTGCCGTGCAGCACGCGAGCCGGCGGAACATCCGGGGCGAGTGTTCTGTCCGGCGGGCACGGCCGGAGCGCGTGGTGTGTCGCGGGGCGGCCGCGCGACTCCGCCTGCGCCGCGCACTGCCGCCGCCCGCCCTGAACCACCGCTCCCCTGGCCCCCGCACCGCGCCCCGCCAGCGCCTCCACATGCGTCCACGATTCATATCACATAATTGCTCACAGACATCCATCACACTGTTCCTGTCAGCGATAAAGGACGCCGCCTCACCGCAACCACTCCAGATGCCCTCCACCTGTTCTGACACTGCTTTTATCTTTCAGTGTTGACTCGTCATACTTGGTGTCTTTTAGCGGCTTATGACCCGCTTCTGATAGAAAATCAATCGGTATTCGATTTTAGAACGTTTCGTAAAAATATTTTTTACAATTTGGTGCGCAGTTTAGTTTTTGATTTACAGTCTTTTTACAGCTGTTAAATGTCGACTAGACGCAGTCGCCAACTGGCGAGTAGGAGGCTCAGCTCCAGCCGTCCAACGTTTGCGTCATTATCTGCCTAAGTATAGGCCATTATTCCAGAGATGATCGTATAAAATATATTCAGGTCACGTCTCTCTCTTCCGAGTACAATCCAGGTTAAAGCCTTAAATAATACAGGATCACGGGTTATTTTGTATTCCAAAATCGGAAAACTTCACATTTAATTCCATTTCAAGAATAATAAAACTTGTTTCAGACCCGAATTCCTTTCCTTAAAATGTTCACCATCAAAGGAATCTACTTCCCATTGAATATTGGGCTACTAATCCAGCACCATACAATTAAGCCAGCAATTTACGGTCCTATCATTCAATTTAATTGAGTAGGTACCGATATATTGAACAGTATTGGTACAATGTATTGGTATCTATTTGATCGTTAATCAAACTCACGGTTTGAAAGGGGCTGGTCGATACTGTTCTTATTGGGAGCGCTTCGAAAGTCCATGTTCTATAGTCAGTATGCGTGCCACGATCATGTCAATATATCCCGAGGGTAAAGCAAGCACTTAAAGAATCGATATTAGGAATCACGTGTCCTCTATGAGGTTCGACCGATACTTGACCTTAAGGGGCTCTCAAAGCTTCTAGATGAGACGAGGAATATCAAGACAAGTTAAATACAAGAAATAGGTACTCCAAACGTGATTAAGGAGGCATCCTATCTACGTCACACATACGTGACGCCGAGTGCTTTCGTTACGAAGTAGTGGTTTTGCTGAAAATTTAATGTTAGATAATTTATTTATTAACATCCAAAAAGTATCTAAGGAATTATCGATTATCATAAAACTGAAAACATTTTATATGACAAAGGTGTTTTTAAGTAAATTATAATGAATATCAAAGCCAATGAAGTTCTGTAGTTTGATTACTTAGATAGCTACCAGCAGGTAGCATTATGCGCACTGTGCCATACTCATTATAATATTTCGCTTTGACCTGACGGCAAAAGTTCAGTTTATTAGGTCAGCTTGAGTAATGGCTCCTATAGTGCACCGCGAATAGCAAGCTTCGTGTTTGCCGGCAGTCGGTAGGTTACAGCTCTTTTTGTGTATTTTCTTTTTATACTATCCAGGCTTTTTATATAAGTTTTATAAGTATACTAATTAAATAATAAGTTTTCAACAATATAAATAAACCACCGAACCGAAGAAACTGAAAAGCAGAACATTCTGTGAGTAAACCTCTGTGGAGTAAACCATCTATCATGCCCTGTTTTCTTGCCGTTAGAGCTAGAATTTTCCAAATTTAGACGAGACAAGGGGGGGTTTATTGTACCCTTTCCAATAAAAAAATAATTATTAAAATCGGAATACTCCCAAAATAATTGTGCATGGTCATTTCAATATATAAAAAAAAATAACGCGTCGACTTATATAATAAGTATAAGTAGGGAGGTACTTGAAAATCCAGGTGCATTAGTCGGGATTTAGGAATCAAATAAGTATAAAATATATTAGGGACACTATTAAGCTCGGAAATTAGGACTTATCTGCCTTGTTTTTTCAAGGAAAATTTCAATTATGTTAACAAGATTATTCCCCAATTTGGGTAAAATTTTACGAAAGAACATGAAAAGGACATTAAATTAGGCAATACATAGCAGCTTCTTTGCATATTAGGTATTAGAATGCCAAGCACATGGAACCAGATAAAAGATACTAAGATACTATGATGAGTAGAGTAGAAAGGGTAAAATAAAGTTGTTAGCTGGCATAGATACAGGGAAGAATAAGAAACCAGACCATTTAATCTGATTACACCAAGGATCTTATAAGTACCACGTGGATTGCACAAATGTTAAAGTAGGTAACATTTGTTCAATAGAGTTGAAGATTTCAATGCAAAGCTTTTTGTTGGCTTGCTCTTTTACACATAAAACTGTCTTATAAATTTTTGCGCGTGGAGGTGCTTTAATTTAACTGACATTATATTTTTTTCTAGGAAAATTTATTTCTTGAGATGATATGATAACTAGCGACATGTCGTTATTGAAATGAAAATATGTCTAATGTATTTAATATCAAATATTATAAGACCCTGTAGAGACAGGCAAAAAGATCTTAAAAGGAAGACAGGTCTACTAATGTTTAGTATTGAACGACGGAAAGCGCTTTATAAGATATGCAGCAGAAAGAAAAAAGAGAGGGGCTTATTCGTTTTTGGTTGTGTCGCGTGGAGGCACTTTTAAAGTAATTTAGTATTTGAATAATCAACAATAAAATAAAATGTCCTATTATGCGAGTCCTAGTTCCGGTGACATAATTACTGGCCGACCCTTCGGACTAAGTCCGCGGCGAACCGCTTAAAACCCCTATAAAGTGGAGAAGGGTCCAAAATGTGATACAGAGTTTACCAACTCTGAGAAAACAATAAAATTGTAGAAGACGTCACACAATGCACATTATGGTAGTGGCCAACCAAGTTCTGATCATGGCACTAGAATTCAGTTTACGCAAATATTGTAAGTACTACTTTTTAAAGTGTTTTCAAAAACCTCTAACGGAATAGATAGTTTTGAATTTCAAATTCAGGGCATTTTTATACAGGATTTAGATTTGTTAAAATCTTATGTAAAATTCGCTTGTAGGCCCTCTCTTACCGTACCTCTCTTGGAGACCCAAGTACGAGTATGTACGTACATCCGTAAACGCCGTTGAGAGCGCCTGTAATCCGTAGCGGTATAGGTATAGGCTTCTGTACAGGGCCTCTTATTATAGTTTATTTTCTATCGCAGTTGAAATTTTTGCTTTTTTGTCAAATAATAGGTCTACCTATTTAAATCCTAAGCTCTGAAGCGCTTGCTCTGCAGTCTTCCAGCTTCACTCCTCGTCTCCTCGGCCGTAAACTGTACGCTCGTAAACATTCTTTATTTATCGTATATGCCCCTCTTTACACTAATGCTCTGGAAAAGCCGTACATGCTTACAGTGTCTTGAAGGCATAAAACGAGTACTTTAGCGATACAGATTAAGATATCTTCACAGACCTTATATATAAGTCTAAAGAGGGATATCGGCATCCTGTCACTTTTTTAAATTTATTTGAAGAAAATAAACATTTTTTTTTAATATGTATGATGATAATATACTACTGAGTTTATGAATTTGCAACGAACGTTTTTAGGTTAAGTAGGTACCTATATTTCTTTAATGTGAATAAATGGTTCGTAGTTGAAAAGATAACGGTAAAAATAAAAAATCCATCAGAAGTATAAACAGACCACACCTTATTTCATAAACCACTGGATCGAAATCTAACTTGCTTACTAATAAAACAAGTAGACGAACGAACGAGAAATAATTTAAATCTGAAAGTAGTTTTTTTTTTTATTCGGTATCTCGTGAAATATCGTCATGCCTTGACGGCTGAGAGTATGAGGAAGGTGCATGGCACTATGGGGATTTACAAAAAAAAACATTGACGCAGGAATATTAATGAACAAGTTACAAAGCACACAAGATCAGTGTTTATCCAGGTCCTTGCCTTGAATAATGAAGTATGTTCAGGTACTCTACTAATTGTGGCCCAATAGTGCCATGAAAAGATGTCGTGAGCTTTCCACGTTTGGGTTTCCCCTATCTCGTAAAATAGGTGCGCACCGCTAAACAGGTAATATCAATACAGACTTGTTGTAACAACAAGCATGCTGTTTTAAAACAAAACATGATTTGTAGAAGAGATAGGAAACTCCTGTCTATAGGTAGGTTATACCTACTTATCCACTACAACACTCGTGCATAGGTTTGATTTGGTGGTTCGGGGCATCCGGTGGTGGTGTAAGGTATACGGCAGCAGGTTGTGGCGGCGCTCCAGTGACCTACATGGGCCAGGGCTGGGGCACCGCTAATCAGTGCTGCCAGCTCGAGCGACTTATTACTATTCCGACGAGTTAGATGGAAAGTGCAGCTCCCGTAACATGCTGTGCCATGACAAGTTTTTCGCGCGAGAAACCCGCCATATTAAAATATCCTCCAATAGAATAAGAGAATACGCACGACAAAATTATGTCTGTCACGCGTGGAACGGGCATGTTAGAGGGGCAGTAATGGCTCTATTTATCACAGTCGGTACCTAACTAAAGCAGTTTATTATCAACCTACGTGTCTCTAAAGTGGGCCTCGAATCATAACTGGATTATTGTGACTTTTGTTTAGGATGGCGCAATGTGAGCCTGCGGTCCCTTCATAGACTGTGGTCCACCTAACTGATAGTTGGGACAGGGTTACTAAGGATAGTTGCTGAGCAAGAGCTCAGCGTGTCCCAACAACGAATCGACTCGATAGAAAGCGACAGAATTTGATAAGATAATTACAAGCAAAACTTGAGTTGAGAACGGCTGAACAAAATGGAAGCCGCTGGATGCGGGCAGCGCAGGACCGATCGTCGTGGAGATCTTTGGGGGAGGCCTTTGTCCAGCAGTGGACGTCTTTCGGCTGAAATGATGATGATGATGATGAACAAAATGGACTTTTTTGTTGATCTTCGTTCATTGATATCGTACCTACCTAAATAAGATGGCAGTAATTAATGTTTACTTACAATGATCAAGATTATTGCCACAATTTACTAGAAAAAAAAAACTGAATTCTACGCTGAACACCTAACCTGTAGGTACCCGTGGTGGAAAAACAGATAATTTTGTATGATCCAGAGAGCAAACATCTCTTATTAACAACTAAAGGGACATCCAGTGTACCAAGAGGGACGGTCTAGGCCGGTCAGTGCCTGTTGGTCTGTTAGTAGTTTGTCTCCTTGTTGAATATCTCGGTGCAAACCAATCCGGCTGTTCACTTCACACACACCAGACTTCGAAAAAAGAACTTCTGATCAAAATCATATTTTAGTTTAGCTTTGCTGGCAACACAAGCGCTAATCGCATCGCGATAGTGCCCGCTCGCGTGCCGAGCATAGGTCGTTCACTCGGCGCAACTACGCCCCTTTGGTAACCGTTCCTCCAAACTCCAAACCTTTGTTCTGCTATACTACACTACCTCCTTATAGATGCGCTATAAATGTACATTGTATAAATGTATTTGAACACAATATAACGCCCGACAAAGCGAGCGAGCTTACTCTGACGTTTATATAAGAGAGCGTATCGTCATTGGTGTAGCGGGTAGGATTCCCTGTCCTAGAAGTACCGGTTCGATTAGTAAATTATTATATATTTTTTAATTAATATATTTAAAGACTTTACGCTTTTATAAAGCATGAATTCTTCGCAATATTCAAACGCAAGTGCCAGACTTATTTGCGAAAATATCCAAAAGACCAACCTGCTAGCAGCTGCAGAGCGTGGACAGACACAGATAACGCTATTACTCCAGCATGGACTTAATGTGAACCATTAATTCCCATTAATGATCTTTCTTCTTCTTCTTGGGTTCTTACTTAACCTTAGGTTCTTTCTCTTTGTCTATGGTAACGAAACATACTATCGTAAAAAGAGTTTTTGATTTGCTATCTAGTGAATCATCAACATATCATCAATCACATGGACGGACAATGCCGACTGTCAAGCACGCCAAAACTACGCCAACATGTCAAACTACTCCCATCGTAAATAAAATAAAACTACTTCACAAACAACCCCAGGGGTCTGGAATGCGAGAAGCCAGTGCCAGTTCGGGGGGATGTGTGGAAAGAAAGAAAAGAGTCCGCTGGATTTCGGCACCCGTGCCATAATCGCCGTACTCCGCATCATCATACTATACGCCCTCATCCTGAGCATCCACACGTTCTTCTACTACAGCCGCCGGTTCCTGCGACGGTACTCGGTGCGCAGACCCCAGGCGCGCTAACCAAAAGGACCACTTATGGCCAAGAAAAAAAAGAATGTAACAACTATTCCCACAAAGGAATTCACCTACAAACTTATATATGGAGGAACTACTTTGACATTTATTTATATGTTGCTGTTGACTCTATTTGAGTTGATTGAGTTGTTGCGACCTAAGCCAGATTTTTGTGAACAATGTCGTACTGCAGCCAGGTCTCAAAGTAACAGACAGAGAGAAGAAGTCTGTGAGAATATACCATTCCAACAGAAACCTCAGTGTACCATATTATGATAACTACTGTGTGTTGGTGTGCTAATAAACAATCAATAAGTTAAGTATTTCGAGTACTGTTACTATACAAATTTACATACATTAATTATTGTCCAAAATCAATGATCATATTAATTAAAAAATAATATAATGAAATGAAGAATGCAGTTAATTCTTATGCACCATAGAAAGACTACACAAAAAAATCCATAGTGGCTATTGCTAACAGCTTACATTGTGATCAACATTTCAATTAAATGGTCCTACCTAGTATTTTTCAGTGGTCTACAACACTTCTGAATGATATAAGAATTGGACTATGTTTAGAGGAGCAAAACATTTCCCTTTTTATGAATATTATACAAGTTTTCAATCTTCATAAAAGTTTTTCATAAATTCTACCAAAGTCAAAAGTTAAAGTATTAATTTCTAACTGTCGAATATTTACATGGTGTGTAAAACAATTATTCCCAAATACCTATTTCCTTAAGGCACACTTATTTTATTGTAGGATCTCTTAAAATTAAATCAGAAAATTGACTTTAATACTTTTATTTACTTATGATTATTTTAAAACTTTTCAGTTATGTAGTCAAGCCCTGTTCGAAGCTTTTATTGTTTAACAGTAAGTCTACGTAAGCACATTCGATCAGATCCTCATCTTTGACATCCAGTTTGTGCTGGAGGTCCTTGGCAATGGCTTGACCTTCCTCCACAGTTTGGTCTGGTCGAAGCACTACCTCCAATTCCATAAAATGCCCGAGGCCTTGTACTGTATCTATGTGCACCCGTGTTTGATCCACCATAAAAAGTTTACTGTAAGAACCATGAAGTGCTAAGTAAATAGAAAACAAAATATTTTCTTAAAAGAGGGTAGTAAATAAATCATCTCTCTTACCGTTCTTTGACTACTCGTCCACGAGCTCCCAAACATTTTCTCAGCATTTCATCAAGTAACCTAGCTTTCTCTGTTTCTTCTGCAGAGAATTCCAATAATTCATAATGACTTAACTTGGGTCCACCTTCATCATCGCGACTATACCGCACCAAGGTAGCCGAAGTATCTGCATAGAATCGCATTTTTAAACGACCTTCAGAAACATTGTAAAATGTATCATCTTGCTTGATTATCGTAGCCGGTACACCACTGAGCTTCTCGGCGATTTTACAAATAGCCTCATAATTAGTAATTTTAGCTTTTATTTCAATATTTCTCATGTCTGCCTTTCTTCCAAACCTTCTTTCTTTTTTCTGCAACTTTTTTTAGAGTTAAAGAAACAAACAAACAAAGCAACGAACAAAACAAACAAACAAGCGGGCGGCAAACTTTTTAATTAGGTTATTCTTTTTTTTAAACTTTACCTCTTTTTGAAACAGACAAAGGCATATACGTACGCCTATGCAGCCGTTAAGTTGCTATCTTTTTTAATATGGGAATCGAAAATAATGGGAGATAAATAATAATTAAATAGATGTAAGCTTTATTTAGCAGAACATAATGTAACTAAAGACATCGAATAAAACACGATGATCGTATAGTTTTGAATGAATGTTATTTTAAAATATGAACAGCAGAGCAGAGCCACAGCACACACAGCACAGACATTCGAGCAGAGCATTGCAGTATATTTTTCAGTAGTACAAACACACAGCACAATAGTAAGTAAGTAACTATTTACACATGATTAAGCCGTATGGCTGAATAACATAATTTGCCTTTCTTTTTGTGAAAACGATCATTGATCTGTTATTGATGGAGTTGAGTCCCTATAATGCACTTCACAACAATTTACAGATAATGCAGATTACAGAAAACTGTTAAGATTAATTGAATAGCACGTTATTTTGCTAATATATAAATACAACCATGTAAAATCTTTTATCTTCTTTTATCTTTCTTTCTTTCATTCTCTTTATTTCTTTTTCATCTGAGTTTCGAATTACGTTTACGTGACACAACAAATAGCAAAAATAGTCAGTCATAGAAAATGTATTTGAATAAAAATATTTTATTTTAAATCAGATTTTATACCCTATCGTTAGGTACGCTACACGCACGGTCAAACAATTCCCGAAAAGCGGGATTAAGCGTGTCCCGTGCGAGACATTTAATTTTGAAATAAAAATCAGGACGTCCCGCCAAAATCGGCACGTCTGGAAACGCTGGTTGGTGGTAGTACTAGTGAAACTGAACAACTTTCCCTAAGGAATTTAAGGGGAAATTCAAACAATAAAATTCTACTTTTTATATAAGCTACAGTCACGTGACCGGCCACTTTGTATGACTTGATTCTGATTTTGAATTTTCAACCTATGTTACATAGGGGAAGTTGTTCAGTTTCACGAGTACTACCACTATGTTACGGATAAACAACCAGTTCAATTTTATGGTGTAGGTATTCATAATAAATAACCATAAAATTACCGCTCCGGCAATTAAGGAAACCATGGTAAGGAAACTGGTTTCCTAAAAGGCTTTCTTTTACATTTTGTAAAGCCTGACCAAAGAAATTAAAAACCTGCTGTGGGGGTGCCACGTGCATATTTTTGTTTACGGTAACTATTTCCATTATGAAATTATATTTCTATTAAATTTCAATTTATAGTTTATAGTTCTATTGAAATTCCGCAATATGGCGAGGTTTTTTATTTCTTTGATCAGGCTTTACTATTATAGTATATTACGATACATAATGTATATTATATGATACATCTTGTACTACACCACCTAGCAGATACCTGTAAAACTACTTGAAGAAATAACAAACTAACTTTACTTACTGTGACGGCTTACCTTTTTTATGTTGGTTAGGCGATGCGGTGGGCGGCGACGGCGGATAGTATTAAATCCATTGTACAGCTGATAATGCGAACTTTTTTCTGCTCTGAAAAATAACTCTGCAGCACAGCGGAGTTACTACTCTAAGTAAGATTATGCGTTTAGTCGAGAAAGGACTAATTCTATAAATGACTAATAGTCTATTATGGACTAATTCTACAGACGATTAATTCATGCACAGTTATTAAATTCATTATATACACGGAATATTGGGTCGTACGTAATTTGCTACCCATAGACTGACTAACTTAACTGACATAACCTAACTATAACCTAAAAATAAAAGACGAAACGAAATAACGAGAGGAACATTTATCTCTTCAGCCGTCTATTAGCATTCTTTTCGATATTCTTTGCTTTTTCAAAGTATTCTAGTGCAGTGCATTTCATTAGAAATAACCATGTTCCGTCTCCCGTTTGGTGAAAGAGTCGATCCTTTGGAAGAGAAACGTCAGGCCAGGGAAAACACGATTAGCAGTCTGATCACATTCTGTGTGCTTTGTGCTGCTATTAGAATAGGTGAGAAGACTCGGTTTAATAACAGCTAAGTTCAGCAATATTTTTTTATGGCTTGGAAATTCAGAACTTGTATGGTATACCAAGGATGTTTTATTTATTATGTAGTGAATTGTAGTGTAAGTAACTATACTAGGGTTAATGAACCTATCCAGCCATTTACACTGATTGCAAGTTTGAAGAGATATCATAAAATGTAAGGTCTTATTTTATTTTTTATTTATTACCATGTTATCCATATTTTTGCAGTGTACTAAAATTTATTCACCATATAGATTAGTCAGAAGTTTTAAAAAACAGATATTTTGTTCCGATGTAATAATATGTTAGTCTTTACTTCTTTTTATTAAATACATTTTTTTGTTTGTTTCAGCTCCGTTAATTTTAGAGCAAGGAGGGTTCTGAGTGGCTTCAACTGCATAATGAACTTCAAATGTTCCCTTTAATATGCCATACATTATTTGTTAACTAGTTATTTAGGTTCATGCAAATGTAAACTACTACCTATATACATTAAGATTGTTTCATGCAATAATCCAAACTCAGAATGCAAATGTATCTATTTATTTTAGATTAGTATCATTTTATGTGGTATTTATTGTGGAATGAAAAGAAAGGCCTCAACATTTTTGTAATAAATTACACTGAAGTTTATTTTATCATCCTGAATACATATTGACCAATGTTACTTAAAACCTCGCATCATTTCACAACTTTATTACAACTCACGCAACATACACTTCTTAATTAAACCTGAGGAAACCATTTGCTTTTTTTTTGTATTTATTATCTAGTTACAAAATTCTAAATTTGATAATACAATGAAATTTAAGCATTCTTACAGTTTATCACTAAGTCCATTTAGCATTGAAATTATGATGATATTTATAATAAAAATTGATTTAAGTTCATCATATATATATTGTGATAGATATATGTACCATATATATTTATACAATTCCAACTAAAAATACGCTCACTGAGGGTAGGGGCTGACGGTGTGCAATCATACTTCCAAACGAACACTATACATTGTATACATTTGTAAAAGTATCAAAATCGAGTAAAAGGCCTACAAAAAATTATCTCGAGATACTAATATTTGTTTACGTAGTATAATCTATAAATTGACCTATTTAACACTGGAGTCGCCGGCAGAGGGCGCGTCGAGCGTTAAAGGGTAACGAAGGTAGGTATTTCAACTATTTGGCTTAACAATATTTATATAGTGAGATGAGCGCAAAATAAAGCGTGCGGCGCGCCGCTAGTCGTCCGCCTCCTCGTCCTCAGACTCCTGCTGCTGCAGCCACGTCAGCCACGCGTTCACCTGCGCACACGCACACGTATACACACACATACACATATACAAAACAACTGATAACACTGATATACTGAACTACAATACAAGTACCTCAACAGGGTACTATTTGGTATTTTGTGCCTCAACATGAAATCTTGCTGCAGGCTTACTACGTAAGAAGCGACAGGCTCGAGAAGCTGTCAAACGCGACATAGTGACATTAGAGCTATAGTAGTTCTGTCAATATGTCGCGTTTGACAGCTTCTCGAGCCTGTCGCTTTTTACGTACTAGTAAGCCTAGACTATTTATTTACCTCTGCTCACGAAAAAGCAGTAAAAAAGGGAAAACAATATTTTTGGTGCTAATAGTGTTGTATTGATTCAATCCTATCGTCTGTCAAGGATTGAAGTACCTTTAGATTTTATTGTTAGTTCATTTTTAACAGATGTTGTTTGTGAGGGCATATTACTAAACTTTTTGGCGATAGATCAATACTGTTGTAGAGGAAAAGGGAAGATCTTCTACAGGGCGTATTTCATGAGATTTTTGTTTATTCAATGTGTTGTTTATTTATACACCTGCCTAATCTAATAGCGCATCTCACACTTCGGCTTTTTATTTGCTTCTTATAACGTGTGAAACCAGTTTATAGTATTAGCAGAATCCGGCGCGCCGCTATAGTATTTATCGAGCGGCACGGCGATAGTAAGAGCGTCGGTGCCCAAGTGGCTAGGACTGTCGCGGGGTCAAGCCTCGGCACGTACCAATGTGTTTCCGACTTTTAAATTAATATGTACGTTCATTCGACGGTCTTTCGGTGAAGCAAAACATCGCGAGGAAACCTGCAGGTGCACACACCTGTGAAGTCATTCAAAGTTTGTGCGTGAAGTTGACCAACCCACACTGGGCCAGCGTAGTTGACTAAGGCCTATTCACCCAGATTTTCAGGGCAGGCTCGAGCCCCTCGGTGGGGACATATATGAGCAGTTAACGATAAGCACAGAATCTATAAGTTTACCAAGACAAATAATTAAACGAACGCCTGCAATCGTTACGATATTATGTACGTGCTAGGTGCGCGCTGAATCAAGCGCGCCGCTATTTTGTCTATGGGCACAAGTCCGGTGAAGCTTGATTCGTCGTACTTTTTAGACTGAAGCATAGGTCAATTATTATTAAAAAAAAAGTCAATGGGCACAGCGGTAGTAAAATGCCACCAACTTATTTGTAGAACGGGCAAAAGCGGAACTACTGACGCCCATTTTGAAAACGTCACATAAGTTGGTTGATTGGTTGGTTGGTCACCCTTTTCGATCGTGGCGCCTCGCTTCATTCTACAGATAAGTTGGTGGCACTGTAGTGAATAGTGTGGTTATGTTGTTGTGTAGTGTGTAGTGTCAGTTACCTGGAATAGCGCCTCGCCCTTGCCGGGGTAGGCGTCGGTGACGTCCTCGCGCCAGCGCAGGAACGCGTCCTCCTCGCACACCTCCAGGTTGTACAGGTACATGAACCAGCGCAGCAGCATCCCTGCACGCACACACACGCACACATCTCATCACAGTACACCGTCAAAATTAACTGGTTGTCTTTCCGCAACATCGTGGTAGAAATCATGAAACTGAAAAACGTTCCCTAGACAACAACATACGTTGAAATCTTAATAATTAAATTTCAAACTGCCCTATGTCCCTAATTAGGGACTACATGATATTCAGACTTTGCCCTATGTCCCTAATTAGGGACTACAGGATTATGATGATGATGATGATGATGATTATATAAACTTTGGTCACCTGACCGGTCACTTATTTTGACAAGTTTATTTTAATTTTGAGATTTCAACATATATTTTCTAGGAAAAGTTGTTCAGGTTCATGAGTCTTGGTCTACTTGGTCCAATCCTACCAAGGATCTGGTGAGCATAGCGTCAGGAATGACAGCTGTCTTGTGGAGATCATTGTCCAGCAGGGGACGGACGGCCTTGGGTGAAATGATGGTGTATTGTGAGTTTGGAGCATAGACAAAGGTTGTTTAGTTACATTATGGGCCTATACCGCCCGCCATAAAAAGGACGCAACTGACATTTTTTTTTCTAAATTTAGTTAATGGCACCGTTTTACTCAGTATCGTTTTCTCAGTATAACGGTGCATTCAGCAAATTTGGAAAAAAATCATTGACAGATGCGTCCTTTTGCATCCTTTTTTGTGATGACGACCTAACATGTAAAACTGTTCGTAGGGGAGGACTTGAATCACAGGTTTATACCCATTTTAAGCACTGGTCTCACACAATTTTTCTGACATAATAATGTTGTTACGCCTGCTTTGTAAACTAAAAAATTGTGAGAGAAAAATAAATACTTTATTATTATTATAAGTATAGCAGTGTAATAGTGGTTGGGTATTATTATTAAATTAATTGTAAGACAATATCTTTTCAATTCAATGTAAATGAGAAACTCAATTTGTTCTTTCTAGAAAACAAAATAATATAATTATAGTTAGTTCTGCCGTGATGCGTGACCATGATCGATGTAACTCGGTCGAAATATCGGTAAGCTCAATTTAAAACGAAATCGTGGAGAAAACCCGTGAAAATGTGTGTTAGTGCAAAATAATAA
Source organism: Teleiodes luculella (assembly GCA_948473455.1). Taxonomy (NCBI): domain Eukaryota; kingdom Metazoa; phylum Arthropoda; class Insecta; order Lepidoptera; family Gelechiidae; genus Teleiodes; species Teleiodes luculella. The sequence goes on along the minus strand of OX419591.1, from coordinate 4,814,761 downwards.
TTATTATTAGTACAACAGTGCAGTAGTGGTTGTGTATTGTATTGTGTGGTGTGTGGTGTGTGGTGTACCTTTGGGGTACCGGTGGTGGTGTGCGTGCACCTGCACGGCGTACACGGCGGCCAGCTGCAGGTCCGCGCGGCCCTCCAGCAGCGCCGTCAGCAGCGGCGCGTACGTCTCCACCAGCGCCTGGGAACCACACAGACACTTATAGTATGGCCACTACCGCTGTGCACCTCTCTGAGGTATGCGCGGCGAGGTGGGAGCCGGGGAAAAAAGAGCATGAGTTCACATGAGATCAATACACCACACGACGACGACGACGACGAGTTTACTGGCACTGGGCGGTCACTCCATGCAGAAAACGCGTTTTGACAACCTACTTCTTTTTGAATAACAACTGAATATCAACTACAAGTCAATGGCGCTAGGGGCTATGTAAAACACCACCGAACACCACCGGCGGAATACCGCGGTGCCTGCGGGGTGCGGGGCGTGGGGCGCTATATCAAGCGGAAACTCATTATAGCGCGGGGGGGTGAGTGTCCTTTCTGTACGGGTTAGTACTATTATTTTCTTCTGTGCCTGTGGTATGCCAACGCATATTCGCACGTAGCTATCGCAATCGATAGATACGTGAGAATATGAATAGCTAAAGATAGGTTCCCTGCCTGGAAAGCACGTGTAAATATCACTATAAAGTGAGCAACTGAATAAAGGAGTTGACGTGAGACGACAATGTAGAACATAGAGTTATTTCATTCATCACCCGGCATCATTTCATGGCGACCGTGACAGGAAACGCGTTTTGACAAGCTACTTCTTTTTGAATAACAACTCAATATCAACTACAAGTCAATGGCGCTAGGCGCTATGTAAAACACACCCGAAAACCACCGGCGGAGTCCCGCGGCGCCTGCGGGGTGCGGGGCGTGAGGCGCTATATCGGACGGGAAACTCATTTTGGCACGGGGGTGTGGTAACCTTTTAAAAATGCCAAAAACTGACTTGACAAAAACTTATACAGCACATGTAATCTGCATGTGTATATATATAGCGCATGTAATGTGTATGTGTATATGTAGCGCGTGGCGTGTGGTGTGTGTGTTACCTTTTCCTTGTCGAGCGCGGGCTTGTCGGGCTGCTTGTCGGCCGAGCCGGCCTGCACGGTGACGTGGCGCGCCACCAGCGCCACCAGCGTCGACACGAACGCCGCGTTGCCGCGCACTGACGGCTCCACGTTTGCCTGCACGAAAAGTCAATATTTAACATCAATAACAACAAAAACACAAACAGCGAATCCCATACAATAATTTACAAATCATAAGAATACGATTATAATAACAAAACCCCCGTTGGCCCAGTTTATAAATGTTCTCTTTGCACGTGGCGATCTTCAGTACTCCGCCTTGTTTCGTTTACAAATGACCGAAGCAGATGTTTTTGATTTTATTACTTTTTATGGCTCTGTATTGCCACTTGAACTTTTCTAATGATCTAGCAAATTTTGTCTCGAGCTACTGCATACGACATTGGCCCTTAAGGTAGACCAGCGTCGATGGCCAGCGGGGACTTTGTTGATAGTCATTGTGTTTTCGATATGCCATCAGTGGGTCGCGCCTCCAGAGCGTCCAGCATCAGTGGGTGCTTGTGTGAGTAGTGTACCTTGATCCAGCGGTAGAGCTGGTGCGGCTGCGGGTCCTGCTGCAGCTGGCGCGCGAGCTGGGCCTGCACGCGCAGCTGCGGCACCAGCCCCGCCAGCCCCCGCGCCTCCAGAGCGTCCAGCATCAGTGGGTGCTTGTGTGAGTAGTGTACCTTGATCCAGCGGTAGAGCTGGTGCGGCTGCGGGTCCTGCTGCAGCTGGCGCGCGAGCTGGGCCTGCACGCGCAGCTGCGGCACCAGCCCCGCCAGCCCCCGCGCCTCCAGAGCGTCCAGCATCAGTGGGTGCTTGTGTGAGTAGTGTACCTTGATCCAGCGGTAGAGCTGGTGCGGCTGCGGGTCCTGCTGCAGCTGGCGCGCGAGCTGGGCCTGCACGCGCAGCTGCGGCACCAGCCCCGCCAGCCCCCGCGCCTCCAGAGCGTCCAGCATCAGTGGGTGCTTGTGTGAGTAGTGTACCTTGATCCAGCGGTAGAGCTGGTGCGGCTGCGGGTCCTGCTGCAGCTGGCGCGCGAGCTGGGCCTGCACGCGCAGCTGCGGCACCAGCCCCGCCAGCCCCCGCGCCTCCAGAGCGTCCAGCATCAGTGGGTGCTTGTGTGAGTAGTGTACCTTGATCCAGCGGTAGAGCTGGTGCGGCTGCGGGTCCTGCTGCAGCTGGCGCGCGAGCTGGGCCTGCACGCGCAGCTGCGGCACCAGCCCCGCCAGCCCCCGCGCCTCCAGAGCGTCCAGCATCAGTGGGTGCTTGTGTGAGTAGTGTACCTTGATCCAGCGGTAGAGCTGGTGCGGCTGCGGGTCCTGCTGCAGCTGGCGCGCGAGCTGGGCCTGCACGCGCAGCTGCGGCACCAGCCCCGCCAGCCCCCGCGCCTCCAGAGCGTCCAGCATCAGTGGGTGCTTGTGTGAGTAGTGTACCTTGATCCAGCGGTAGAGCTGGTGCGGCTGCGGGTCCTGCTGCAGCTGGCGCGCGAGCTGGGCCTGCACGCGCAGCTGCGGCACCAGCCCCGCCAGCCCCCGCGCCTCCAGAGCGTCCAGCATCAGTGGGTGCTTGTGTGAGTAGTGTACCTTGATCCAGCGGTAGAGCTGGTGCGGCTGCGGGTCCTGCTGCAGCTGGCGCGCGAGCTGGGCCTGCACGCGCAGCTGCGGCACCAGCCCCGCCAGCCCCCGCGCCTCCAGAGCGTCCAGCATCAGTGGGTGCTTGTGTGAGTAGTGTACCTTGATCCAGCGGTAGAGCTGGTGCGGCTGCGGGTCCTGCTGCAGCTGGCGCGCGAGCTGGGCCTGCACGCGCAGCTGCGGCACCAGCCCCGCCAGCCCCCGCGCCTCCAGAGCGTCCAGCATCAGTGGGTGCTTGTGTGAGTAGTGTACCTTGATCCAGCGGTAGAGCTGGTGCGGCTGCGGGTCCTGCTGCAGCTGGCGCGCGAGCTGGGCCTGCACGCGCAGCTGCGGCACCAGCCCCGCCAGCCCCCGCGCCTCCAGAGCGTCCAGCATCAGTGGGTGCTTGTGTGAGTAGTGTACCTTGATCCAGCGGTAGAGCTGGTGCGGCTGCGGGTCCTGCTGCAGCTGGCGCGCGAGCTGGGCCTGCACGCGCAGCTGCGGCACCAGCCCCGCCAGCCCCCGCGCCTCCAGAGCGTCCAGCATCAGTGGGTGCTTGTGTGAGTAGTGTACCTTGATCCAGCGGTAGAGCTGGTGCGGCTGCGGGTCCTGCTGCAGCTGGCGCGCGAGCTGGGCCTGCACGCGCAGCTGCGGCACCAGCCCCGCCAGCCCCCGCGCCTCCAGAGCGTCCAGCATCAGTGGGTGCTTGTGTGAGTAGTGTACCTTGATCCAGCGGTAGAGCTGGTGCGGCTGCGGGTCCTGCTGCAGCTGGCGCGCGAGCTGGGCCTGCACGCGCAGCTGCGGCACCAGCCCCGCCAGCCCCCGCGCCTCCAGAGCGTCCAGCATCAGTGGGTGCTTGTGTGAGTAGTGTACCTTGATCCAGCGGTAGAGCTGGTGCGGCTGCGGGTCCTGCTGCAGCTGGCGCGCGAGCTGGGCCTGCACGCGCAGCTGCGGCACCAGCCCCGCCAGCCCCCGCGCCTCCAGAGCGTCCAGGATCCCCCCCGCGTCCGCGCACGCGCCGCCCTCCTCCTCCTTGCTTGACACGTACGCGCAGAGGTTAATCTGAGGAAAGCAATTAGGAATCATTAATAAGACGAAGAAGAAAATTTTTTCAAGAAAAAGAAGACATTTAGCAACTTAGACATTCTGCACCTAAATGTTCACCTTGCAACACGTATGCTGTGGTTTTAATTGATCTAGTATACCCCTAGTATTGAGTGAGCGTACCTTGCTGTCGGTGTAGAGCTGGTGCAGCTTGTCGTTGCCGAGCAGCAGCTTGAGCTCCTGCAGCGTGAGCAGCAGCAGCGGCTGCAGCGCGCCCTCCGCTCGCACCACGACCCCACCTCACCAGCCGCTACATACAACACACACATACCTTGCTGTCGGTGTAGAGCTGGTGCAGCTTGTCGTTGCCGAGCAGCAGCTTGAGCTCCTGCAGCGTGAGCAGCAGCAGCGGCTGCAGCGCGCCCTCCGCTCGCACCACGACCCCACCTCACCAGCCGCTACATACAACACACACATACCTTGCTGTCGGTGTAGAGCTGGTGCAGCTTGTCGTTGCCGAGCAGCAGCTTGAGCTCCTGCAGCGTGAGCAGCAGCAGCGGCTGCAGCGCGCCCTCCGCTCGCACCACGACCCCACCTCACCAGCCGCTACATACAACACACACATACCTTGCTGTCGGTGTAGAGCTGGTGCAGCTTGTCGTTGCCGAGCAGCAGCTTGAGCTCCTGCAGCGTGAGCAGCAGCAGCGGCTGCAGCGCGCCCTCCGCTCGCACCACGACCCCACCTCACCAGCCGCTACATACAACACACACATACCTTGCTGTCGGTGTAGAGCTGGTGCAGCTTGTCGTTGCCGAGCAGCAGCTTGAGCTCCTGCAGCGTGAGCAGCAGCAGCGGCTGCAGCGCGCCCTCCGCTCGCACCACGACCCCACCTCACCAGCCGCTACATACAACACACACATACCTTGCTGTCGGTGTAGAGCTGGTGCAGCTTGTCGTTGCCGAGCAGCAGCTTGAGCTCCTGCAGCGTGAGCAGCAGCAGCGGCTGCAGCGCGCCCGGCTCGCACCACGACCCCAACTCCGCTAGGCTCACCAGCCGCTACGAACACACACACACATAGTCACATACACATCAACAACACTCGGATTCGGATTCTATGCACCGATATATTTTTTAATTTTTATTTCTCCGTTATAAGAATAATATTGAGATGTATATAATGGGAATGGTTCCCGGTATTACCGAAAAAAAAAATCAAGGGCATATCCATAGTTTTGATAACATCGCCCCCGACTTTCCGATCTTTGATTAACACCTCATTATATGTCCCCATTTAAGGGCTCCCGCTCATATAATCAGGGTGAACAGCTGATGGTGCTAACAGTTGATGTAGGTTTAGGCTGCATTGCGTCTTATCGTTCTTGATCATCTCAAATGATCTCGATAGCTAAATTAAGTGAGTAGTTTAACATTGGTTCATTAGATGGCGCTGCTCTGATAGATAATAATATAAAGAATGTAAAAAAAAAGTGTGAAAAATTTTCTTTTTCGAATAAATTGTAACATTTGATGACAATCGACGTTTAATTTAATTCCATTTTCAGATTTACAATTACTTTACAATGCATGTGCTCGAAAAGGAGCGTTTTCTAGGCAGCCAAACAGTGCGGAAAGTAGTACTTTTCCGCACTGTGCTTTTTACTTTTCAGTTTTTTTTTTATTTTTGCTCAAGCTGTCATTCAGCCAGTCAACCTAACATTTCAGTATTTGAGATATTTTTATTACCAATTGTTACTAATATAAAGGGAACAATAAAAATAACAATTCAATAAACGCGTTTATAATTAGTATAATTACTTTAGAAATTGATTTTTATTGATAAATTACGTTAAAATATTAATTAAAAATTTGCGTGGCTGTATAAATTTTACTCATTGCCTTATTGCGATTCGACAGCTTTGCACATGCGCAGTAGATGTTTTTTTCAGCGCGAATGTGTTTTGTTTATGAAGCCCGTCATTTTATACGCCTTTTTAATATAACTGTTTTTTTTCTTGCACAATGCATTGTAAAATCTTGTATGATACACGTGCGAAAGATGATTTCCGACTCGTGTCGGCTTATACACTCGCTCGCTTTGCTCGCTCGTGAATAAAATGACACTCATCGGAAATCACATACTTTCCGCACTAGTATCATAAATAACTATTGCAGGTGTGTGTAGGTTTCCTCACGATGTTTTCATTCACATGGGCGTTGAGCAATCGCAACGTGTGCGGTGAGCGTGTGTGCTGTAAGCGTGTGTGTACATACCTGGTGCACGCTGTGGGCCAGTAGTGTGGGCAGTCGCGCGTGCGGGTGGTGGGCGGTGAGCGCTCGCAGCGTGTCTGTGGTGGGCGCGCGCTTCACCGCCCGCACCACCGAACACGCCGCGCCCACTAGCGCCGTCACTTGCGACTCTTCCACCTCCGCCTGCGGACAAATTAACCGGTTAGTGGCTTTTATTTTTATTTTTTTTATTGACCTATGCTTGTGTCGAAAAGGTACGACCAATCAAGCTTCACCGGACTTGCCGGTTAGTGGCATGTCTAACCACTATCAAAGAAACGAGACATTTAAAACTTACTAAGCCATGTATTTTCGTCAATCGAAAATTTGATAATTATTTAGAAAATTGTTACTACATGTTTGTCGAAGGCAAAGGCGAACGCTAACGTTCCTGTAGTGTTACACTGGACTGGACTCTGAGTGTAGTGTAGTGTAGTGTAGTGTAGTGTAGTGTAGTGTACCTGTAGCGCGTGCTCCAAGGCGGCGGTGAGCGCGCGGCGCAGCAGCTTGTCCGGCAGCTGTAGCTCCAGCAGACGCCGCACGGGCGCCAGCTCCGACAGTGTAGTGTAGTGTAGTGTAGTGTAGTGTAGTGTACCTGTAGCGCGTGCTCCAAGGCGGCGGTGAGCGCGCGGCGCAGCAGCTTGTCCGGCAGCTGCAGCTCCAGCGGACGCCGCACGGGCGCCAGCTCCGACAGTGTAGTGTAGTGTAGTGTAGTGTAGTGTAGTGTAGTGTACCTGTAGCGCGTGCTCCAAGGCGGCGGTGAGCGCGCGGCGCAGCAGCTTGTCCGGCAGCTGTAGCTCCAGCAGACGCCGCACGGGCGCCAGCTCCGACAGTGTAGTGTAGTGTAGTGTAGTGTAGTGTAGTGTAGTGTAGTGTACCTGTAGCGCGTGCTCCAAGGCGGCGGTGAGCGCGCGGCGCAGCAGCTTGTCCGGCAGCTGTAGCTCCAGCAGACGCCGCACGGGCGCCAGCTCCGACAGTGTAGTGTAGTGTAGTGTAGTGTAGTGTAGTGTACCTGTAGCGCGTGCTCCAAGGCGGCGGTGAGCGCGCGGCGCAGCAGCTTGTCCGGCAGCTGTAACTCCAGCAGACGCCGCACGGGCGCTAGCTCCGCCAGAGCGGCCGCGTCGCTCCCGCCGTCTATCACGCCCGAACGCGCTAACTCGTCTACTGCTTCTGTCACTAGGCGAATCGCTTCCTCTTTGTTCATTCCCTGTCAAGTACATTATATTTGAAATAACATTACTCTTTATCTTTATTTTTTAGTCCTAAATTTCCTGAATATAAACAAAATACATTTAAAGCCTGACCAGGCAAATAAAACAGCTGTTCTGGGGGTGCTACATGGTTTTTTTAGGGTTCCGTAGCTCAAAACGTAAACAGAAAGCTCGTTTATCATCGGCCCTGTGTAAACTTCAGTCAAGTCAAGCAAACAGAACCTTCAAAGGATCACTCGTGTGACTGTCTGTCTGTCCGTCTGTTTCCCCCGAAACCACTGGATATATGAAATAAGGAAACATTTCCTCGCATATAAAGCTTGTTTCTAACCTTGTCCTTCTTGGGCTTCTGTTTGGCGTCGGGCTGCGGTTTGATAGCCATGGTGATGGCAGGCTCCTTCACCAGCGGCGCGCTCGCGAACGAAGCCGGCGCCAGCACATCTAGAAAGCGAAACTTGTGTTATAGGGGCTGCACACAAATTATTTCTTAATTGTTTTTAATCTGCACGTCCTGCAGCGCGGTGTGTGTGTGTGTGTGTGTGTGTGTGTGTGTGTGTGTGTGTGTGTGTGTGTACTGACTGTGTACTGACTGTGTACTGACTGTGCACGGGCTGCAGCGTGGGCAGGGGCTCGTGGGACAGCTTGGTGGCGGTGAAGAGCAGGGAGTTGGCCGCGGGCCGCATCTGCACGTCCTGCAGCGCGGTGTGTGTGTGTGTGTGTGTGTGTGTGTGTGTGTGTGTGTGTGTACTGACTGTGCACGGGCTGCAGCGTGGGCAGGGGCTCGCGGGACAGCTTGGTGGCGGTGAAGAGCAGGGAGTTGGCCGCGGGCCGCATCTGCACGTCCTGCAGCGCGGTGTGTGTGTGTGTGTGTGTGTGTGTGTGTGTGTGTACTGACTGTGCACGGGCTGCAGCGTGGGCAGGGGCTCGCGGGACAGCTTGGTGGCGGTGAAGAGCAGGGAGTTGTACGCGGGCCGCATCTGCACGTCCTGCAGCGCGGTGTGTGTGTGTGTGTGTGTGTGTGTGTACTGACTGTGCACGGGCTGCAGCGTGGGCAGGGGCTCGCGGGACAGCTTGGTGGCGGTGAAGAGCAGGGAGTTGGCCGCGGGCCGCATCTGCACGTCCTGCAGCGCGGTGTGTGTGTGTGTGTGTGTGTGTGTGTGTGTGTACTGACTGTGCACGGGCTGCAGCGTGGGCAGGGGCTCGCGGGACAGCTTGGTGGCGGTGAAGAGCAGGAAGTTGGCCGCGGGCCGCATCTGCACGTCCTGCAGCGCGGTGTGTGTGTGTGTGTGTGTGTGTGTGTGTGTGTACTGACTGTGCACGGGCTGCAGCGTGGGCAGGGGCTCGCGGGACAGCTTGGTGGCGGTGAAGAGCAGGGAGTTGGCCGCGGGCCGCATCTGCACGTCCTGCAGCGCGGTGTGTGTGTGTGTGTGTGTGTGTGTGTGTGTGTGTGTGTACTGACTGTGCACGGGCTGCAGCGTGGGCAGGGGCTCGCGGGACAGCTTGGTGGCGGTGAAGAGCAGGGAGTTGGCCGCGGGCCGCATCTGCACGTCCTGCAGCGCGGTGTGTGTGTGTGTGTGTGTGTGTGTGTGTGTGTGTGTGTGTGTGTGTGTGTGTGTGTGTGTGTACTGACTGTGCACGGGCTGCAGCGTGGGCAGGGGCTCGCGGGACAGCTTGGTGGCGGTGAAGAGCAGGGAGTTGGCCGCGGGCCGCATCTGCACGTCCTGCAGCGCGGTGTGTGTGTGTGTGTGTGTGTGTGTGTGTGTGTGTGTGTGTGTGTACTGACTGTGCACGGGCTGCAGCGTGGGCAGGGGCTCGCGGGACAGCTTGGTGGCGGTGAAGAGCAGGGAGTTGGCCGCGGGCCGCATCTGCACGTCCTGCAGCGCGGTGTGTGTGTGTGTGTGTGTGTACTGACTGTGCACGGGCTGCAGCGTGGGCAGGGGCTCGCGGGACAGCTTGGTGGCGGTGAAGAGCAGGGAGTTGGCCGCGGGCCGCATCTGCACGTCCTGCAGCGCGGTGTGTGTGTGTGTGTGTGTGTGTGTGTGTGTGTGTGTACTGACTGTGCACGGGCTGCAGCGTGGGCAGGGGCTCGCGGGACAGCTTGGTGGCGGTGAAGAGCAGGGAGTTGGCCGCGGGCCGCATCTGCACGTCCTGCAGCGCGGTGTGTGTGTGTGTGTGTGTGTGTGTGTGTGTGTGTGTGTACTGACTGTGCACGGGCTGCAGCGTGGGCAGGGGCTCGCGGGACAGCTTGGTGGCGGTGAAGAGCAGGGAGTTGGCCGCGGGCCGCATCTGCACGTCCTGCAGCGCGGTGTGTGTGTGTGTGTGTGTGTGTGTGTACTGACTGTGCACGGGCTGCAGCGTGGGCAGGGGCTCGCGGGACAGCTTGGTGGCGGTGAAGAGCAGGGAGTTGGCCGCGGGCCGCATCTGCACGTCCTGCAGCGCGGTGTGTGTGTGTGTGTGTGTGTGTGTGTGTGTGTGTGTGTGTGTGTGTACTGACTGTGCACGGGCTGCAGCGTGGGCAGGGGCTCGCGGGACAGCTTGGTGGCGGTGAAGAGCAGGGAGTTGGCCGCGGGCCGCATCTGCACGTCCTGCAGCGCGGTGTGTGTGTGTGTGTGTGTGTGTGTGTGTACTGACTGTGCACGGGCTGCAGCGTGGGCAGGGGCTCGCGGGACAGCTTGGTGGCGGTGAAGAGCAGGGAGTTGGCCGCGGGCCGCATCTGCACGTCCTGCAGCGCGGTGTGTGTGTGTGTGTGTGTGTGTGTGTGTGTGTGTGTGTGTGTGTACTGACTGTGCACGGGCTGCAGCGTGGGCAGGGGCTCGCGGGACAGCTTGGTGGCGGTGAAGAGCAGGGAGTTGGCCGCGGGCCGCATCTGCACGTCCTGCAGCGCGGTGTGTGTGTGTGTGTGTGTGTGTGTGTACTGACTGTGCACGGGCTGCAGCGTGGGCAGGGGCTCGCGGGACAGCTTGGTGGCGGTGAAGAGCAGGGAGTTGGCCGCGGGCCGCATCTGCACGTCCTGCAGCGCGGTGTGTGTGTGTGTGTGTGTGTGTGTGTGTGTGTGTGTGTGTACTGACTGTGCACGGGCTGCAGCGTGGGCAGGGGCTCGCGGGACAGCTTGGTGGCGGTGAAGAGCAGGGAGTTGGCCGCGGGCCGCATCTGCACGTCCTGCAGCGCGGTGTGTGTGTGTGTGTGTGTGTGTGTACTGACTGTGCACGGGCTGCAGCGTGGGCAGGGGCTCGCGGGACAGCTTGGTGGCGGTGAAGAGCAGGGAGTTGGCCGCGGGCCGCATCTGCACGTCCTGCAGCGCGGTGTGTGTGTGTGTGTGTGTGTGTGTACTGACTGTGCACGGGCTGCATCGTGGGCAGGGGCTCGCGGGACAGCTTGGTGGCGGTGAAGAGCAGGGAGTTGGCCGCGGGCCGCATCTGCACGTCCTGCAGCGCGGTGTGTGTGTGTGTGTGTGTGTGTGTGTGTGTGTGTGTGTGTACTGACTGTGCACGGGCTGCAGCGTGGGCAGGGGCTCGCGGGACAGCTTGGTGGCGGTGAAGAGCAGGGAGTTGGCCGCGGGCCGCATCTGCACGTCCTGCAGCGCGGTGTGTGTGTGTGTGTGTACTGACTGTGCACGGGCTGCAGCGTGGGCAGGGGCTCGCGGGACAGCTTGGTGGCGGTGAAGAGCAGGGAGTTGGCCGCGGGCCGCATCTGCACGTCCTGCAGCGCGGTGTGTGTGTGTGTGTGTGTGTGTGTGTGTGTGTACTGACTGTGCACGGGCTGCAGCGTGGGCAGGGGCTCGCGGGACAGCTTGGTGGCGGTGAAGAGCAGGGAGTTGGCCGCGGGCCGCATCTGCACGTCCTGCAGCGCGCCGCCCGTCGTCAGCCGACTCTTGCCCACTCGGGATGTGTCCTGGAATTACATGCACATTTACATTCGTGTTCGAGGCCCGAGACGAAACAGGAGACAAGAGGGTGATCGAGAACGATCGCCTTTCATCTCGCGCCTCGCAACGCTCGCCTCTGGAGAAGACGACGACGCCTTAAACATTTGAGTGTAAATTTTTAACCCTTATGGTCAACACATTTTAAAAACTCAGCGCTCATCAAGTGTCATATTTTCTATTATGAATGTTGGTTTTTGGACCGAGACTATTTGAGTTTGCTGTCATCTCTAAAAGAATAAGAAGAGTCATTGTAGTTAAGAGAGATAAGCACAGGGTCGCATGTTCGAATCCCGGGACAAATTTTCGTGTGATGACTTGTGTTTGCCTTGTGTCGTGATGTTGTACATTTATGTATATCAGCTGTCTAACAAATAGGCTGCTATTTCACGGGAGTCAAAGACAAAAGACGAAAGGGACGCAGTTATGCGCAAGAGTGAGCGCGGTGTTTTGTATCTCATTATAACGTATAACTGCGTTCCTTTCGTCTTCTGTCTCGCGTGAAATAGGTGCCATAGTACAGGCTCTGCCTAGTTTGGGCACAGAATACAAATAGTAGTCCCTACAGAAGCTGCACTAGGCGACAAAATTCATATAAATTGCAACCCTAGCTCCGTTATAACAAATTGCAATTCAGATCGCACGGCGCTAGGCGAAAAGACGAAGTTGCTGCATCTCTCTCTCTCTCGCGTATTGCGCCACTCTACTAATAGGGAATTGGGTCCGCAAACGGCCCGAGACCGCTCGGCCGGGCGGTAGGTAGTTATAGCGCGCAAGTACATGGAGTGACGGAGGCCTGTCAGATGGCCGTGTGTGAGTTGTCCCACATATTATTATTATTATTAAATAGGTGAAATAGTGCAGGCTCTGCTTAGTTCGGGGTGAGACGGGCGTGTGTGAGGCGTGGCTACCTTGTTAGTGTTGTTCTGCGGCGGCTGCTGATGCTTGGCGTAGTGCGAGTGCGGGCGCGGGTAGTAGGAGGCGTTGTTCCGCTGGCGGAAGGCGTCGCGGCCGCCGCCGAAGCCGTTCCCGAACAGCTTCTCCGCGGGCGGCACCAGCGACGCGTTGGACTGCAGGCTCAGCCCCGCCAGCACGTCGTCCAGGGGCCGCGAGCGCCCGCCGCGGAAAAGCGGGTCGCGGTCTCTGCGCACACCAAAATAATACTATAACCCGCACCACAGTAAAACCAGTAAGTTTATTTTTTTTATTTAAAAAATCACATTATAAGCTTACAGTATAGACCAATTTACATAGAATGCTAAACTTTTACAAAGAACAACAACAAAAACAGAATAAATACTACTCTAAAACAGAAATCAAAAATTTTTAAGAAATAAAAACGTAATAATTAACAATCTTATATATAAAATCCTATACAATTTCTGCGAAAATGATCACATTTCTGCTTACATTCAACCAATTATCAGCTAAAAGATCGGGTTGAGGTGTCCAGCGTAACAAATCAGTCAACATGGCTGAACCCCGTGGTAAAGGTAGTTATCTTCATACGAGCGTGCCGCTGTCGGTTTGAATGTGTGCGTCCGCGCCGCGCGCCGTGTAGGCACGCGCTGTCACGCACACACTAGCATACAATAGGGTGGAATAGGGAACGGCAGTATCGGCTTAATGCAAGCGTGTGCGTGACAACGTGTACGTATAACATTCTTCTAGCAGGTTTTTAGAAATGGAAATTTTTTTTAGTTCTCTCTTGTTAATTTTGACTATGGGTCACTGGCAACATTCCGCTGGTCGCAGGTCGCGCCGCGTGTCGCGCGAAGCTGTGGCCGGGCCCTTATAAAGGTAGCCGTTCGAACCGAGCGTCAGTGACACTGACGCTGCGACACGACAAATAATAATGGACTTACGGAGATGGATTTAAGAATGAATTTACTCAGAAGTGACACCGGTAACGCCGCGTCACTCGCGTCACGGTCGCATGCCTTCAAAGTCCACCTTAAATACATCACTTTAGAGTCCATTATCCTTTTTCGTGTCGCAGCGTCAGTGTCGCTGACGCTCGGCTACCTTTAAGGATGCACGCACCTGTCACGGTCTCTGTCGTGGTTCCTCCTGGGCGCCGTATCCTCGTCGGCCCGCAGCTGGTGTATGGGCACGGGTCCCTCCGCGGTGATGGCAGCGCGCGGCACCCAGCCGCCCCGGCGCAGCTCCACCACGTCTCGGAGCATGAACCGTATGCGCGGCGCCAGTTCCCGCGACTGCGATAAAGTGTCGATGCGCGCGAAGTACTGGTCCATCAGCCCGCGCCCGCGCTCTGAGTCGAGCACGCGCCCGCAAGTGCGGACGAGCTGTGCGAGGCATTCTAGATCCTGTCAGATACAAAACACGAATTAATTTTGAGAATTTATCGTTCCCTGACCAGAAAAAGTCTAGGAGCGCCGATTCTGCAAGACGTTTATTAAACAGAAGGTTTTATAAATAATAGTACTAGGTAAGGTACAGAAAGCGCACTGTCTGGTAGCAAACGTGCAGCTGAGCATCAGTCTGTACGTGAGTCTGGTGAAGCTTGATCCGTCGTACTTTATCGACTCAAGCATAGGTCAATTATGTTTTATAATCAGTTAGCATAAGCCGCGATTACACTACACGATTTATAGGACACTTTTTCAGTTAAGTTCCTTAGTAAGGACAAGTGTAATTGCAGTAAGGCTCCGATAATTAGGACACTAACTGCAATTAAACTTGTCCTTACTAAGGAACCTAACTGAACAAGTGTCCTACAAATTGTGCAGTCTAATCGCGGCTATAGCTATTGGTCTTCCTATTATTAATAAATAAATAAAATTAGTTCTAGATTTTTTTTATTTTTCTAGTAAGACTTTTCTTTATGTATTTATATTACAAACATTATTGCCTTTACACCCAATATCCAAAAGGGTTATTTATAGCTCATTTGCTGCAATACAAGATTTAATTTCGTTTAAAAGTGTGATACTTTTACAGGTTAGTATATTTTAAGTATGAGTGAAATTGTTGGCCAGTATACCTCGTGGCCAAGTCCGGTGAAGCTTGATTAGTTGATCTTTTTAACCCCCAACGAAAAAGAGGGGTGTATTAGTTTGACATGTGTGTGTGTCTGTCTGTGGCATCGTAGTTCCTAAACGGATGCTCCGATTTTGATGTAGTTTTTTTTGTTTGCAAGGTGTCACAATCGAGAGTGTTTTTAGCTATGAACCAAGAAAATATCTTCAGCTATTTGAAGATTATCAGCTCTTTTCTAGTTGTTGAAAGGATCAAGTAACGGTTTTGTGGCGGGGGTTATTTAATTTTTTAATTTAATCTTATTTGACACAAGCATAGGCAGGCCCGGCGCACTCCGCGCCAGAGCTTCAGAATATACCTACGCCGGGCGGCCCCGTATACGGGGCCAGTTAGTAAGATAAACGCTCGCGCTTGTGAACACGCTATTATTTAGTCTGTGGTAAAGGACTCTCGCGGCGCGGTCTTAAGGTGTATTTTGTTTTAATACGAGCGTAACGACAAACGGTAGGCTATTATAGCCAGGGTCACGTCCGACGCGTTCAATGTAATTTGAACGTTAGTGGCGTGGTAGCTAGCATTAAATTCGCACGTTTGCTATCAGAGAGTGCGCCTTCTGTACCTAGTATATTATTTATTCTGTAGGTCAATAAAAAAAATACCTCGTGGTGTTCGGCGGCGGCTCGGCGCGCGAGCAGGTTCTGTATGCAGCGATGCAGGATGGACTCGGCAAGGATCTCCAGCTTGCCCAGCTCGCCAATGAACTTGATGTTGCCTAGCATCTTGCATTTCGCCAGGTGTCGTTTCTCCTCCTCTTCTGGCGCAAGCTCTTTGCCGTCGTACGCGGCAAAAGCCTGCAAATCATAAACTGTTCTTCCACAAATGTTCGAGTGAAACCAATGAAATTAGCTGTTTACCCGCGGCTATAAAATAATAAATATGGATTATGGATGGATTCAATTTGGAGTTTTTTAAATGTTTTAGTTGATGATGTGGTTATTACGACCATTACGTTTTGTTACAGAGACTTTCATTTTAAAAGAAGTAACTGACTAGAATTTGACAAATTACTTTAATTATGAACTTGATCTGAAAAACAGTTAGAGTTTTCCAGGCTTTAAAAAAAACATACACAAAAATGTATAGTGGAAGGATAGATCTGGCAGCTCAGGGATTCCTATTGCTTGATCTAGAAACCATTGTTTTTAATGTTTAAAACTCAATAAATCATTTTTGATTTTTCAACCAAACCAACTGACCTGCGCTCTGTTCTCAAACTCAGTGCGGCATTTGTTCAGGAGCAGCAACTTGAAAGTGCAGGGCTGCCCCGACGGCTCGAAGTTGGGTGCCTCTTCGCTCAGCCGCTTGCACAGCTGTGCGTACATAGACGAGTACTTGGGCTCGTCCAGTGCCTTCTCGAAGATCAGCAAGATCACCCCTTTGAGGACTTTGTCGGAGTCCAGCTCCAGGCCGAGCAAATCATCGCTCAGCTTTTGGAACTTCTCCGGCGTGAGCTTGTTGAGTATGCCGCGAACCTGCAATTTTTTTATGGTTTTAGTGTTTAGCTTTAGACTCAATGCCAATAGAACTTTACTAATTATTGTAACACCCATAATGAATCAGCGAGAAAAGCGTAACTCTCGAATGAGTGTCAGAATATGGAAATTCCAATTGGCGTAGGAGATACGATATAATCTCCACTTTAATAAGACTAAATGAACTTCTGCCACAGAACTCCAAATAGTAGTCCCTACAGAAGCTGCACTAGGCGACATAATTCATATAAATTGCAACCCTAGCTCCGTTATAATAAAGTGCAATTCAGATCGCACGGCGCTAGGCGAAAAGAAGTAGTTGCTGCATCTCTCTCTCTCGCGTATTGCGCCACTCTACTAACACGTTTAGGTAATGGGGAATGGGTCCGCACGCGGCCCGAGACCGCTCGGCCGGGCGCGGCGCGGCGGTAGGTAGTTATAGCGCGCAAGTAACTACATGGAGTGACGGAGGCCTGCTTCTGCTACCACCACTCTACTTTCAGAGTAAGCTTGTTCGACGTTGTGAGCAGGGTGTGATTGAGGTGTAGTGTCAACGTACCTTGCGGAAGATGACATCGTGCTTAGCGTCGGACTCGGGCGCATCCTGTTGGCGCAGACTGGAGGGCGGGACCCAGCGGCGCCGGTGCGGTGGGGGGACGCTTGTCCGCCCCGGCGCGCGCGACGCTGGCCCCGGCTGGCGCGCGCTGTCCGTCTTGCGGCCGGTGCTGCCCGCACACACACACGTCTCCCGCCGCTCTCCACACACGCACACCGCCGTCTTGCGACCGCTACTCTTAACGCCTCACCGACCCTGGTACATAAACACCAATATCGTTAGATATAAACTACTATTTCTGGCCACCTTCCAAGCACTGAGGGGTAAAGGCTAAAAATTTGGTTTTCATAACTACATATTAAGATTACTAACGGGATATTTACCGTGGTATTTATTTGTTTAATATCCCGTTTTTAATATTAATTATTTAATAGTTATGAAAACAACCGTGAAAATTTTAAAAAGTCAATTTGGTTTTGTCTAATTAGTTCGGTGATTTTGTCCGGTTACCATATTTCCCATGACTAGATTATAAAGTAGATTGAAAATTGATTGACTAGATCATCGAACTATTGTGATAAGACCAAAAAATTCGTCGTTTTTGATCATCTCGACGAATGACACATCCATAGCGCGCAAATCAAAGGCTCTCAGAAGGATCTGCTCTTCAACTGTTGTTGCGTTGCCGGCATCCGACTGTCGAAAGTAGAACTATGTAGGAGTGGGAGCCTGCCCACAAATTGTCTTCAAGAGTTCATAAATATGAAAATAGACACGCTTGTATAAACCAATATTTAGAACGCCCCCGTCGCTGGCCCCGATCGTCTGCTGTGATGTAAGTTAATGTCTAAATACGTACTATTTCAGAGCAATATTTGTGTTCAAAAGATTGAGGATAGCGAAGCAGTTGAATTACAGAGTCGTCACCTGTTTCGTGAGGACTAAATTAAGTACCATATGTGAATGAAAATAGTTAATTAAGAATAAAATTTAAGACATTAAATAGATATTATTTTTCTAATTTTAATAAGAGGATTTGAAACAAAATTGAATGTCGTTGACCCCAAACATCAATCAAACCCAGGAGCTGAAAAATACGACGACATCGATGGATGGAGTTACAAAACACAGCGAGATAAGAGTTTTATGAACTTATCTATCATACTACAGAGGTACCGTAATCAATAATACGTAAAGCTCTTTACTAATAGAAATAAAAAGTACGTTCAAAAATTATGACACCATTCATAATCGAATGCTAAGATTCGAGCATAAAATAACAGCTTCAGCCCCTAAGCGAAAGGGTCAATTGCACTGATGTATAGTTGGGGTGGATATTAGCATTAGCCACATTTTACCCCACGATTCGGGGAGCCCCGATGACGACACGATGACGCAGATGCGCGCGTTGTTTACACCGTCGTCGGCGTATCGCATCTCGTCAATACAAAACGCCTTGTGATTAGTAATCACTTCAAGTGGAGTGCATTCGAGAAATAACACATTACAACGCACGTTTTAATCAGCTGTTTGTAAGATTGTGCATTTTCTTAGCAGCAGTGATGATTTTTGCAGATTTATGGGTCGAAGAGTTTGATAGTTGAGCATAGAGCTACTTTAAAAATTAAAAAAATATAAAATGTGATTCCTACCGATGATGTGGTAAGACAGCAAACTAGGTCCTTGCTCCTTTTTTATTATTGGGCAGCGCAGACAGACAGTGGTGGTTGTGAAAATACATACTATAAAATATCGGCCTTATCAAGTACCTATTTATTTGTTCTGTGGCCTTATGTAGGTAACATTTCTGTGAAAACTTATTCATGACTGGTGATGACGATTATAAACGATTGTATTAGACAATACCTCATAGAGCAAAATTGGATAGCTGTTTACATGAATAAAATAAACTACCACCTACCTTATATATTTTATACTAATTAGAAACATCGTAGAAATAAATAAAACATCGGCCAATTTGTTTATAGAAAATAATATGGTAACCAACCACCAATAGACGACAAAGAAACTAGCATGCAAAGTTCTTAGTATAGGTAGATAGGCAAACATATAGGTATGAAAATGGTATGAAATAATAATTACTTCTAAGTTTTTTAACAAGTTCATTATCCCTATTTTGATATTGGCCGATATTGGCTTATTTACGTATTTCACAATTTAATTAGTACCTTCGCTCAATGGTTAGGAAAAAAATTGCAAAATAACTACACTACACTACACACTCGGAATATTTTTCTTAGTTAACTATGTACGAAAAAAAAAAACTTGTCATCGAAAGAGGATTTCGTCATATTAAAAAACGATCAAACAACACTTTAGTCATTTGCAAAATTGCAACAACACTATTCATTTTATTTCACAACCGAAATAAATAGCATATTCACAAAAACGATTAGCCATCTAGGCAATACTTGCTTGCTTATCGTGTGGGTTTAGAGGTTAACCTACCTCAAAAACCCCCTGGTGTCGAAATTATAGAACCGCCAATAGGCAATACTGCGACCGAGAGACACAAGAGCATCTATTTATTTAAACATTTTGAATATTAATTTGCAAATTAACAATGGATGCGCGCCGCCAAACCGACGCGACGCACGACTATTTAAATAAAAGTCTGGCTTTACACCGGTAGTGTGTTTATTTTCTTTATATGAATGAGTGTCGTTGAACTCTGCGATATTTGACTATCTCGCGCGATGTCAATCGACCTTCCGATATGCGATAACGAAAGGACATTCATTGTTTCATTGTAGTTCGCTACAATTTGTATCATTTAACGACATTCATAAACATGAACAAAATTTACATGTATTTGAATAGCTAGGTAGGATATAAGAATATATTATTTACATATTAAGTAGAGAGTTTTAAAGGTTTCATTTATAAGAAATCTTTATTAAGTACTACTCTTCTAAAACCATATTAGATACTTTACTCTTAAACCACCGAATACACATTTGATTAATATATTAGACAACATTATAGCGTAATCAACGAAAATACACCGATATCGATAAACCTGCACTCGGAATCGATTGGACCCGTTCAATGACCCAGCCAGTTGGCTTAGCCTGCGAAGATAGTGCGGCGGCGGCCAGTGTTACTGTGTCGATGATCTCAGGTCATCAACCGGTTAGTCTAGGGTTGAGGGTGCAGGGCAAAGGACGCAGACAGGGCGCCTAGAGAGCGAGGGGAAGGGGTCAACGGCCGCGAGGACCTTGGTTCCCGCGCTGCAAGGTCGCGCGCCGGTCACCGCCCGCGCTCGCATCTGCTGCGGCAGCGTCAGCCGATGATTCATTGGAATCCAGATCTTGTCCTAACACCACAATTCAAGCCGTTGGTCCCGGCTACCATCTACGCATCATGGTCTAAGAAAACAAGGTCTAACCATTAGACCACGTGACTGATACGAGCCTACATCATTTTGCCTATTCATCCTTGTCGAATGCGTGTAATAGACAAGGATGAACAGCGCAAAATAACGTAGGCTTGTGTCAGTCACATGGTCTAACGGTTAGACCTTGTTTTCTTAGACCATGCTACGGATGTAGTCGTTATAGGAGCCATGTCGGAAGCCTGAGGCGGCTCAACAATTCCGACACCAGGGTTTGTGAGGTAGGTTAACCTCGAAATCCACTCGATAAGGAGAAGAAGACCACAATTCATGGATACCACTTAGATATGAAAGCGTTAAAAACCCAAGTCGACGCGAACGAAATTCGACGAACGGTTTTCCGTGGGTAAATCCGATGTCCGATGTGCTGTTTACATTGCAAATCTTGTGCAAAATTTTGAAGTTTCTAGAAAAGGTATTTGTAAGCATTGTTAGATCAGTAGGTATATATATCGGTTTATTCATATAGATTTTAATATTTATTTTATATTATTGTAATAATGTACTGTAATACATAAATTATTATTATTAACTAGCTGTCCGCCCGCGGCTATACGCCCGCGTTGTTTTTTATTTTTTCTTTTTTTTTCTTTTTTTTTACCTTTTAAACCTTCCCTGGACTTTCATGAATATTTCAAGACCAAAATTAGCCAAATCGGTTCAGCCGTTCTCGAGTTTTAGCGAGACTAACGAACAGCAATCCATTTTTATATATAAGAAAGAAGATGGTTTTATTTATTTTTTATGTTTACACGATGTTCAATGTTTATCATTTTCATCTTAATTTAGTTACACCAATGGTACATACGTTTTTAAGTAATGCTTTTTTATTAATAAAGATCAATTAGGTATGATATGATACTCCTACGCTAATAGAAATAAACCATTAATATGGAAAAACAACAGTCTTTTTTATTTTGCCATTCTGCCTCTGAAAGTCCTTTATGCCCACGCAGTAAGGTAAAAACAAATTATTGAAGCCAAAATAATAGGCATACTACTGAACAAAATAGACGTGATGACGTCATTATTTTAGCAGCTACAATCCAGTTTACAAGACCGTAACAAACAAGAACAGGCGTGATTCGTCAACTATGTAATATTTATCACAAAGTTATGACACTGTAATTCAATTTGCAATACTATGCAACTATTGTACTGAAATAAATAAAATAACATGATCAACTACTTTAGACACCAAAAACAAAGACCCCGATACAAGATGAATCTCTGTTGTCAAAGCATGTGACTTACAATAATTGTACAAAATTTATTGATGCAACACGAAATCACGCAGGTTCAAAGTCGACGTCAGGAATAAAATTAAGTCGATCGGCTTCTATCTTGTTCTTTATAAGGTGAATGAGACATGACATTAATAAAGGTATAAAGCTGGACAGTAAAATTGTTTATGTTCAATATTTATATTAATATAAGGAAAAAATATATAAAAACAGAAATTGCGCAAGGTTCATAGAATTAATGCGCAAGATTGGGACCTTGTCTTTTCGTAGGTCACTCGCAGATATGAAATTATTATCACCGACTCAACGACCTACGCAAATATCATACTGATTCGGAACTTTAGAATTCAAATCTTGTGACGAGGTGAGACACAATATTCGTACACATTTTATTTTATTGACAGTTATTTTATTACTTTTACTTATACCTAAGAGAGAATATTAATTATATGTAGGTAAACAAATCACAAGATATACCTGAATAGGGAAATAAATGGACGGGCCACTTGGCCAGCATGAGAATGGCATTTCTATAGTTCAATAATAAATAACTTATGATTCATTACCGCTCCATTAAACTATTGCATACAGCTAGACACATGGCTCTTAGCATAGAGGCCCAATATTATATTACACTAGCTTTCCGCCGCAGCTCCGCCCGCGTTAATAGTTTTTCCCGTGGGAATGAGGCATTTTCCCGTGGTAAAAAGTAGCCTATGTGTTAATCCAGGGTGTCAGCTAACTACATACCAAATTTTATTATTATTTTCGCTCCAACCGTGTAGACGTGAAAAAGTATCAAACATACACACTTTCGTCATTATAATATTAGTGCGATTTTCTCGGAAAAGAATTGCAAGTCCGGTGAAGCTTGATCGGTCGTACTTTTTCGACACAAGCATAGGTCAATTTAAAAAAAAGGAAAGGAATTGAAAGACGGGGATACCACAAGTATGGGCGTAGAAAACAAGTTTAAGTATCAAGAATATTTCTGTTAGTTACTAGATATATATTTAAATAAATAAACATAAATATCTGTCAATACACACCAACGCAGCTACGCGACGCAATTAGCAATCGTTGAGTGGGTTCAATCAAAAAAGCGCTATAAATAACTTATCTCTAAGTATTTTCTTTGAATGTCGGCTATACAAATATCCTACGCTTTGACCTGTTTCCACAGGGCTCCGATTGACGTCATTTCACTACGCCCACATCCACTAAGGGTGGGCATTACAGGTGACATTATATAACAGTTACTGTTTCAGCGAGAATTATATATATTTTTAGAAAAGGTTCATTGTCAGACATTTGATTTTTAGAGAATTTACGAAGCGCCTTCTCGCACTGAACTAATAAAATTAAATAGAAGTGGTTTACTCGTAAAACTACAAGTTACTTCAACGCCCATACGTTCAATGATATTAGTATTTCAGTAGTTCAGTTTGACAACTGATACCTTATTTATACCTCTAGAGGATTAACTAATGTGTAAAGAAACTGCATCAACTTCTTTTAATGTCTTGCCTTGAATGTTATTAAAATATATATTTTTACTTAATCTTGTTTTAAACGTTATAAAAATATAAGCATGTACTTAATAGTAAATTACAGCTAAAAATAAAAGGGTTTATTTTATATTTTAGCACCGACTGATTTTATTGATTCACCGAAAGGAATTTACGTATCGTGTAGTATCGTTCTAAAAAAACCTAAGTCGAAAATAAGTTCTTAACTTAGGTAGTAAGAATAAAATTTAAAAATAAAAAACAATAAGAGTTATTAGTTATTCTTTTTAATTTAAAGGAAACTCGAATAGAACTAAGGAAGGAATCTAATCTGCGATAGAGGGGCCATTGAATCTGTATTTCGATGATATATAATAATTAATATACTTTTTTAACAAAAACCGCAGTAAATATCCCGCTATAAATCACAATAGTTGGATATGACAATGACCGAATGTTATAAAACATGTTTTATTTTAGAAATAATTTGTACAGGTACCATTATTTATTATACAGAAAAGTGTAAATTATTCATAACGTGACATTTTAAGTCAATTTATCACAGCGATGAGGGATATTTCTTTAATCAGCAGTATTAATTTGTTATTTCCACGTACTCATAATTTTGGATCACAAAGCCCTATTATTACGTAGAAGCATTTGTTATTGTTAGAAAAACATGTTAATTTGGAGAGGAGGTGGTAACAGGAGATATACAACAACAAAAACAAGCCAATTATCTGGAAAGACCAAAATAGAAAAGTGGCAAATAAACAATTGAGATATTCTTAAGTATTTTATTTTAGCCAAGCACCTATGTTTGGAGATAAAAACGTTATTATTACATAGCGATAAACAAAGTGAATGTTATTAAAAAAAAATGCAATGGTAACATTTCGTACATCCAAGGAGCTTTCGAACTTCCAATATTAAAATCGAATTGAATTGTAGACGGATGGAGAATGTGATCAATAGACTGAATACTCAGAAAAATATTATAATCGAAAAATCGTTTATGTATAATGGTTATTGTTTATATTCTACTAATATTATAAATGCGAAAGTTTGTGAGGATGGAAGTATGGATGTTATTTACTCTTTCACGCAAAAACTACTAAATGTATTTAAAATAAACTTTACAATAATATAGCTTATACATCAGAATAACACACAGAGTATACCGCGGGAAAATCCCTCATCCTCTCGGTGTTGGGGGCGGAGAGCTAGTTATCAAATACTAGCGACCCGCCCCGGCTCCGCACGGGAAAATGGTTATTGTGGGTTATTCTTAAGTATATTATGCATGTATTATACATATAAACCTTCCTCTTGAATCCCTCTATCTATTAAAAAAAACCGCATCAAAATCCGTTGCGTAGTTTTAAAGATTTAAGCGTACAAAGGGACATAGGGACATAGGGACATAGGGACAGCGAAAGCGACTTTGTTTTATACTATGTAGTGATTAACATAAATATAAATAAAACAAAAGTAAAAAGAATACGAAAATGTAGTAAAATAAAACGAAGAAAAAGAAAAAAAAATACAATTTCGGTAGGGAATACTATTTAGTATTCTTATTCATATTCTTAAATAAATTTTCTTGAGATAACCTTTTGTAATGCCCGACTTACAATATCTTAAAATCTGTATTTTTTTGCACGCAGTAAAAACTTCTCAGGGTCGATCAAGTGAGCATGTTTCTTCGTCTTTATAAAAACTGCCTGCCTACAATAATAGGCAGGTAAGGAAACTCAAGTGCAAACCTTGAGGCCATTTAGCAGAGCTCAATGCTTTCATGAACTTACAGAGGATCACTGTATTATAAATAGAAAAACATAATAATACAATGAACATTTAAATAAATACAGGACGAAAAGTCATCCTCTGCCTGCTCATATACTAATCCACTTAAGAAAATATATAAAAGGTGACTAAAATTGACAAACTAAAATACATGAATTAATTAAAAAAGTAAATTATTACAACAATTAATTACCTAGCTATTAGCACATAAAAATAGTTAGTATTGTCATTCATGAATAAGTTATTAAATAATGAATGATTATAGGATGCACAGAAGGCGTGTAGTGTAGTGAACTAGTGAGCAGGTGGTTCGGGGGGTAGTGACGTGGCGGGGCGCGGGGGGTGGCGGCGGGGCAGGGCGCGGGCGCGGTCGTTGACCCTGCGCACCGTGTGGGTAGCCGCGTACCTACGTGATTTCGTTAATCGCCCGCCCCGCTCGGCGAGACGACTTTTTTTGAGACATCGAGACAGAAAATGAATCTCAGTTTGATATGACGATAGATCGCAAATGTTGTAGCGTTGTGGGAACATAGACTGACTGTAAAAATGTAGATTTTTTTATTAATTGTCAAAATTTTTGAACGCCTATTTCAATAGTAAAGCTTCGTCGTTATGGAATAGAACACTAAAAAAACAGTACTGTAATTCAAATCCAAATATACATATTACTTGTTTTTTTAACAATATTAACTTTATCTAGATTTTTTTGTTTTTCGTATACATACCTACATATTTGAATTGTATTTTGTACGCCGAGGCAGAGTGAGATCGAGGTTCGGGAGGCTCACTACGTAACGCGCGCGAGAAGGACGAGAAGGTGTCAAACCCGACATAGTGACACAAGAGTCATAGTAATTTTTTTTACACGGCATTCGCGGTTTACCCTTGCTTGTAACAAAACATGCATCCGAGGGACGACAATAAAAACACAAAATAACGGTTTATATTACCAACTTAAACCATTTGTTTGTCCGGATCTTCCTGGCATTTGTTCTGTTTTTATATTACCTAAAAAACCCAAATGAGTAAAAAAACTGTCTTTGAAACATCTACGCCAGATGTGCCAAATCCGCGCGTGGTAAGTATACCTAGATGATATGGTCTGCACTTGCCAAACGCTTAGGTAATCGTTTGTCTTTCCAAAAAATGCTAGCGTGTTCGCGAATGAGCGAACTAGGCCAACTTTACATATACCAATGACGTACATAACTGTATATGGATGGATAGGCATTGATTCACAAATATCTTTCTATTATTCGAGGTTGACTAAAGAGGCAACATTGGAGTGTCCAGTTTGTCATCATAATAAATAAAAAATCCAATAACAAGTACATTTTGGCACAAATCACTAAAGGTACCTTTAAAAAATATCGTAAGTAAGTAAGAACACTTTTTTCCGTTATTCGATTGTAAAAGGCAAATTCTATAGTGTCAGGGAGGAGTTATGTGTTATATATAAATATCAGGCATAATCATCTCCACTTTTCAATTTATACTACTAGCTCATGCTGCAAACTGCAAACATATTTAAAATTCATGAGCTCTGGAATCCGCAGTCTCTGGAGACACGGGCAGAGACCAATCATTTCGACTGGTGCAGTACCACGCAATACGCTAACTACAGTCTGCTATGCGTATTTTAAATAAAAAGCGTAAGAGTGAAAATATCAGCAATTTTAGCGAAAGTGAACACTGCTAAATGCCAAGCAGTCAGCTGAGCAAGATGCCGGCTGCGACACGACACGATACAGTTACAATGAGAACTTTCCATATGCTGCGTGTGCGAGCTGGCGAAATTATTGCAGCTCTGTCGCTAAGTCGGTCAAAGTAAATGATAAGTCGGAATCTACGTTTTTCACCTGTAGGTTTTTATAACAGTTTATCGTACAAAATTTAGTATTGAGATTAAAATCGAAACCATGCAGAAGTTGCCAATTTCATGGCCTGAAGCGATCCTAATTTTATTTCCATAATGTAATGTACGATGATCGATAGTCCATTTGGTAATTGTAGGGCTGTAAGACGTGTTGTAGTGCTGTAATATCGTATGATGGCAGTTGGTTTTATAGCATCATTGGGCTAAGCCGGCGTCGTCGATACACGCGGGGTCGCAGGGCGCGGCGCGGCGGCCCACTTGCCTCTACCATTGACCTACATTTGCGGCCCCGTGTACGCCCGCACCAAGCGAATGCCGTTCTACTATACTCCTCAGTTCCTGACCTTTCTTTTCAGCACTTCACTTATGACTTCAAAAATATATTGCTTTAATATTAACGGTGGTCTGCCTGTCGGAACTTAGCTCAGATAGGGCCCAAATCGGATAAATAAATACTAATCTAGATAAGTGATCAGTTTTTCGAATAGTCAAATAAATTGTAGTACACCTATAAAATCAAATCAAAATGTTTTTATTCGAAGTAAGATTTACAAAACAATTTTTCGACGTCAAAGCTAATAAAATCGCTTTAGTTTCGTATTTTCACACGCGATGAGAATATCATCATAACATAACTTATTTAACTCGTGTAAATATATAAATTAATTGATTTTATAGATTTCAAGTTCCAAAATGGCAAGAAGATTATCTAGATTTAGATCTAGGCCCTTTAGCAGCTAGCATTGACCCACATAATGCAACTAGCAGCTCTCACACCACGCGAATGCCGACCCTCGGCCATCCGTACATTGAACATCCTCACTTCCTTATAGTTCATTAAATTTTGTATCAAAACCGGTAACACTATTTATTACTAAAGGCAGTACTTAAAGTTAGAATGATTAATTTGATTAAAACTGTGTTATTTTCCCCATAAAAAGTATTCCTGAATAAAGGTTTTAAAACACAAAATGTAATAACAAATTAGTTTTAGATAAGAAGTAAATAAATGATCAATGCTTTTTTATTTTAATATTGGTTAGAACCAAAGGAAAATATGGCAACATCTGTTGAAGAGTATTGTTCAACAATTAACATAATACAGGATGGATATTTAATACTTTTGTAGATAATCTTAACCATGAGAATGTTATTTAAACAAATATATAAGGTAAAATAGCTAGTGTTTTACATTTGCATTTTCACTGAATGGCTCAGCTTCTTTCTTGAGTTAATTCAAACACTTTTTTTTTAAATTATTCTTTTAAATTAAATATTTCATTTCAATGGGTTTACAATTTCATTCACTACTTGATAGCACTTACTGGAAGATGTTGAACGGTTGCCTTTTCAGGTTTACTAAATTTCTTATCACATATTAATATTGTTTGTTTGTATGATGACTCAGTTAATTTCCAGAAATTCAATCTTTTAACACAGCAATGCCTATTGTTATTGGATAAATAAAATCTATAATTAAGACAGGTTTTATGAAAGCTGTAATCATCTGTCTGTAAAATAATATTTAGCTGTTATGTTTAAAATTTATCTTTCAATGGTTACTCATTATTTGATATTAAAATATGACAATCATAATTGAAAGAGTAAGGACAATCTAAATAGATTATAAATGTGATCAACTGTGGGTGGAATGATTATTTGATTTCACAATGCAGTCCAGGTACTATACAACAATGTAAATGATTACCGAATAAGACCATTACTGAATAAATAATGGGTTTGATTCACAGAACTGCAAGTTTACACTGTAGTCTTTACTAATATTGCACTTGGTTGGCTTAATATAAACCTTGTCTTAAAGGTAACTATGGTTCGTATCTTAGCAATAAGCCCACTTTTTTACTTTGTTAAAAGAGAATTTTTGTATTCTTGCGGCTTGTTTTTTGGTTTCATTAAAGTATATTTTATTGTATTGTACATTGCATTTATTGTAATTAAAAGTTTATAAATATGTATGTAATAAACTTAGACAACAGTTATAAATTGTAAAATGGTGATTAAATCAGCATAAAAAAATATTTTGATTGCTCAATATTTATGAAATATGAAATATAGATCATATCTTAAAAAAATATTGTAACTTAATTTAATATCCCACAGAGAATTACTCATAATATTATTTTATTTCCAAATATTCCAAACATCTATCAAAATATTAAAAAGCCACAGGTTAGTTTAAGAACATGGAGCTCAGCATTTACTTTGTAAGGAATGGCAAATGTTTTGTGCCCTTTATAATTATGATATTTTAAAATTAATTTGCATATCAATTTTATATATTGGTATAAATATCAAAATAAACACAGTAAGGAAATAAGTTCAACGATCAGCTGATAGATAGCTAAAACAGGCGATAAAAATCACTAGATAGGTAGGTAGGGGCTAAGAGTTACAGTGAAGAGCAAACAGGATCAAAGTGGAGTTTCGTGGTATTATCACCAATTTCAAGGAAACACGAACAAGGAAGACGCGTGACGCGGCCAGCCCCGCCGCCGCCGCCGCCGCCACCCGCTACCATTCTCATCTCACCACTTCCCTTTCAACCTGCTAGGTTAGAATTCACACCAGCACCTCGTACACTACTTTTCCATTGACTGCACAATAACGGTACGAACACACCCCCAATATCAACCGATTAAAGTAACCACAGCTCATAATAATAATACGAAACTTAGAAAATGGCTCACAAAGGTGACGCATCGACACGATCCGATCGAATGATCTTGGCGGATCCCGTTGTCTCCGCTAGTTGATCCAAACTTATACACTCACAGGGGCCTAGTACGATATCAGGGGCACTGAATGCACTGTAATAATATGAAATTCACAAACTTACGAGGCGTTGAAAGTCAGTTGTAGATTGCAGACGCACCGCAACGCGACAAGCGAGTTCTTTTACACGCACACAACTGACTGACAGATGATGGCTACAGCACACTCACACACTCTCACTAAATCAATGACATTAAACTTTAAAGTTACCATTTAATAATACCATTTCCTACCACAAAATGAGATTCTGTTTTTTTGTCTTGTGTAATACAATGACGCTTGCATTGCGAAAAGCGAATGTTGCGTGCGAATTTACGATTGCGTTAC
Organism: Teleiodes luculella; assembly: GCA_948473455.1. Classification (NCBI taxonomy): domain Eukaryota; kingdom Metazoa; phylum Arthropoda; class Insecta; order Lepidoptera; family Gelechiidae; genus Teleiodes; species Teleiodes luculella. The sequence goes on along the minus strand of OX419591.1, from coordinate 4,785,500 downwards.
GTGCGTGCGATGCGATGCGACCAGCAGAAATAAAAAATCCTCGCTCTAGTGCGGAGTTTCAAAGAAACTTTATTTAATAAAGAGAAATAATACCAGAAATATTAAAAATATATATTATGTGGTGCTGTAGCCAGACAGCCAGCCAGCACAAGTTTTCTATTTTTCTGGAAAAGCTTTACACTTTTAAAGCCTGAATAAAAATCCTCGCCATATTGCGGAATTTCAATGGAACTAATTTTATAATGGAAATTGTTGCCATAAACATAAAAATATATACGTGGCCCGTGGCGCCACCAAAGCAGGTTATTTATTTTATGGTCTTTCAGGCTTTTAAATATCAATTTTTGAGTTACGTTTACTTATATTATATTTTAGGTTATCGATCATACTTCATAATAAATGCACACTATTGACCCTTGCCTACGTTTTTTTTATTTCACGCGCACTTAAAATACGTTTCTTTATTTTGCAATGGATTTTTATTTTTAACTATTTACTATTTCTGTTTCCTTTTTTCTGATTGGTCACACTGAATTTAATTTGGTTGGTGCTCCAGGCCAGAAAAATTTATATAAAAAAAAAAATTTGGTTGGTGCACGTTCCTGCATTCCGAATCAGGATTACAGCGTATGCTGGCACTTGAAAAAAAAAACTGCTAGTTTCTCTATTCGATAAGAGATGGCAGTATTATCTATCTGAATGGGCCGTCAAAGTAGAAATAATAAAATAAGTAAAGCCTGACCACGCCTGACGCCTGACCGAAGAAATAAAAAAACTTCGCCATATTGCGGAATTTCAATGGAACTAATTTTATTATGGAAATTGTTGCTAAAAACCAAGGATGCTAAAAGTACTGCTTAAACAAAAATATATATACACGTGGCACCCCCAGAGCAGGTTATTTATTTCTTTGGTCAGACTTTACACCAACCAAATTCGATGCAGTTTTTTTCAAATCTTGACGTCTAAACTAGCGTACCTATCTTGATACGGCTATCTATTAAGCGAAAGATGATTACTGCTTCTAATTTTTAAATTGCAGCTTCGTTCGTGATAAGTGGGTTTCGAGGTTTAACCTACCTCACAAACCTGTTGTCGGAATTGTAGAACGAACTGCCTAGGCTTCCGATATGAGTCGTTCAACGATTACATCCGTAGATAGTATCCGGGACCAACCGCTTTACGTGCCTTCCGAAGCACGGCATCATCTTTCTTTTCGGACATCAGGTGATTTAGCCTGCAATGTCCTAACCAAACTGAAGAAAGTCTTACAAAGTGATATTTGTTTGACGAATCCCCACCGGGATTGGAACCCGGAACCTCCGTAACGTAAGGCGCGGTTTTGACCACTCGACCACGGAGGCTGTTACAATAAAAACATATTTAAGTATGAAGAAAGTGGCGCTTTCCGTTTTTTCTTAATAAGCTGCTAAAAAATAAAACAACTATTAAAAAATGAAGAATACTTTATTACATTTATAGTAAGTACCTGTAAACCTTTATAAAATCTGCCGAGTCAAAATTACAAATAATTTGGGACGGATTTGACTTGCAGGTATTTTTATTTCACGCTGGTTGGCTTGTCTGTCAGCTACCATATACTATAAATAATACATAACATTACATCGCATGTGTACTTTCGAAAAGATGTTTATAAAAAAAACTCTTTAGTCAAAAACTTTACTTAAGTTGTGATTCCCTCGTTTCCTGTTCCTGTTATTGAATATTTTAGTTACGTCACCATCACCACTATTCTCGGAGTTTCATAAACGAATCTGGGCTGTTTTTTGGAAATTCGAAAACCTTAACGGGTACTTAAAATATTGAACTTAAGCTACCTTGTTTACAGCTAGCTGCTTCTGTTAATATTATAAAATGCCATTTATATTCTCCAACCAGCGCGTAATAAACTACACAATTTAAAAAATAAGCTTGACAATTAATATACAAAATAAACGAATTATAAACGTATATGAGCAAACAAAAATACAAAAAGATTAAGTACACATCTGAGATTCAAACTGTGTTTACCTTATCACATCACTTAATAACGACGTACCTACATATTTGAAACAATATCAAATACGCAACATTAATATAAAAATACAATTTCATTATAAAAAAATTCTTCGCAGCGTGGCCGCCCTAACCTATGTACAACATAAATAACTACGCGATTGGTCCGATTTAAAAATTCATTATACATTTTTACAATAGAAAAATAGCTGATAATTCATAAGATTAGTATACTTACCGTATTGTACAATAGTTTTAATAAGGAATTAAGGAAACGATCAGCGTTATGTCGTAGTATAAAATGCAGGAGTTGAGTCGCAGGAATGCAACGAGTTATTGTTAAAGGTAAACTGTAATAGTCTGCTCTGTCAGTACTGCACTGGACTGAAAGTATTGTAAACAGCGAGAGATTCAGATTATATTAAGCAAAGAAAATAAACAGTGGCATTAGATTAATTAAGGAAAATATAGAACAGTATAATAATTAATTACATAACACAATATAGCTTCCATTTTTAATACGCGTCATCCTACAGAAAGCAGATTAATAGTCATAAAGTCATAACAATGTAAGGTTTGCTACTATATTATTATACGCAAACAAATGCATCGAATCCCATTTGCATTCTATTGCTTTAACAAAATACAGACTTTATGACTGACACAAGTCCGAAAGACAGTTTTTTTATTATTTATTATCCCTACACTGTGTCACATAAAATAATGGACAAAAAATATAGGCGCAGCCAGTACAGAGGCAATTGGCAACACTTTTACTTTAAACCAATGACGTCCATTTCCGGTAGTGATATAACCAACTACTTCACGCGGTGGTGTTGCCATATGTGACAAATTAATTTCATCATGATATCGTTTGTACTCTAGTTACGCGCTGTAAATTGCAGTGAAACCTTTCTGTATTAGTATATTAGTCCAGTACAATGCTATGCAGTCGTATCCTAAGATTAAGTTTCTTCTAGGCGGGGCGACGGATCACATGCCTGACTCCGCTATGCCTTCGTCGTCTGTAACAAAAAAAAAAAAAATTATGGTAAAAAAGCGACAAACGTTTACTGCTATTTATTTCATTAAAAATATATTATTCGTGCACTAAATATTATTCCAATTTAAAAAAAAAACAAACATGTTTCGTAACAGTTCCTAATTTCTAATAAAGTATAACTTTTAAGCAATTGAAGTTGTTTTTTGCACATTAAAATCAACGTGGTTTGTTTGTAAGAGTTCTTCAAAGTCACGCTACTGGAATAACGTTACGCTTCACAAGTTTCTTTAAGAGCACTTGACAAAAGCGAACATTTCGCAAGATACAAAGTTTTGTTTCATACAATTTTTATGGGTTCTTCCCCTTTTGTAGGTTGAAATTACCGAAATAAATATGGTAAAATTAATTATTACTATAAAAGTCTAAGCATATCACATTTAGTTCTTGTACTAGTGCGAGTTATCGAGTATTAGTACAGTCAATACATAACCACTCTTTTAGCACACTATGATTATTAGATATGTCCTCGACAAATTGTATAATTCGGCAGATTACCATCGGCATCGTCATTTTATAAACGACAACCAACCCAAAATATGCCGAGGGCAAAGTTGTAGATAACGGAGTTTCTTGGCATTTAAAAGATATCATGAATGATTTTAAATAAAAATATAATTTATGACCAAAAAATTACAACAAATGATTTAAAATGATCTATTAATAGAATTCACCGAATTTTTTTTTCTTCTCCTAAACAGCTATAGACCGCGCCGTCTTATAACAGCGCCACGCACGGAAATATGAATAAATAATTTATCAATTTGCCGCGGTATTTTGGAAAGTCACGACCGTTTGTGCTCTGCCGAATTATACAATTTTCCAACGATAAATACACATTTGCGGCGGCCAGCGCCTTAAATATTTTAAGATACGTTTTTGGTATTGTCAGAATTATTATCAGAAAACGGATGAGCTAGTTGTTATTTCCACCTATGCTTGAAACTAACTACATACATACAAAGACTAGATTCTTAAATACCTAATCTAAATGTGTGAGATGATTCTTTTTTAGCTTTCTGAACAAACTTCATATGGAGTTGATGTAAATTGAAATTGCGGTCAACGCTTCGACATCGGTAAATAAATAAGAAATGGGATGAAATTGTCTGTTGTTTTAAGGAAAGTGCGTGTTGCAGTATACTATTTTAGTATGGCGAGTTAGGGAAAAGTCCACAATTTTCATACTATTAGGTGCAAACTGAACCACTTAACAGTTTAGACGAATACAGGAATACTTTCGCAGCGTAGACCGCTAGCCGCCGCCGCCTGTTGCATCGTAAAATCAAATTTGTTACAGACGGAAGACTGGTTAAAAGTAGCATGTAAACAAATGGTTTTTGTATAACCACAGAAAATATATAATAATAATAGTACCTAGGATAGCAGTGCCGTAAATTACGTTTTTACGCAAATAACTGCACTCTAGGAAACCGCGCCATTTTGATCGCATGACAATGGTCATATACCCATTAATATAAGAAATAGAAGCTTAAGTCCATCAGGGCAGTGTTAAAGGCTGTAGTGTTGGTAAGTGCACGCGCTACAAGAGTTTTAATAAATAGTTCTAACGAAGTACAGCGGGAGAGAGGGTAGTTTTCCACTACGCACCAAGGAAAATGTTTTCTTTTTCTTTCACGCTATGTCTCCTGACCTGACTTTTGAATGGTCCGTGTTCCTTTCCTGCCTCTCTTTTTGTATTCGTAAATATGTATCTATGTATGTGTGTGTAAGGAGTTTATTTACTATCTACGTACTAATTAAGTAAAGTATTGTGTGCAGTATATGTATTATTTCTATTTGAATAATACGCATAGCACGCATTCGACAAGGATGAACAGCATGATGACGTAGGCTTGTGTCAAGTCACGTGGTCGGAGTAGAAGACCGTTTTTTTAGACCATGGTTTTACTATAGTAAAGCCCGACCAGAGAAATAAGAAACTTCGCCATATTGCGGAATTTCAATGGAACTAATTTTATAAGGAAAATTGTTGCCATAGTCGTAAAAATATACACGTGGCGCCGCCAGAGCAGGTTTCTTATTTCTTTGGTCAGGCTTTAGGTTGTTGCAAAACCAGTTACGTAGGAGTATAAAAAAATCCTTTCAGGAAACTAGTTTCCAAACTTCGGTTTCCTTAACGGCCGAAGGGGTTGCAATGTGTGTAGGTGTGGTATGGTTCCCCAGAATGGACCATCTCATTAACGGCGCGTTCAGACGTGCGCGTTTTCTGCGCGTTTTCTGCGCGCGCGGATCGTTTTCTGCGCGCGCGGATTCAGCGCGCGTCGCGTGTTTTCCCAAACGCTAAAGCAGTTTGAGGTTCTATGCTAATTACATAAAGTTTATTTTCATACATTTCCACAAAACCGCGTACGCGCTGTCGCGGATTGCCGCGAACTTAACGGTTCTACCAATAGTGGTGAGTATTTTTTGTTCTGGCAATCTCATTTATATTTTTTTTGGTTGGCAACTGTCATAGCGAATGTTGAGTTTTTGTAGAACTGAACGAATGACGACGATTGACATAAGTATTGGAGGGAAAGTTATGGAACAAAAGTGGCGATTAGATGTTGGAGAGACACGTGGCGCACTGGATTTGAGTAAGCTGTCCTTGGGGAGAAAATTCCATCTGGTAAGTCCCAGATGGTCTAGTTAAGGAAATATGTAGAGGGAAGGTCATAAGATGTAGTCTGCTGATCTAACTGAATCGTTTGTACCATTACTAGTATGGTACTGGGTGACAGCGACTGTAGAGCATGGACCTGGTGAACTCTCATGGGATGCCCCCTTGTAGATAGCGGACGTGTTATCCGTATCTAAGTTGGTGAACTGCTGGCAGTTCTGATGGGTGTGAGAGTTCATGTGCGAGGCTTGGGTCAGGATAAGGGGAGGTTGGAGTCCTGGCGGGGGGCACGGCCCCCCTGGTTAATATAGCAGGCGGCTCTACGGTCCCCAACGGAAGGGGTGAGTGTAATGGTTCCTAGACAAGGTCTGGGTTTCTCACCACACTAGGATATCCTGGCTTCCGTGCAGAGAGTAAGACGAGCTACCACAATTGCTCGTTCCATCAGATATGGCTCTCAGGCCCATAGCAAATTCATGCGCAGTTAAACAGTCGGTAGAATGTATCTCGTGACCTACTCGTTACATTTACTGATTTGAGAATGTCAAATTTCTACTTTAGATTTTCATCGGTTTTCATATCGTTGTTACATATACCTCGGTTATTTATATAACATCCCGACAAATTTGGTGGAGATGCCGTGGATTATCGGTCATATTATATGGTGTTGGACATCAGATATGGCTGGTAAATAACCCAGATTTTGGAATATAATTTGACATTCGAATTACGTTTCAATTACGGACCCTGTTTGTTGAGTTGGACTCAAGCCACGGGGTACCCGAACTATTATTATTTTTATTTGTGTACCTACCTACCTGATACGGTACATAATAAAAAAAATGACGTAATAAAATACGTTATTGTCTAGAAGAAATTTCTGAAATTATTGTTATTCTTATATACATTAAAAAAAAAAAAAAAAAAAAAAAACGAAGATTATGCTAGAATTAGGAGTGTTTTATTTATTTCCCCCTTTCTCCTTCTATTAATATAGGTATTCAAGGATTTTTATTTTTATTATTGACTAGGCTGCTTGGTCCGTAACCTTAGCCTTTTCGAAAGAACAAATTAAAAACGTTTGCCTAGGTGTAGGCATACGATCGTACTTGGTTTGGTAGTTTTCGCTCGAATTGTCGGATTTGGTTCGCTCGATTTAGTTGTGACATACCGAATCTGATCGTCGTTACAGAACTTGTGCCTTTTCTTTTACCGCCATCTCAAATGTCAGAAGAAAAATTTTCCTTCAAGCGGCAAGAACATATTTGTGTAATTTTCTGTTTATTTCAATTGGTAAGTGATAGATATCCTTTGTTAGTTATTCCTTTCGTAATGAGTAAGTGTCTCGGCGTCTTTCCTTGAGACGATAAACTAAGAGGTCGTGTTTTTTGATGCTAGGTGGTGAGAACGCGTCTTCACAGATTTTTTTGGAGTTTAAAACCAGAATTCACGACTTCTGGCATATTGTTGGAACCCTGGAGCCAGGTATATAATCTCGTCGTGTCTTATTGTACCTCAACACTGATTGCCGAAGGTAATGGAACCTTGTTTTTACTAGCTAATTGATAATCAGATTCAAGTGTTGAAAGGATACCTACTTTAGAATGTTGTTTCTATAATTTCAGTTTAAAATGGAGCAAGCTATAAGAATCCGAGTACGATTACGCCATGAGGAGCTTTTGAAGCATATTAACCTGGCTAAGGACCTAAAAGGAAGGCTAGAGAAGGAAGGTTTGCCACTTGAAGATTTAATGGAAATCCAGATGAAATTGAGATCCAGTTTAGAAAAATTTGAGTCTGAGAGCCTTCGTGTGGCGGAATTCTTCAAGGAAGAAGACCGCTCCGACCAGGAAACATACATTCAACATCAAATGCAAGCTGAAGAGCTTTTGACACAATTAGAAATGATCATAAAACTTAGCAAAGAAGAATCGACATGTAGTACTAACCGCGCTGTCACTACAAAGCTTCCCAAGTTAGAAATGATGAACTTTGATGGTGACATACAAAAATGGCCAGAGTTTTGGGCAAAATTTGAAAACTCCGTGCATCATCAAAACTTAAGAAATGTTGACAAGTTGACCTACCTTTTTAGCTGTATTAAAGGAGCAGCACTTGAAGCCCTAAGAGGTATTGATGTTACTAATGAAAATTATTTATTAGCTTTGGACATATTGAAAAAACGATTTGGTGATAAGACCTTAGTGGTTGATGCACATTATGATGCGCTTAATAAATTGGAAAGAGCTACAGACAGTACAATTAGAACCACATTAGACACCATCAACAAGCATTTGAGAATACTTAAAACTTACGGAGAAGATATGGCAGGAAACTTTCTTCGGAATATAATTTGTAACAAATTCCCGGAAGGGATTTTGTATGAGCTCAATTTATTAGTGCCAAAGGAGAGAACTTTAGAAACAATTCTAGAAGCTTTGGAACGGATTGTACAAGCCAAAGAAAGGTCAAAGGAAGTCTCTATTGTGCCTCCATCTGTTTCTACAACGGAAGCTCTTCATGTCAGGACCTTTTCACGCAAGCCAATGAAAAGGAAACTTTTCGAAAGGAAAGATAAGAAAGACATGAATAAAAGAAGGAAGAAACAATGTACCTTCTGTGACGGAGACCATTTTGATGACAAGTGCTGCGAGTTTAAGACCACAGCACAAAGAAGGAACAAACTAAGAGCTAAACGTCTGTGCTTCAAATGTTTTAGATCAGGTCACATAGCAAGCAAATGTACCAGTAAGTTACAATGTTTCCATTGTAAGGGAAGTCATAACCGTGCCTTATGCAATGAGACAAAATTAGACAAGGCTAGTACTGGACAAGAGGCAACACCTAAGCCCACAGGTACAGTACAAAACAATTTTAGAATTTTGGAAAGTTCATGTGTTTTCAAAGCTGATAATATTAAATCATATTTACAGACAGCCACAGCCCGAGTCACGAATAAAAGTAAAGAAGTACCACTCCGCCTACTTTTAGATAGTGGAAGTCAGAGGAGTTATTTAACTGAAAACTTAGCAAAAAAATTGAACATTATACCAGATCACGATGATTTACTTTCAATTTATACCTTTGGGACAGAAAAACCCAAAGAGATAATTAGTCCATCTGCAGAAATTATATTGATTACTAAACGGGGTGTCACCAAGAAGATGCGAGTTAATATTGTCCCACACATAACAAACAGGTTACCAGTAGCCAGACTTGAGCCCTGCGACGAAATAGATTTTTTCGCAGATGATGAGACAGCTGGAAATCAGGTAGATCTTTTGATTGGAAACGATTACTATTTTTCATTTATGAGGCAAGAGATTTTCAAACTGAATAACCAAGTGTACTTAGTGAACTCTGATTTCGGCTGGCTAGTCTCTGGAAAAATATATGATGACAATGAAGAAGATACTTTGTCAGTGGTGACATACTGCCAATGCCAACAGTCTGGATGTCCATACTTCACCGAGCCAGATTTACCTTTAAGGACCATAGATATACAGTTTTTATGGACTTTAGAAAGTATAGGTATAACTGACTCACCGAAAACCACCCGTGAAGAAGAAGCAGTAAATATCTTCAATAAAACAACAAACTTTAAGGATGGAAGATATGAAGTCAAGTGGCCATGGATAGAATATCCGCCTAATTTACCCACAAATTTTGGCCTTTCTTATGGTAGACTAAAGGGATTGTTACAACGGTCAGACCAAAATACCTTGTCAGAGTATAACAACATTCTTAAGGAACAGACACAAGCAAAAATTATTGAAGAAATAGAACCGACTGAGACACCTTATACTCAACAGACACCACCTGTACATTATATCCCATACCATATGGTCAAACAACCTGGTAAAAAAGGTCGCCTTGTCTATGATGCTTCAGCAAAGGTTAAAGGAGAAAAGAGCCTTAATGAATGCTTGTATTGTGGTCCGTCTATGCTTGAAGACCTAATTGGGCTGATACTTAAATTCCGTACCGGGAGAATAGGTATAACTGCAGACATTGAAAAAGCCTTTTTACAAGTAGCTTTACAAAAGGAAGATCGAGATGTCACAAGGTTTTTATGGGTGAAAGATTTAGCCAAACCTTTGACAGAGGACAACCTCATCCACTTTAGGTTCTGCAGAGTTCCCTTTGGAATAATTTCTAGCCCTTTTTTACTGACTGCGACTATTCGACATCACATAGCTAGCACAGACAAGTCTCTCCTCCCCAACATTGCTGATAAATGCTATGTTGATAATCTGATATTGTCGGTTGATTCTGAAGATGATGCCTCGGAACTGTACAAGAAAACGAGAAAATTGTTCAGTGACATTTCAATGAATATTAGAGATTGGAATTCAAACAATTCAATTTTTATGAAAGAAATTCCTGAAGATCAGAAAGCCAAAGAAAAGGAAGAAATGAAAGTTCTTGGATTAATCTGGAACCTTGATCAAGACAAATTAAAATTGAATTTAGAAAAGTTGAGTCAGACAAAGAACTTGGATGGAGTGGCTACTAAAAGAAATGTTTTGCGCACTTTATCTCGCCTTTATGACCCTTGCGGCTTTGTTTCTCCCGCAATATTACCGGCGAAAATATTTTTTCAGGAGCTCTGCATTCGTAAAATAAAATGGGATGAGGCTCTACCCATTGAATTGGAAGAAAAATGGTCAACTATTCAACAAAAGTTGAGACACAATAAGGAGGTACAGGTACCACGTTATGTTGCAGAGTTATTACCTGAAGGAGAAATTCATCACGAGTTACATTGTTTCTGCGATGCTTCGAAAGACGCGTACGCTGCGGTCACTTATCTACGCATGACCTGCCAAGGAAACACGAAGACAGCCTTATTAATGTCAAAGTCACGAGTGACCCCAGTTGATGACAAAGATGACTTGAAAATACCAAGAATGGAGCTATTGGCCTTTCTGATTGGAAGTCGACTTATGAAATATGTTAAAGGAAACTTAGAACTTAACATTTCAAGACAAATCCTGTGGTCAGACAGTCTCGTGGTTTTAGCCTGGATAAAAACTAATAAACTCCTCCCTCCGTTTGTTCAGCGGCGAGTGAATGAAATCAAGCAAAACAAGGAATTAGAAATGCGCTATGTAAATACAAAAGCAAACCCAGCAGATGTAGCTACAAGACCCAATCTCTGGCAGGAGAAGCAAGACCTGTGGTTTAACGGGCCTGAGTTCTTGCTTCAAGGAGAAGAATGCTGGCCTGCAAACAAGGAAAGTAGCGATATCAACTCTCTTTTGGCTGGGGAGGGTCTGGACCTTCCTAATAGTCCAGAAGTATCAGCATGTACTAATGAGAATATCCAGGAGGCTCCTATGGATGTTGACGAGAGGCTGCTTGAGTTTACAGTACCAATGGATGAAGACATTTCTGAAAAAGAAAGCGTTAACAAAATTAAAGCACTGCAATTAGAATTCTTTCCAGAAGAGATGTCCGGTAAAGAAACACACTTATCAAGAAATCTGGGTCTATTTGTGGATGTTGATGGACTCTTAAGATGTAAAGGTCGAATGACAAATACGGATTGGTCATATGATAAGAAACATCCAGTTTTGATTCCTAAAGAGAGTACATTTACAACCGAAGCAATAAAGAAGACTCATGAGGACAATTTCCACATTGGAGTACCACACACACTCAGCATTTTAAGACAGAAGTACTGGATACCGCAAGGCCGAGCGCAGGTGCAGAAAGTTATAAGAAGATGTCCACAGTGTATCAAGCACGGTGGTGGACCGTACAAGCTCCCACCTGCACCTCCTTTGCCTGAGGAAAGGGTAAACTATAGTGCACCATTCACATATATGGGAATGGATTACCTTGGTCCACTTTATATAGACATTAATAATGGAAAAGAGAAAAGGTGGATTTGTCTTTTCACTTGTTTAGCAATCAGAGCTGTTCACCTTGAGGTGGTAAAGGATTTAACAGCCCAAGAGTGTCTTCTTGCCCTCCGGAGATGTATAGCAGCTAGAGGATTGCCAAAGAAGATTATTTCCGATAATGCACTGTACTTTAAACTAGTCTCAGAAGTTCTCAGTAGCCCATACTGTAAAGAAAACAGCATTCAATGGAGATTTATTACACAGCTGGCGCCTTGGCATGGTGGATTTTACGAGCGGCTTGTTGCACTAGTAAAGAACTGTTTAAAGCGCACATTGGGTAAACGCTTGCTAAATGAGCACCAACTGTTAACGATAATTAAAGAGATTGAAATGGTAATAAATTCTAGACCACTTACTTGCGTGGGTGCTGAGCCTGAATACGTCTTGAAGCCTGCAGATTTTTTGTCCTTGGGATCTTGCCTTACGCCTGTTCCTTCTCCCGATGTTGATGGTGCAGAGACAACGACTAAGATCGACTTGGTAAAGAGTTGGAAGAAAGGACACGCTATGATGAGTGATTTCAAACATATGTTTGCTAACCAGTACTTGACTAGTCTAATGGAAAGGTATAATCACTCTCCTCGTCAACCACGTGTAAAGTCGGATAGACAGCCCAAAGTAGGTGATATCGTTCAGCTGAAAGAAGACTCTAAAAATAGAGAGACTTGGAAGGTGGGAAAGATATCATCTCTCATCAAAGGTGCAGATGGTCATTGCCGTACAGCCAAAGTATTAGTCGGAGGAAAAGAATTTTTCCGTTCTGTTGGTCATTTGTACCCATTGGAAGCAGACATACAAGATGATGCTGACATCATAGCTCATGACTGTTGTACAGATACAACACCACAATATGTTCAAGAGGAACAGCCTGTTTTTCCACAAGTGTATCCTGAATCTAGCGAGAGAGAACAGAGTGAATATCCAACCTCCCTAATTCAAACTTTAAAGGAAGTGACTGAGGGGTCACAAAGTCTTCAAGGTGAAAACATGGAAACACAAGAAGTATTATCAAAGGTCCCAGCAGATGATACATTGTTGCCTACAGAACCAGTAGAAGAGGTAGAAGCTTCACAGTTGCCCTCTAGTGTTGTAGAAGATGAGGAACAGTCTCAAGAGACAGTAGTTGAGCCATCTAGTCCAATACAAGAATCCAGATTGAGAAGGGATGCTGCCATTCGAGCAAGAGAAAAAATAGCTGAATGGACGCGGCAGCTTGCTGCTTTACTGTAACTTGTTTTGGCCCTCCGGAGTGTCGCGGATTGCCGCGAACTTAACGGTTCTACCAATAGTGGTGAGTATTTTTTGTTCTGGCAATCTCATTTATATTTTTTTTGGTTGGCAACTGTCATAGCGAATGTTGAGTTTTTGTAGAACTGAACGAATGACGACGATTGACATAAGTATTGGAGGGAAAGTTATGGAACAAAAGTGGCGATTAGATGTTGGAGAGACACGTGGCGCACTGGATTTGAGTAAGCTGTCCTTGGGGAGAAAATTCCATCTGGTAAGTCCCAGATGGTCTAGTTAAGGAAATATGTAGAGGGAAGGTCATAAGATGTAGTCTGCTGATCTAACTGAATCGTTTGTACCATTACTAGTATGGTACTGGGTGACAGCGACTGTAGAGCATGGACCTGGTGAACTCTCATGGGATGCCCCCTTGTAGATAGCGGACGTGTTATCCGTATCTAAGTTGGTGAACTGCTGGCAGTTCTGATGGGTGTGAGAGTTCATGTGCGAGGCTTGGGTCAGGATAAGGGGAGGTTGGAGTCCTGGCGGGGGGCACGGCCCCCCTGGTTAATATAGCAGGCGGCTCTACGGTCCCCAACGGAAGGGGTGAGTGTAATGGTTCCTAGACAAGGTCTGGGTTTCTCACCACACTAGGATATCCTGGCTTCCGTGCAGAGAGTAAGACGAGCTACCACAATTGCTCGTTCCATCAGATATGGCTCTCAGGCCCATAGCAAATTCATGCGCAGTTAAACAGTCGGTAGAATGTATCTCGTGACCTACTCGTTACATTTACTGATTTGAGAATGTCAAATTTCTACTTTAGATTTTCATCGGTTTTCATATCGTTGTTACATATACCTCGGTTATTTATATAACATCCCGACACGCGCAGCAAACGCGCACGTCTGAACACAGCCTAACCCTTGTTGCCCTGTCGTCGCCTGCACGCTAGAGGACTTGATGAAGGCTACTGACGACGCTATTAGAGTTGTAACGAGGTATCTTGCATGTCACCTCGTTCCTACCTCATTTCTCATTTCATTTACCATTTCTTCTACTAAATTTGAATATTTAATTTTGGAATTCATTTGACACTCATCCGTAAAATCATCCATTTTTATTTTTACTCTTCCTTCTGGCCTCAAGACACACGGCCATGTTTCGTTATGTAAACTTTTATATTTGCTTAACACTTTAAACTGTTATAACCGTAATGTGCGGTTTGTGTTTGTTACCAAAATAATTGTTTCGGAGTATAATATAAAAATTAATCTGTGACTTTTGCGTTTCTTTTATACGATCAGTGCGTCGAGTTCTCATCATTTACATTTCCATCTTCGTGTCGTCGGTCCGCAGGCGCGCCTAAGCACAGAATACCAAATAGTAGTCCCTACAGAAGCTGCACTAGGCGACATAATTCATATAAATTGCAACCCTAGCTCCGTTATAATAAAGTGCAATTCAGATCGCACGGCGCTAGGCGAAAAGACGAAATTGCTGTATCTCTCTCTCTCTCTCTCTCGTGTATTGCGCCACTCTACTAACACCTTTAGGGAATGGGGAATTGGTCCTGGGTCGGCCCGAGACCGCTCGGCCGGGCGGTAGGTGGTTATAGCGCGCAAGTACTGCGAGTGACGGAGGCCTGGCCTAAGTCCTGGGCGCGACGCGAGCGTAACAGAGTGGCTGGGTCCCTATTGTCGTTTGTCTTTGAAATAGTTGTTTACCTTCGAAGGCGGGGTTGAGGTGGTTGTGCGGGTTGTTGGGGTGCGGGGGGGCGAGGTCCTGCCCCTCCAGCACGGCCACCACGCACTGGTGGATGCAGATGTACTGCTGCTCCGTCTGCACCATCCACACGCGCTCGCGACGCATGCCGTGCACCATGCCGAATATATCTGCAACAATCATCAAAACTAATTTGTCGAAATATAATATTAAGGTGAGGTGAAAGAATATTAAGGTGAGAGAGAACTCCCAGACGCTACGACGACGCGAGAATAACAGTAAGGAATGTGAATGTGTGTGTTGTCTTTGATAATAATAATAATGTTCTTATTTATTCAGGCAACATACAGATCATTTTTGTTAGTGTTTCTTAACCTAAATAACGGAAACAACATATTTGAATGTGGTAAAAAAAACGACTTTTTAATAAAAAAAAAAACAGATCAAAAGCCAAAGTAGGTACAAAACAATTTATACGTAATTTAATTTTACTTCGGAGACAACAAAATATATAATATACCTAAAATTGACTTATTATGCTCGTTTGAATATGTGGATTGTGATGAAGGTGCCGGAGCGGCCGACGCCGGCGCTGCAGTGCACTATCACAGGTGGGCATTAGTGACCGCTGCGGTACAGAGATGGAGCCTGGTATACCTATGTACTCGTGGTGTGCGTGTAGCTGCTGCAGCGCGCGGTCCAGCGTGATGAAGGTGCCGGAGCGGCCGACGCCGGCGCTGCAGTGCACTATCACAGGTGGGCATTAGTGACCGCTGCGGTACAGAGATGGAGCCTGGTATACCTATGTACTCGTGGTGTGCGTGTAGCTGCTGCAGCGCGCGGTCCAGCGTGATGAAGGTGCCGGAGCGGCCGACGCCGGCGCTGCAGTGCACTATCACAGGTGGGCATTAGTGACCGCTGCGGTACAGAGATGGAGCCTGGTATACCTATGTACTCGTGGTGTGCGTGTAGCTGCTGCAGCGCGCGGTCCAGCGTGATGAAGGTGCCGGAGCGGCCGACGCCGGCGCTGCAGTGCACTATCACAGGTGGGCATTAGTGACCGCTGCGGTACAGAGATGGAGCCTGGTATACCTATGTACTCGTGGTGTGCGTGTAGCTGCTGCAGCGCGCGGTCCAGCGTGATGAAGGTGCCGGAGCGGCCGACGCCGGCGCTGCAGTGCACTATCACAGGTGGGCATTAGTGACCGCTGCGGTACAGAGATGGAGCCTGGTATACCTATGTACTCGTGGTGTGCGTGTAGCTGCTGCAGCGCGCGGTCCAGCGTGATGAAGGTGCCGGAGCGGCCGACGCCGGCGCTGCAGTGCACTATCACAGGTGGGCATTAGTGACCGCTGCGGTACAGAGATGGAGCCTGGTATACCTATGTACTCGTGGTGTGCGTGTAGCTGCTGCAGCGCGCGGTCCAGCGTGATGAAGGTGCCGGAGCGGCCGACGCCGGCGCTGCAGTGCACTATCACAGGTGGGCATTAGTGACCGCTGCGGTACAGAGATGGAGCCTGGTATACCTATGTACTCGTGGTGTGCGTGTAGCTGCTGCAGCGCGCGGTCCAGCGTGATGAAGGTGCCGGAGCGGCCGACGCCGGCGCTGCAGTGCACTATCACAGGTGGGCATTAGTGACCGCTGCGGTACAGAGATGGAGCCTGGTATACCTATGTACTCGTGGTGTGCGTGTAGCTGCTGCAGCGCGCGGTCCAGCGTGATGAAGGTGCCGGAGCGGCCGACGCCGGCGCTGCAGTGCACTATGACGGGCCGCGAGTCCGCTGCGTGCGGTGGGCAGCGCTCGCGGAATGCTCGCACGAACCTGCGAGTAACACTTACTTATTACTAAACAAATCAAAATATTTATTTCGGACCACAAATCCCATAACAATAGACTTATATCTAGATATAACCCTAGGGTTAATAAAACAAAACATGAGACGCAGTTTAAGGTTTGGGCATGAATTTATATTCGACCGAGCGGCCCGGCCAGCATGCGTGCCGTGTTTGCTAAACAGAGCGAGACTCAGTTACGCGTTAGAGTGAGTGCGGTGATTTGTATCTCATTCTAACGCATAATTGCGTCTCGCTCTGTTTGACAAATACGGCTCGTGTGCCGGCCACTATGGTATGGGATTACAAACAAAAACAACTGTACATATGCAACAAATTTTTTGATAGCAGCCCCGGGCCATATGGCCTCGCTTGTGTCGTTATTATATGCCCGTGATTATAGAAGCAGCAGAGCCGCCGATATTGCGAGCCTTAGGGCAAGAATTGCCCATGATTATTTTTTAAAAATGCTGTCATCTATGATGATGAATTACAAATTATTATGTCTTTCATATAAAACATCCTAAAGTTAAAAAAAAAAACTTCGACTTAAAAAATAAAAAATATACACATGACGCCCTCAGAGCAGGTTTTTTATTTGTTTGGTCAGGCTTTACATGACTGCATGGTGTCGAGTGTTGTGTGGTTTGGTTGTGTTACCGTGCGAGCGTGGTGGGCGGGTCGGGCACGCCGAAGTCGGGCCACGTGGTGAAGTGGAAGTGCTTCACCACGCGCTGCTCCGCGCCGCGGCACACCATCAGCTCCGTCACCGTCCAGTCGGGGTACCTGCACCAACATTATCACTTTACCGTAGGGTACCAAGGAAAGGGGTCAAGGAACATTGTCGTTCTCTATTCGGGAGGCCCGTACCAATGTCAATTCGATTTTCGAATTCGTATTGCATTTATTTGACTCTTATACATTACAGTGAAGAAAAACATTGTGAGGAAAACACACATGCGAATAAATTATTACCAAATCACACTGCCTAAAAGCCTATTTATTCACCCTGATTAGAGTATAGTCTCGGTTGAGCCCCTTTGGTTGGGGTATTTTGGGACATTTAAGGGATGAGCTGTTAACGTAAGAATATTCAAAGACAAAACTGTAATCAGGTCTACTTTATTATGTAACTTCCCGAGTTACCCGAAACGGTCACATTACATTCAATAAATTGAGCGATAAAAAGAAAATACTAGGTGTTTAAAGCGCTGGCGATCTCGATGCTAGGGCAAAATCGATGATTCTTATGTTTTGGACGCTGTTACAATGTTAGGTGCACAATGACCAAGTTGCAAAGTGTCCCTATGCTGATACCTGAACTTGTTCAAGGCGGTGACGGCGATGTCTCCGTAGTAGACGGGGCGCGTGTCGTAGGGCCAGTAGCGGTCGCACTTCTCCCGGCCCTTCTCCACGCAGCGCGTCAGCATCACTATGGCGCGCGACCCACACTGAACCCTGTATATGATGATACCTGGACTCGTTCAAGGCGGTGACGGCGATGTCTCCGTAGTAGACGGGGCGCGTGTCGTAGGGCCAGTAGCGGTCGCACTTCTCCCGGCCCTTCTCCACGCAGCGCGTCAGCATC
Source organism: Teleiodes luculella (assembly GCA_948473455.1). Taxonomy (NCBI): domain Eukaryota; kingdom Metazoa; phylum Arthropoda; class Insecta; order Lepidoptera; family Gelechiidae; genus Teleiodes; species Teleiodes luculella. The sequence continues at coordinate 4,767,514 of OX419591.1, read as the reverse complement.
ACTATGGCGCGCGACCCACACTGAACCCTGTATATGATGATACCTGGACTCGTTCAAGGCGGTGACGGCGATGTCTCCGTAGTAGACGGGGCGCGTGTCGTAGGGCCAGTAGCGGTCGCACTTCTCCCGGCCCTTCTCCACGCAGCGCGTCAGCATCACTATGGCGCGCGACCCACACTGAACCCTGTATATGATGATACCTGGACTCGTTCAAGGCGGTGACGGCGATGTCTCCGTAGTAGACGGGGCGCGTGTCGTAGGGCCAGTAGCGGTCGCACTTCTCCCGGCCCTTCTCCACGCAGCGCGTCAGCATCACTATGGCGCGCGACCCACACTGAACCCTGTATATGATGATACCTGGACTCGTTCAAGGCGGTGACGGCGATGTCTCCGTAGTAGACGGGGCGCGTGTCGTAGGGCCAGTAGCGGTCGCACTTCTCCCGGCCCTTCTCCACGCAGCGCGTCAGCATCACTATGGCGCGCGACCCACACTGAACCCTGTATATGATGATACCTGGACTCGTTCAAGGCGGTGACGGCGATGTCTCCGTAGTAGACGCGGCGCGTGTCGTAGGGCCAGTAGCGGTCGCACTTCTCCCGGCCCTTCTCCACGCAGCGCGTCAGCATCACTATGGCGCGCGACCCACACTGAACCCTGTAT